>JAHLSL010000045.1:5064074-5215033 GCA_025920805.1 Petroica traversi | reverse complement strand
GATAGATAGATAGATAGATAGATAGATAGATAGATAGATAGATAGATGGAGATATCTCCCCATTTCATACCTTTCATTTTATGCGTCCTAAACTTTTTATTCCACTTTATAATCTTCTTTTATAGCATATACAATGTCCTTGTCTTTTTGAACACTTTAGGAGACTCCTTTTTCTCTAAGCAGTATCTCGTCTCCCAGTAACCCACAATCATAACAATTCCGATTTCTCTGTTGCTTCCTTACTTATCACTTTAATGTTTCTGTTTGAAATGAAACCGAGAATAAAAACACTCCAAACAGTGAATTAACTTGGACATGTAGATGTTCTCTCATGATGCTTTCACTTTGGGGACGGTATTTGTAGAACCTTTTTCCTCTCACTCCATTTCATACAAAGTTTTCTTAATTTAAAATTTTCTAAAATTATTACGTTTCATTTACTAAGGAACAGAATAGTCATATTTTTGAAAGCATTGTGCAATAAAATTATGTCTTCAGCTGATCCTGAATTTTCCATGAGACACTTCTTGTGGCTTTTCGAAACATTGTACCATAGCTTCCAGGAAAGAATTTAAGTATCTAAATTGTTGCTGTTGGTTGGAAGTGAGGATCCAAAATTCTCATTTAGACAGCTTTACTTGCAGATTCTGAGCACCACCAGTCACTTTATCATTTTTCTTGTGGTATTCATGTAAACAAGAGGCTAACGGTGCTTGTCATGAAGATAGAGCTGGGACCAAACTGAAATGCAGAGAATAGAAAAATTGTAATTCTGATTCACCGTGAAAAGTTGAGTTACTGAAAAAGAAATTCAACTGGCAATACACTGTTGTATTCTGGCTTATGAGCAGAAATGCCAAAGGCTACTATCCTGTTTCTACCAGTACAATAATAATTTGGACAGTAGGTGATGCATTTCTTGGGTTTGGAATCTTGGCAGCTGCTGTTCCCGATCCTGCCTTCTTGCATTGCCTTTGACACTGGAAAAAATAACAACCACAGCATGTTTAATTTTACTGTCTCATAAGGAGAAAAAAATCACTTAAAATTACTTTTGGATTTTCATTAATAAGATCAATAATCTCTGAAGAATTCTTTGGCAAAGCAACCAATAAGAATGAAGGGATTAAAAACTTTAGGTTTTAATGAGAATTGGTTGTTTGTGTTGTTTCTTGTTCTGCAAGATTTCAGCACCTAGAATCACAAAATCAAAGTATGGTATTTGCATTACTCATGTAGGCTTTGAATTGGACTAGCAGATGAATGGTTTTAAATGTGCACATTTGATTTTGTTGGCCATTTTTCCCTTTGTTTTTAGGCAGCACAGATTTTGAGGAAGGAATTCAGTGGCCAGCTGCCCAAATTAAAGAATAGTGAAAAGATCAAAGTAGTGCATATTGCTACTGTGGTAGTTATTAGCATTTGTGATACCTTATTCTCATGACAGAACAGAAAGTGGCATAACATCAATCTTGTTTTGTTACAAAAAATAATAAAAAGGGGAATTGGTACAAGTACAGCTGTTTTCATTATAATCTCAAGAAAGTAATGTCAGAGTCCTCTTCAGAGGCTGTAATGAAAGGACCTTTGAAGAGCTGGGGTATTCTTCTGTTAGTCACAAAGGTACTGTACGCAGTAATTCCTTTTCTTAAGAAATGGCTGTTCCGTTAGACCAACAGGAACTGATCACGAGGGTCCCACTATTGCTGAGATGGGGTCATGTAGAGTGGAAATATGAGCTCTATAACCCTTGACCCCTTTCCCTCTTTATTTCGATTCCTTTAACAATGCATGGTTGGCAGACAAAAACAATGGAAAGTTCCAATCTCTTTTGTTTGGCTTGGGAAAAACTCAAGCCAGCTCAGTTTTGTTTTTACCTAAAAGTATGTCTGGGTTTCAATTAAAAGGAGCTACTTTAAGTTTGCTAGTCTGTGAAACTTTTAAAAAAGCCATTGTTGCCCATCCATGATCTAAGCAACAATGAGATACAGATTCTCACAGAGCCTCACAGTAAAACTATATCTCAGTTCTAACTGCAGAGCCTAAGAAAGGATGGGCTGCTAGAAAGCTGCATTTTTGAACTACACTCCCATTCATGTCTCCTTAATAAACCCTTACTTTTAAAACAGGACATAGTACTTTAGAAGTCTATGTCAAGGAAATATCGGCAAAAGGAAGAAGCATAAATAGCACAGTTGCAAGAACTTGTACAACTTGAGAATTTAGCGGGTGATGCCTTCAACCAACTGTCCCTTATAGAAATGTCATAGGTTTTATTGCAGTGGGACTGAGAAGTCAAAAGAAGTTGATTCAGGACTCTTAAAAAAACAGAAATTGGATTTATATTACATTTTAAGATTAGTAACACCTATGTCTAATCTACTCAGAATTTTATGCACAAATGCATTCTTTTTCAGGTCTAGACTCATGAAGAGGTGACTATTTAACTTTTTATTTTCTCTCATTATTATACAACAACTCAGTGTCTCCTTGATATCATACCTGGGTGCATGAAACAGTGATTTCTCTTACAAACACCTCCTCAGGGATAGCTGGTAAAGAATTGGTGCATCCTAACTCACTGTTAATGAGCATTTGAAAGAACCTTGCATGATGAAGCAACATTCAGCTGTAAGAAGTTTCCAGCAATCATTTACAGTAAACACACACATTGCAAATCACCTGCAGAGAACTGTATTAGCTGACACAAATTTGTCCAGCACAAATTTTTCCCACACAGTGGGTATGATGAAATAAAGGAAGAGCACAATTGAAATCCTTATCCTATTAAAACATCCATGATTTTTATAAAGTCAGCAGTTTATCTGTGCTCCATTTTGGCATTTACAGTTTACAGCTTTGGGTCAGTCCCCAGCTATATGACCTATGAAAGTAGATCTCTTCCTGATCTCCCTGCCAGTGGAGGCACTGAAGACTCTTCATGTGAAAAACATAATAATGAAAGCTGCATTTTTGGCTAGAGTACAATGAACTGAGCTATGAAGCAGCACTATATATATTGCAGGACATATAATTACAGCTTTTGAAGGACCACAACCAAATAACTTCTGAATAGTTTGTTATTTGTTGTTTTAATTATGCATTTCCAACAAATATGTTTCCAGGCATTCAGCCTTCATTTGCTAAGGATAGCTCTTTAAAAGCATTACTCTCCAAACTGTAAATAATTTATTTTTTTAATTTTCTCACAGGAAAGTTTACTTTTGCTTTGCATCATTGTTCAACCCTAAAATTAAGAATTATTTCTTGATAGGCTTGATGAACTTTTGCAGTTCAAAGGAGTTTTTAAGATTAAGATTGCAGTATCCAGTCTCCTATGTGTCCTCAGTTCCACTGAGAGAAAAGAATTTGTAAGATGCAGCTCTGAGGAAGAAGTCACTAAAAAAGAATGTTTCAGGGTGAATTACTGTACCCACCTTTGGTACAGTTTTGTTGCTGGAGTAGCAATAATTTAATGTGAATCAAATTATAGGGAAATATTTTCAATAGGGATTACTAAACCGGGCTTTCTAGGAGTTGTTTAAGTTTCAAGCTCAGCCTGACAAGACAAGAACATTATGGTTAGACCTAATCTAGGTAAAAAACGTTTCCTATGTTCCTTCTGAATAAGACAAAGCAAATAACTTGTTGGTCATTGCCAACCACTTGACCAGCTGCAGGAAAGAAAGAAATGTTGTTTTTAAAAATTGAGCTAAATAAAAGAGAAGTGCTCCACCTTCTTTATAGGGGCTGAAATAAAACATTTGTTACCTTATAGATGCAAAATTGAGGTATAGAAGCTAAAAGTACCTCAAGTAGGGAATTTCCACAGGTACACCCATGTTTTTTGTCCAGAAGAGCATCATTTAGGAAGTCAATTCCTCTGTGATGTTCATTTGTAAATATAATCATATTGTTGGCACCCAGGAGTTTGATCAAAGCCTACACATTATTATTTTGTTGCTCGATACGCAGATTTTCTCTTTTTTTTCTCTCTCTCTTTTTTTTTTTTTTTTTTTATTTTTAATTCAGAATTTAGGGACACTATGGACCAAATTTTGCTCCTAGATGTATGGATGATTTCCATTGCCTTTTATGAAAACTTTGGATATACCTCAGTGGCAAAATTTAGCCTGTGTGTGGTTTTGATTCACTCTGTATTCCTTTAATGTTCAAAATCTTAAAGATTATTTGGATATAATACATGAAAGGGAAGACAATATCTAGAAAAGGACAGAGAACAATTATTCTCTGTTTCAAGGGTGAATTGCCTTAAGTGAGCAGAAATCAGTCACAGGAGGCTGCCTACTTCACTTATTTTTCTAACTGCTCTAGGCAAATAAAGATTAAGCCATTCTTTTATCAGGAAGGCCCTCTCCCCAGTATAAAGACATAATCAATCTAAATTGAAGGAAACTAAAAGATGCAGAGAGAGTTTGTTGGGCAAGTTTTGGCTGTATCATGACAGAAAACTGTAGGGCTAATTTTGATTACATTTTACTCCAATATATTCAACAGAAATTAAGGTCAAAGATAAATACCTGAAATATTTTATAATAATTTACTGAATAGTTGATAAAGGAGAGTTTCATGTCATCTGTATAAATTTTCTATGGAGAGTCTCTGTTGTAAAACATTGATAGCTAAAGTACAAGCTCAGCTTATTTTCTCAAGCAAAGTCAAATCAGAGTGGATAAAAATAATTTACCCTGCACTGAACCACTGCAACCCTTAATCAAATTTAATCCTGTTTCTCTCTTTTGAAAATCTCAACCAAGTTGTGGTTCAGAGAGAAGGCAAACAGTTCCAGTACCCTGAGTTGTCAGGAAAGATTAAGAAGGCTGAATCTAATTTTAATACAAGTCTATACAAGTTCATTATTTTGATAACAAGAAGCACGTTTTATCCACAACAATATCAGATTTTGTTCCGAAAAACCAAAACTTAACTTATAAGTTATTTCCAAGCCCAACTCAAAATCACATTCATCCCAGTTTTCTCATAATAGAAATGACAAAAATAAAACCTTTTTCTGAACTCAGGAGAAAGTGTGATTTTCCTCGACCTCTGATGATCAGAATAAAAGTGAACAAAGACTCAAACTACCCATATTCTGAGTTTTAAAAAAGAAAATATGGCTTTTCTGCCCCTCTCCTGGTACATTTTGTGGTTAGGAAAGTTTTGTTGAATCCTAGTGTGTATATTTCTGAAACTGGGACATAGAACCAAGAATGCTCCTTGGTGAAAGATTTTATTTACACTTAGAAGTCTTATTAGTTCTGCCAGATCAGTTCATATTCAGAGGAAGGAGAGACAGCAACAGAGATGGTGAACAGCACAATAGCCACTGCACTAGATAATTCATCAGTTAAATAGCAATACATGTAGGTGCCCATGAATTTTACTTTTGTGTAAAGTCACACCTTAATTCTGTTATCTCTTCAGTGATGTACCTTTCCGTTTCCCAAAGGAAGGGATAGAATAGACTTTGTAGCACTGATTAACTTCTGAGGTGAATAGAGATTATGATAACAGCTGAGTAAAATAGAGGGACCAAAGAAGCACCCAGCAACATTACTCAATGCAAATTTCTCTGTTCTACTAATAAAAGGACAGCTTCCACCATGGTTTTTTCCTGGAGCCATGAAGAGCTTTTTGGAGCAGCAGTGTGCTTCTAGGAGAAAAACTGATGGGGGTGGAGAGGCTCCATGAATATTTCCCAACACAAAACGCACGTGGGAGTTAGAGCCCCTGCTCCTGTCTCACTGCAGAGAAGGGGAGGATGGATTTCAGAAGCTGTGTTGGCTGCAGAAGTTGCACTGATGGATTTACAGCCCTACCACAGCAGCTGCCTTGTCTGCAGGCGAGGCACACACCTCAATTTCTCCTGCTACATCTTGCCTTTGTTGACCCAGATAAACTTTTTTTCATGAAAACATGAAGTTTTGCAACAGTCATTGAGCTCAATCCAAAATATGCAGCATACAACAGCCTTTTAAATAAACCACAGCATCTCAAACACTGACAAATTCACCACATCACCTGTTTTTAATTGCATTATTTCATTTTCTTGATTCAACTCTGATGCTGAACCTAATTTCCACATATTATTAAACTCTTTAATATTGAATTGTTCCGGTTGTTGGTATCAGAATTAAAATCATAACTACTTTTAATTTTTCCCGCATGTAGCTTTATTGTGTCCTGTAAGTTTACTTCTAATGTCAATCCAAGATGAAGTCAACTGATCCTGCACTTTTTGAGGTGATTAGAGATTTTAGTGCAGATTTTCTTTTGTGGAAAGTACTGTGAATTTAAGCATTCGATAACAAAATAATCAAACAAGAAGAAATCAGTGAACTGAAATGCTGCTAAGAGTAAGCTAATTTTTGAAAAAGACTGGCATTCAGCAGTCCATATTTGTTAGCATGCTGGTGTCCTTTGAAATCAATTATTGTATTTTTTCCCCACAGAAGATGAAGATGGTAAATTAGTTCAATTGCAGATGAGGACTCAGAGCCTACAGGAAGCTGATTTGTTTGTCAGCGTCCAGGAACTTACAGCATGATGCACATCTCTCCCAGCCATCTTCTGTCAAGGGGAAAGGAATACTGGGATGTGTGTGTCAGTTTGCTAGCTTGAAAAATGCCCTTCACTTCTGGGTGTCTTTCACTTTGCTTGTGTCAATTGTCCACAATTACTTCAAATTTAAAACATTTACAGACAAATTGGTGATATACCAAAGACAGCTCGTTCTTGCTCACTGAAGGCAGGAAAATCTCTTCTCCTAGGTTTCAAAACTTGGGGAGAAAAGCAACTAGAAAAAGAGACTGCCACCCTTAGGATGAAGGCATACAACGCATTAATATTTTTACCTAATTTTCCACCATATTTTCCCATAAATGAGGAAGAAGGGCAACCCCTTTTCAAATTATGCTGTTAAGCCTGAAGGAAGCTCCCCCAAAACTGTACAAGGGGTGCAGGATTGTGCTACTTACACTATCTTAGTGGATTTCAGGAAAAGATCTGTTGGGGGGGAAATGGAAAGATAAAGGGCATTTGGAAATGAGGGCACTTACACCTTAGTTCCACTTTTAAGAAATGGAAAGGTAATGGAAGAAACACCAAGTGCTAGTCATCTTTGACACCCTCATTATTAGGAGGTTTTTAAATTTTATTCTTGTGGCTCATATTCAACCTGACAAGTCATGTAGCGATTAAAAATTGGAATGCTGCAACAACAGTGTTAGAATTAGGATCAGTGACTGGTTTAACTCTCCCTGACAAGGAAAGCCTGGCAAATGACTCGGTTCCAGCCAGTAGGGAATCTTCAGCCTCACTGCTCACCACCAATGCATCCTGACATATCTTGCCAAGACAGCCAACATGGGCCTAGCAGATGCCCTCAGAAAGTTTTCTCTTCTTGCCTTTCTTGCTCCTATGCTGTTCACCATTGGACTCTGAACTAAATGTGAGGATGAGCCTAATGGGGGCTAGATGCATTTCCAGAACGTGCAGAAAGCCTGTAGGTAAGGCATTTGGCTTATGGAAGATCTTTTTCTTCCTCAGCCTTTTGAAAAACCAGAATTTTTCCAATTATTCAACCACAAGTGTGGGAGGTTTCAGAGCCCAGATTCAGAGCCCTAGAAGTTGCTAGAAGGAATTACTGTGGAACAATTACAGGATCACAGAGAACTGAAACTTCCTTTACAATATGTGGGCTCTGCTGTGGGTCCTACAGCATTCAGACAGCCTCAGTGATATATTCAGATAATGATTTTGGCTTCCCTGGTATCTCTCTCTCTTTAATAATATGCTACCCTTTCTGCTGTATGGTTGCAGGACAGATGTCTTTGACATCTCTGTGTTTGAGACATGGGTGGCTTACTATCTGTGTTAAAATAATGACTGATTTTTGGTGTCCTGGGAGAACATCTCTCTTGGCACTTCAGAGATAAAAAACAAGTGATATTTTGAAATAAACAAGGTCTACAGGTGGTAGAATTAGCACTCAATCTGTCATCCTGCATGCAAGGCAGAGCCACAGCCACCAGAGGATACAAAACAGAAAGTATTTTAAGGTAAGCAGACTAAAAGTTGGAGTTGATTATGAAGAAACTAAAACACAAACCTTACTCTCCCATTCTTCCAAGTTGTTGCAGTAACTGGGCACGGGCAGCAAATGGCATTTCTGGGCAGGAGGGAAAGGATGGGAGCAGAGTTTGAAGAGGCACAGGGGAAGTCTTGCATTCCCCAGCGAAATGAGGCTGGATTCCTTGGCAGTTCTCCTGGGGGCAGTTTGCAGCATCAATTTTTCACTTCCTTCATTTTCTTCACCTCATGCAAAGGTTGCAAGGGTTGGGTCTTGCCTTCAGGTTTGTTGCTCTGTATCCTTTCTATGCCACTTGGAAAACGATCTCTTTCCATCCATTCAGAAGCTGATTGTTGGTGAGATTCTAGCCAAATATAAAACCAGCAGTACCCATGGCTCTGCTGGCTAGAATATCTGAAAGTAAATAACAGTTTTGCTGAGGAAAAATACATGAGTGTTTTAAGGGTTTTTTTATTCCACTGCCCTATTTAGCAGAATATATTTATAGATGGGAAAATCCAAAATTTTAGTGGAGGACTTCAGTCCATGCTCAGTCAAACTCATGAACCATTCCAGTGTAGACTTTAAATATGCAATTGCAGATACAATCTGTCTCTGATAAAATATTTTTGTGTGATGACAGAAGAGATACTAATCAGCTCTTGATTAATATTCATTTTATATATATATGTATTCAGGAAATTAAAAGGCATTTTCAGACAATCAGAGAGCATACAGCACAAAAGACATCCCAGATAATTTGAAGCAAGCAGTGGTCAAGGCAATCTCTTGAATTCAGAGTTAGCAAAAGGCCAGGCACTTAATTTTTTCATTCATGCAAGAGGATTAAGAAAAATTGAGCTGATAGAATCTTGTGATCCCACCCACTTTGGGTGCATGTTTTCTAATTAATATGGAAATTTGATCAATTATCAAAATACAGTGGCTGATAGAGATGTGCCGTTCATCTTCTGTTCAATCTTACATGTGCCTTGGAAGCAAGAGGTGTGTTTTCAGGTTCTGCACTAATTTAGATATTAAAAATGTCATTAGTTTTATTTTTATATTCATATCTAAGTCCATCATTATTGGTATTTCAGATGAGCCAAACCAAGCTACTGTCCTGCCCTCCACCAAGATCATGCAAAAATAGCACACATATAAACATATACAGAGAGTTACATATTGGGAGATAGAGATATATGACATCAACATAGTTATCTTTAAGTATCCTGGCATTTGCAAAGGCTAATCAT
Organism: Petroica traversi; assembly: GCA_025920805.1. Taxonomy (NCBI): domain Eukaryota; kingdom Metazoa; phylum Chordata; class Aves; order Passeriformes; family Petroicidae; genus Petroica; species Petroica traversi. The sequence continues at coordinate 5,205,685 of JAHLSL010000045.1, read as the reverse complement.
TTCATAGAACTATATGCAGAATCAGCTACTTCTCTGTGAAGTCGCAATAATCATTATAGTAAATGAAGAATTTTCCACAGTTTTTTCCTCAGGGAACAGAAATGCAGCTCCTATTCAAGGCAGTGGGACTCTCGGGAGGAACTGTCAGGAGAGTGTTGGGCACACCCTGCCCCATTCTTGATACACTCCTCACAAATCACAGGCCCCCATTTTGAACATAACTGAAATTGGATTGCTGAGAAAGGAGCACAGGGCAAAGAAAACATTTTCACCTTTCATGTGTTTGTTGTAGTCTACTGGATCAAGGGTCGTCTGTTGATGTGTATTTATTTCTAATCCTTTTTTTCAAAGACCTTAAGAATAGGAAGTGAGTGGACACTGGGGAGCACTGCAAGGGTAACTGTTAGGGACAGATACAAATTAATGAGCCAAAGTCTAGAAAACGGGTGCTGCTGAGGCAAATTAAGAGGAAAAATGTCAAACAATAAAGATGTAAATGAATGCTGAGTGTTTATGGAGACACTTTTGGTCAAAATTTTAAACAATAACTGGGGAGACCATAACACCCACGGTTACACTAACATGAGAGAACAAGAGCACGTGAGATGGCTGGTTATGGTGTTGTGTTGCCCTAATCCCTCTCAGACTGGTTACAGACCCAGTTAAGAAAGTCTGAGCTCATACACATCAACAGCTCAGATGGCAAAGGCCAGCCTTAATGCAGTAGGAAAGCAGACTGGGAAAAGCCACTGTTAATTTGCTGCCTTCAGTGACAGGAATCTGCTGGTTCCCACCAGCCAGGCCCCAGTAGCTCAGCCTGCTGAAAAAGTAGGTGAGCAAAACAACCATCCCATTGAAAACTGAGGAGAGACACAGCCCAAAATGAAGCATAGGGATGCTCAGAAAGCTCCACTCATTCTGAATTCAAAATACAAGATATCTTCTTCCTGTCATTCATTGCCTAGAATGCCCTTCAAGTGAAAGTCTGATGAAAGAGAGAAACAATAGAACCCTTAAGTGAAAATTGCCTCTCTTTTTGTTTACTTATATTTACTTAATTAAAAGACTGTTGCTAGCAAAAAGTGTTGTTTCAAGAGACAGGTTCATGCAAAACCCTAAGACCATACCTTAATGGACAAATAGATCTGACAAAGGCAGCAGGATTAAGATTATCCAGGCTCAGAACAAAACAGAGGGATCTGCCTTGCTGGATTGCAGTAAGAAGGCTTCAGTAAATGACATTTTTCCGTGTTTTGCCAGTAACCTGCTCACTTTTGCTTCCATATTCAATTTCCACTTAAATAACTCACTGAAAATTTTAAAAGTCTAGTCTTTTAAAAGTCTCTACAAAGATCTTAAAACTACTGAAAGTTATTGTCCACCCAGGCAGGGAGCTAGGGTATTTCTCTATTGCTATAGCTGAAATCATTCCTAAAATTAATAAAGACCATGTAAATGCATGCTGTTCACAGCCATACTGTTAATGCCAATAATGTATTTACTCCCAAAGCAGGTTGTAGATGTTCAGCGTAGGGGCAACATGTCCCAGTATAGGTCCCTGCCTAGGACCACCCTGCTGCAGAGGCTCTTTCACAGTGCAAGTGAAGAGCAACAAGTAAACGCCAGATTTCTTTTCTTTCCTTTTTTTTTTTTCTTTTCTTTTTTTTTTTTTTGGTACCAAAGATCTTTCTGGGATAATTTCAATGCTGTTTTCCATTGCCAATGTACAGTTATATGGGATTGTTTCTAGTGTTTTTCACATCTTCATGAGGGAGCAAGATCAAGCATAATCTTTGTTTGCAACGTACAGTTTATACACAGCTGTTTTCCAGAGTTTAACTTATTCTGTGTGGACAGAGTAGGAATGAAAGGAACAGGAGCCATCTCGTTCTGTCTTTTTATTTAACTTCTTTTATTAAGAATATACTTTTGTCATCAATGAATTTCAGTGGGGATTTGCCAACAAGCTCGGTAGTTGAATTGAGGTGGGTGAAATTCTGACTGTCTTGATATCAAACTAGAATTGCAAATAGCATGTGATAGTTTTATCTAAATTAGAAGAAAGGATTATAAAATTCCTTTAGCAATAACTTGGGGCTTATGCTTTTTAAATTTCAAATATCAGCTTGAATCTCCAGAATTAATGGGAACATGTTGGAAAGAAACCTTAAATTAGATTACATTGTTTATTTTTGGATAACTCAAAGATTATTTTTCTATCTCACATTCACCAATAAAGAAAGAGTTAAATATAACTTTGGAAGGTATTTTAGTCATAACAGTAATCTCTTTATATATCAGTGGGTCAATAGTTCAGTAAAAGAAGGAACTATAACTTGAATAGACACTAATTAAAAGAATCAATTCTTATCCTACTACATATGTCCAGTCATATTAACACATTTCTAGATTTCTTACTCAGTGGACTAGTCAAGATTAAAGGATTTGCTAATATGGATGAACTGAGTATGCTTCCAAACTGACTGAGCAGATTTGTGAACAAATTAGTTCATTTAAAATTGACAGTGAAAGATTGATTTTGCACAGAATGAGTTACCTAAGGTATTCATCATTTCCTCTGCTTCCATGCACAAGACAGAGATCTGCTTCTTTCTCTTTCTGATTGTAATAGGACTGCTTACTGAGCACCTTTATTTTACAGCCATGATTGCAGCCTGTCATTCTTTTAATTTAGACATATTTTAGCCTCCACAGACCTTCAGAAATAACTTCCTTAAAAGCCTCAGTCTAATGACTCATTACATGAGTTGCTCAATTCAACCACAGTACTTTAAATTATAATGCAAGGGGAAAAATTGCTAATTACACAGAAAAAGATCCAATTACTCCTGAGACCATTTGATTCATTATTCAGATTGTTTTGGGGGTGGGGGCGGGAGGAAGGGTGTCTCTAAACATAGGCTTATGTATCAATGCATTGTGAATTGCTCTTAGATGTCAGATTTGCCATCAGTTATCATCATTCAGAGGTATCCAACATCTCTGTATTTTCTCCTACCAATCAAAATAGAGTTTCCAGACTGTGATTCATACATGTATGCCAGTATGCAGTTCTTCATCTTTAGCCATTAAATGACGTTAGAAGAAAGCTATAACCAATCCTTTCTTCATACTGCTACATGCTATGTCATTCACTGAGCTGCCAGGGGGACATCTGTGACCACTAATGCAACAGGATGTGACCCACAAGTCATGAATCCCTGGAGAGAAGAGTTCCTCCACTGATGAAACATGTACGGTGCTTGATTTTCTGCCAGTCCAGACAGTTTGTTTGTGATTTGCTCATGACCAGGTCCCTGCCAAGGTTCAGTGTGATGTTTACAGTTGTATAGGGATTGAAATCAAAGGGAGTGACAAACATGTCAATGTCGTCCTCTCCAGAGCCAAAATTACTGAGATTTAACTTGTTTCAGCTACCCCCATAAACCACTTTGGACTCTTCAGAGTTAGATCACATCCATTCTAAACTTGTGTTTTGCTTATGGGACATTCAGGGCTCTTTTACCAGGGCTGCAATCTCTTCAAACCTGGCTCATGTTTAAAGCAGAAGGGAATTGAAACCAGCTAACTACATTCTGTTCCCTGTCTAACAGTTCTAGTTACTAGATAATAAAATATTTTATATGTATGTGTGTTTTAGTTTAGTTTTCCCAGATGTGAAATTAGATCAAATTTTGATCCAAAGAAGAGCATTTAAATGTCATTGTCTGAGTGTTTTCATGCCAAAATTAACAAGATAAATGAAGGTGATTGTAATGTAGAAAATTTGATAAAACCCTACTCTTTAAAATCCTACTGCAGACGATCGTTTGCCGTTATACTAATGTGAGATGGAACAATTTTAGAACTCTCAAAAATTATTGTTCTTTCAAAAGCTTACAGTCTGCTCAGTCATAGCTCCAGTTTTCTACAGACTTTACAAACTGATTCAGTGCTGCTATTGTTGCCTGAAACACGTGTTATTCCATAACAATTACTCTTTTGCAAGTATATCCATTGTAGTCATCATTAAACCTATCTTGCCTATGATGTGTGAGCCAAACATTCCCTTTTTTTGCAGAATGCCACTTTCTAGTCTACACTTTCATTTTATGCCTAACTGTAATAAGCTCATTTTTTTCTCTTCCATTCATGCCTCTTACTTCTTGCCTAATTTCCTTTTATTTTACCTAAACACATCAGTACTATTTGATATTTCTGATTGCATTGCAGCTCTCCTTCCATTTTCTTAAATTTTGCAGAATTTCTCCTGACAAGAATGTTATGTTACTTATGATGAATTATGCAAGAGCAATAAAATGCAAAATATGTAAATGGCACGCGATTGTTATCTCGCTATTAAAGTGAAACAGTAACAGAATTTGTAATGTATATTAACAGGTTGTTCACATTTTTAATGCAACAGAGAATGAGAGAAAAGAAATTCTCTGGACTTGTTCTGCCATTGCAGGTGAGAACAAGATATAATGAAGACACTCTCCACCTTCAGTGATTTGTCTTTCACAGTTCAATTCTGCCATTTCGCAAGCTTGCTGGCTCTAGGGTTATGTGTCCTGGCAAATTGTTGTCTGTCACCTGTTAATGTATTTCCTCACTTACCTGATTGACAAATTCCCTGCCCTGGCCATTGATTTGTGCTGATACACATGAATGTCTGATGAATTCAATCAAAGACCTCAACACTTTTGGGTAGTTTATCCCGTAGAGGTTTATCTTTAGTGCACTTTGAGAAGTAATCCATAGCTGTTGCCAAATATTTGTATGTGTCAGGGTCAGCAGTGAGAAAACAACTATCACCATTAATTTGTGGTATCTGTACAGCTCCTATCCTGATGAGCCTGCCATGGTGCTCCACTGGATCACATTGTCTTCCTCCAGCCAAATCTGACAGCTAACAGGCAAGTTTTGCAGGAGGCTCTCCCATTTACTGGATTTAGCAGTACTAGTGACAGTCTCCCCAGGCTACACAGTAGTCCACAGTCATAACAATTTAAGCAGATGCTGAGCAGAGGGAGCCCATCCTCAAGTCTACCCCAGCATGGAAAAGCCATGAGTTTTGACCAGCCTAGTGGTTTGTGGCTGCACCTGAGTGGAGAGAGGCAGCAATGGTGATGAGCACAAGTATTTCTGTGCCAGTCTGATGTGGAGGCAGCTCCCCCTCATCTTGCCTGACAGACAGTTCAGCTTGACTGAGTAGAGCTTAGCAAAGGTTTCAGCTCCAAGATGAAAGTCAGTGCACAAGAACTGAGTCACAGAATGGGAGAGGATAGGAGAAACCAGAGAATAATTTAGCAATCCCGTGTCTCTCAGGTGCTATGCTTGTTTTCAAAATACATCCACTTTCTGTGTTAAGAAAGGGATCTTCATTTAAAAGCCAAACATTTCTGCATCTGCATGAAACTGAATTTTTAAATCATCTTTCACTAAGGTCATGGTGAACATCAGTATGAGGATGTCAATCTGTGGGACTAAACTGTTCAAACCAATTTAAATACTAGTCAATGCCATTCCTGAACTAACAAATATAAATAAATATAAATAAATCCTTCTAGCTCATTTTGTTGCTTGGGAAGCCTCACTTCACATGCAGCAATGTAAGCACCTGGGGATTTCTGTTAAAATAACAATCCTTCTGTCATGCCATTTACTTTGAATTACTCTGCCTAGGCGGTGACTCCTGGATTGCTTTGGGACCCTCAAAAGTCGTCACCTTTTGGGGTGAGCTCAGTCTAGCATGGGTTGTAGTCTGTTTCAGCTCTGCCTCTGCACAGAAACAACTTTAGCAGGCCATGAGCTCAAAACTGGGCAGATTTCAACCAGCCATAGCAAAGTCATATGGTGACAAGCTTGAGTAATAAAGCTATCCCAGTAGCACAGCAATGGCATTAACTAGGATTTGCCTTTCTGTAACTATACCAAGTTAAAAATTAAAAACATTGTCACTTCAAAAGAGTCACCATTTTTCTGTTCTCCAGCCTGAATAATTTCGTTTCCCTTTTTTCCTGGTCAGCACCATGAAGAATTTCTACTCTCTTCAGGAGCAGGGTCTGCAGTTCTCACATAAAAAGCTTCACACTTTCATCGAAGAGATGGAGCAGGTTCTGACCTAAGCCTACTGATGACAAATTTACTAGGTCTGAGAGAGTGCAAAACAGGCTGTTAGAATAAAAAAATCAAGCCAGATTTTCTGATCTGATCAGACAGGAGGAAGAAACCCAGGAACCTTAGCTTATTTGTTTGTTTGTTTTCTATTTAGAGTGTTATTTATTTTTTATTCTCATGAAGCTAAAGGATTAAATAGTGGGAATATTAACTGAAGCCAAGCATAGTGTGAGAGCAGATGCTTTGCAAGCCTTTCCATACAGCCTTGCCAATCCTTCACTGAGCAGCTCTGGGTTACCATGCTTTTCTTCATTTTTGTGCCTCTTTTCAACAGCCAGTGCTAGCCAGAAGGAATTGAATGATGGCTTTGTGATTTAAAGGAGTAATCAGAAATACTAAAACAAAGATTATTGGGCATATTTTTTTTCAGCAACACAGGCAAGAACAAAAATTGTTTATTATGTGTGTGAATAGGCTATAAAATGCACACAGTAAGAATATGAATAAGGATAATTTCAGATTTTGATGATTTTTCACAATTTCAGAATTCTCTCAGCCCTAAAGCAGGAGAGATTTTAAGGAGCAAGGACTTCAAAATATTTTATAAGCTAAAGTCTATGTTTTGAGTTACGCTTGAAACAAACTGGTAGCCAGAGTATTTTAAGACTGTGTTTTTCCTCTTTGCAAGAAACATACATGCTGATTAGCACGCCTTGAAATAACATTTTGTAGCTGTACTAATTCCCATACTGGGAGGGGACACAGTTCAGGAATGCAATCCTGTAAATAGGGCCCCTCAATTTCCAAAGGATATTGAGGCCCAGAAAAAGGCATCGAAGCTGGTGAGGGGGCTTGAAGTCAGGTCCTGTAGGGAGCAGCTGAGATCACTGGGTTGGTCTAGTTTGGGGTAGGCTGAGAGGTGACCTCTTTGCTCTTTACACCTTCCTGAGCAGGGGAAGTCAAGAGGGAGGTTCTTCAGTGGGTGTTCCAGAGTACTGCAACCCCTGGAAACATCTGTGTGTCCTGTTTCTTATGGCTGATTGTCCTGAGCAATCTCTGCAGTGATCCTCACATTCCCTTGGTCTTGCCACTGCCATCCAGCTGAAAATGCCTCATAGCCTCAGGCACCTTCAGGTGCTGGTGGTTCTTCTCATTTTCAAGAGCCTCATGCAGCCTCCAGCCATGGCCCTTGGTGGCCAGTCAGTGGACACAGCTTCTGGCCATCCCTGCAAATTCATCCCTGGTACAAATTCAGGCTGGGCACATAGGTCATTTATACTCCAGATATTCACTAGATTGTGGGGATGTCACAAGTGCAAGAAAGGGTTTGCTTCTCTTTCTGTGAACTTTGCAGAGGTGTATAGAGCAGGCAAGATTTCCTCACCATTTCTTACCAGTGCACCAAGTGACATTTGCTACTACACTGTTGATGGAGAGGTGTTCCTCTTGGAAAAGAGCATGAAATTGGTTTGTGTTCTTGACCGGCTTTTTCCTTGTAATTCAACACCTCTTTCATCCATTAAGTGTCTGTTAGTAACATTTAATAGTGTTGGCTGTCTTTCTTGAATATGCTGGTTGCCCTCTCAGTCTTTAGTCCTTCTAGTAATCTTCTTTTATAGGCCCTCCAGGCCCCTAATCAACTTCTGAGTCTTTGTTTGCCCTTGTCCAAACAGAATTTATCTTTCTTAAACCTGAGGAATGAAAAATATACATAGGTGAGTTCTCCCCAGGGCTTTGCACAATGCCTGCTCTTCCTACGGAAATACCTTTTGTGACACACAAGAAAGCATTTGCCTGTGTCATATTTGTGTCTCACAGTAATCCTGTGATGTACTTGTGCCTCCAGGAACATTTTTCTACTCTGATGTTTCCAAACTACAACAGAATCTCGTGGCACTCCACCTGACATTCCCTGCTTTTACAGTGCAGGCTTGTTGAGGAGGGCATGTGTCAGAGCTTCAGCTGGAATGCAGTGTGGGGGCTGTAAAAACACCTCATAAGATACAGCTTTTTCTTGTTCATGGATGCAAAAAAATCCAGAATATGATGAGTACTGAGTGTATCTTTTGTATAAGGCAGGATGCCTACAAATACTGAATGGTGGCTTTCTGCAATCTAAATTCAAAATACCTGACTACGAACCTCACTGTTTCATACATTTGATGACACCAAAGCATGAAGACTGAAGGCAGAGAGTGTGTTAATGAGACTTTTGCTCATGAATAGCCTGCTGGAGTTCAGCTCCACCCAGTCATGACCAGCAGATCCAGCCCTTAAGTCTTGTGGAGTCCCATGGATTTCTGGTTCATCATGGAAGAGTGAAACATTAGAGGTACGATTTGGAGGGTGTCAGAAAAGGGAAGTGACTATACAGATATATTGTTCTGCAGACAATTTTGCTCCTTTTGTGCCACCCAGAAACACAGAGTATTAGTCAGTTGATCGTTTTCATCCTAATTTTAAGAAAAATATTTATTTTAAGAAATAAATTTTTATTTAGAGTACTATTTTCTTCATACATTGCACTTGACTGACAAAGCACAGGTTGTTCCATCTGAAGTTTCAGCTTTCGTTGTTAAATTTAAGTTACAATAAGGTATAAAAAAACCAAACCTGCAAAATATAAATCTGTTAGTTATTGCTCATAAGTTGCAAAGGATGCCAAAACCATGTAAGCTGTACAACAGGAATTCAACCTCTGAAATGGATTTTCCTAAATCTCAGAGTCAAATTATTGAACTATAAATATGCAATACACATATTATGTGTTCATTTTTTTTCTTCAGTGAGGTTTTTCCATGTCAAGAAATCTCATCTAAAAATTTGGCTCAGTCCTGATCCTTTAAAATTCCACTAGCTCTTATACATTAGCATTTTCATACTTCCTATTTATCACTATGCTTAGAATTGTTGCAGTGTGATAAAAAGAATTATTTTTTAAGACATAAGTAAGCCTGTTATCCACATGAATAAGGAAGATAATACGGTGAATCTCTCTGAAATGCACAGCCTTAGTGTACAATCAATGTATTTCTTTCATGTTTATTCCTTTGTCACATATTCATTTGTGAGGGTTCCACAACATGTTCGGTACATGCCATGAATTGGTTTACTGCAAGTTTATCCTTTCAGTGGATTTTATTTCACTGGTAAGGCAATCATTGCACGTTGGCATATTTTTATGCATCTAATAACTTCATTCTCTTATCAGATATTCATTTAATTTGATTTCAGACTGTTTTCACATAGGATTTGGATAAATGGAAGCATAGGTTGCAACCTATGTATTCCTTAGCCGATATTCATGTAAGTTACTTCAATTGACATTTAATACACAATTACTGCTGTGCAATTTATCTGCTTGAGTGTTGCTTTTGACAACAGGACCAGTTTGGAGTATTAGTGTCCCTGTTACTGGAGTTTGCAGACAGTAGGCTATAAAGGCACTGGTCTACCACCCTCAGCAAAGCAAAACAAGCTAAGTGACCATTAGTAATCTTTAATCATCTGGTGGTCCTCGAATCTTCTAAGTCAAAAGTGTTTAGGCCTTGGAGTTAAAGATTGTCTTTTTTTGTAAGATCAATTTATTTCCTTTTTTACCAGAAAATAAAAACACCAGATGCCACCTTCAATGACATTAATAGAACTCCACCATCTTCTGTTAGTACTTGGGTTGTGGAGTGGCCTTTTTCTGTTTTCCCTTTCCATGTTCCTCCCTCTGCAGCATATTTGTGCAGGGATTTTAAAAACTGCATCTATTTCATTTGGTTATTTGCTGCTGCTTTTTATTTATTTTTTAATGAAGCCTTTATGAAATTCTATATTGTACATCTTTCTGCCTATTGCAATTCCAAGTGCATTTATTATTAAAGTTGAATAACTTACTAATGAAAAAAGACAAGAATTCAGCTGCGGGGTACTTTATGTTTGGGATATTCAACTTGCATTGGTATCCTTAGGTATAACAACCCATGTTCACATCCACGTGCACTCTTGCACACACAGACACAATACCCACTGAACTATACCAGAACATAATTTTTAAATTTGCTATTTTAGCAATAAATTCCTAAATTGCTTTTAATATATCTCTCAGCTTCCCCTGAATGCTTTATAAGTCAAGATTTAGCCATAAAGGTGATTTGCCAACATTAAAATCCTGTGAAAATGAAGAATATTCTCTACTTTGTTGGTGAGCAAATGTAACTAAGGACAGAATTTAGCCTCATGTGTCAAAGAAGGATTAGGCCTTCCATGGTTTTGGTTTTGATTAAAATCATTGTTTAGCTGTACAATATATTTATGAAGAAAAAACATGAAAGAAAAGAATTTATTTTGAACATTAGGAAATTGAGGCAAATAAAAAGGTTAAAGAAAACTATTTCATAAAATGGCATGTAAACATGTGGAATACGTTACCAAAGACAAGAGAGGTAACTTAGAACATATGTTTATGAATCAGTATGTTCAAAAGAGAACAAGATGAGTTTCTACACAAAGAGAGAATAGAGTGTGAGGAATGCAGGAAATTAGAGATGGGGGGGTGGAAAAGCAGAAAGGTTGGTTTTATGAGGATTAGTAGCTTTTTACAGAGCAAAGCTGTGAGCAGGTGGAGTTCTCACCCTGGTCTGAATGGCAAATGCTCATCTTCTACTTCAAGCTCAAATCCTTTTCCAAACGGGTGAATGGGGTAGGGAGGAGAGTGTTCAGCAACTAACAGTCAAATATAATGTTTAAATATAAGCTCCATGTTGAGATCTTTAATGCTTCTGGAGTTTTACTGTCAGCATTGCTATCCCAGAACACTTTTTTCTTCTTTTGGATAGGATGCTCCTGCCCTTACTGTTTGATAAAATTAAGTCACAATCAAAAAGCATAACTGATTCTGTGGCTTCACAGACAATAAACACTTGGTAATAGAAGACCTTGGCTTCCTACTATGCCCTGTCTGTAGGAAAGCCAAAAGTAAGCCAGTCACTTTAAGTGTCCTCTTTTCTCTCCAATCCTTTCCGACCCCTCTCCAAAAGAGCTGTTCTGTGCAGCCAGTGGAACACCTACATTCGGGGCACATCATGCCTTGGGATCATCTTGGAGGTCTGAATATTATGTCAGAAGAAAGTCATAAATCCAGCCCTGAGCTAAATGGCAATCCAGAACACACAAAACATGCTTCTGAAAAGCCTCTCCTTGACCTGATCATCTGGTTAAGTTTTGCCTCTCAGAACTCATTTCTAGAAAGCCCTACACAAGGACACTGACTGCACCCCTGACAGTCCAGGCTGCTTCCCAGAAGTTTCAGGTTCTGTGAGAAGGATCTGTTTTTCTTGATGAACTTGATGTTAGCAATCACTGCAGGTAGGAAGAGTGACTGGGTGTTTCTCTGCATTCAGGATGTGCATCTGCATCCTTTTACCCCATTCTTTAGAAGTTCTATGTGCATATGCTTTAATATTTTTCCATAATAAAGTCATTGTTTTTCCCTCTGATTGATTGTCTAATCAAAATGCAATAAATGGGTGTTTGTATTGCTGGCAGCTTCATATCTCTCTATTTCTTTGCTGTCATACATCCTTGCTCAGTTTTGACTGGTTCAAAACTTCTGGCATTTCCTTTAAAAAGAAAACTCATGCTAAAGTAAGGAGATTTTAATAAACCAATGTCACACCTTTTTATTCACTTTAAATCTTCTATGAAGGACATTTTCCCCATGGCATGGATGCAAAATAAAGATTTTAAATTTCCTTGTTAAAAAAAAAAAAAACAAGAAAATCTGCAGAAAGCAAATTCATGGAGGGTAGGTATATAATCAGGCAAATCTCTGGGTGAGTGACATTCACAGTATGTGTTCAGTATCTCCTATCCAGGCAGCAGCACAATATGCCATGTGAACATGTACATGGACTGACAGAAACACCAAAATACCGTGCAGGGCATGCCGAGGATCACCAGGAAATTCTGCACTGTTGAGGAGTGATGCTGCTGAAAGGCATCGCCCTGTCTGCTCCTACACAAGGCTTAGCCTCTTTCAACATCAAACCTAATCACAGAGGGGTTTCTCTGCAGATGGGGGAGGCCACACTCCCTCCCTCCATCCTTCCACCACTGTGGTTGCTGTTTGCTCCCCTTCATCTGCCTGGACTGAATCAAGCCTCATAATAATGTCCTTGAACCTGTTAGTGGCATCCAGAGGAAAAGCTCCCAGATAAGCTCACTTAACAATGTTTGCTGTCCTCTCTTCACGGTAAATTGTATCTGATAAAGTAGCATTGCCTTTACGCCTCCATTTTGTTGCAGGAGGTGGGATGCTGGAGGAGTGGATGCTTTTGTTCAGTGGTGGTTTCCTGTGCTGTTAAGTGGCAGCAGATGGTCGCCCCGCAGTGAGATGAGCCCTGGCCATGGTCCTACTGGCAGGGGCAAGAGCACTCAGCTGTCCCTTGCATCTGAACTGGTTTTATCAGGAAAAGCTGGAGAACAAGATAAAGAATCAGATTTCACTAAAGCAGCTCCCCCATCCCCCCGCAGCATCTGTCAGGGCCTGCTGGCTAAAGCTCCACCACCCTGGGAGGTTTCAGACACCGAGGGAGAGGGTGTGCTGGGCCGTGCCACACTCGCTCCTGCTCCCAACAATATGGTTCTTGCCTTATGCTGCATTACTATGGATGCATGGTTTCCATGAGATGGTTTTATTTTTTCGTGGCCACCTGTCCTTGCAGGTCTCCCTTTGCTTCCCCTGAAGTGATATTTCAGAGCTGTCTGTTACAATTTCATATCTGACTTTCTGCAATTCACAATTCCCTTTCCCTGACTCTCACGTTAGATTTATTCTATACCAAAGGTTCTCTTACATTTTAACAATGGGTGAGTTCAAGTTTGCTCTGTGCTGCTCTTCTGAGTACATGCTTTTATTCCCTGGCTTATGTCCATTCTTTTATAGCATTCAATGTTAGAAGTTTTCTTATCCTTGCTCCACATTTGGTTTCTGACAGCCTTATTCTGGGCACTGTGTTGACACAACAAATTCTTTCCTCTGGCAGTCATATTCCTGATAACATTAGATCTAGAGCTTACCATCTGATTCTGTGAGCTGAGCTCTTCCTGCTACACAATGCACTCCAGCAGGACATTGTGCAACACAAAATACAATTTCCATGGCATTCTCCCAAGATGTGCTGCTGGTTTTCTCTTTGGCTTATAAGGTAAAGCCCAAGCAAGTTCCCCTACCAGAAATATCACTAAATTTATCACTACTATATCATTATTGCAAAGTGATCAGTCACAGTGACAGATGGCTAATTGGTAAGAACAAGTGGTGCCCTCAACTGTTCCCCGGAAGCGTCTTGTTAGTAACCCCCTCCAACATCAAGAAAGCTTGGATCACTGAGGTGGGAGTGACTGCAAGTTTAGAGGGGGCACAGAAAATATTAAATCACAACATTTTTCCTTTGCCGTGTCTCAGTCAGCAATGTTTCGGTCTAAGCACCTCTCAGAGCTGAGTGGTCAGTGAAGCTCCTGCTCTTCCTTGTGCCAGATAAACCCTTGTACCACCCATTTCTGCACAAACCACTTCCCTCAGCCCCAGCATGTGCACTAGGAGCACAGGCAAGTAAATACAGCCCTGCTGCAAACTGAGACCTGATATTTTTGATGACAGCTTTTAACACAGCTCTTTGAATTTCATTTCCTGAGAAGGTTTCAGCCAGTGAAGCCGAGCTTTTCATGCAAAACATATGCAAAAATGAGGCAAGCCCAGCAGATGAAATCACTTCTCAGAACATGAACAAACTTGGGTGGAAAATGTTTGCTTTTTTTCCCATGATACTTGAAAATTTGCTCCTGAGAAACCAGTATCTGCTCTGAGCATGGACAGCCAAAGTTCAGATCAAAATAATGACTGGAAGTGGCTTTGCCCACTTCTCAAATTGACCTTTTTTTTTTTTTGCAGGTTCAAAAAAGCAAGGCAAGGCTGTTATGCTTGTTTATCTGGATGATATATTCATTTTGTTGGGAAGTTATTTGCACATCACTGTTTTCTGGAGCAGAAATATTGAGCTAAACTAAAAAAAAAACAGAAAGGTTGGTTTTCAGTATTTCTGGCAAGTTCAATCCATTGAACTTGAAAGTAAGAGCATGTTCCTGTGATAGTTCAAGCACCATTTTTACTTGATCATATTATGCAGTTTTCTTTGTTGGAAAGGCTGGCTGGTCTTGCTACTGGGCAGTTAAAGGTTTTCTCACAGTTGTGTGTTCACTAATTGATTTGTGCAGTCTAAAGAAGGATACATTGCTTTAATAGTTAGTGTGGGGGAAAATGGCACAACAAAGTTTTTGTCTTTCAAAATATTCATTCCTGGGCAAATGCTGTCCTAGAATTATTGCACCTTCCTCAAAAGTAGTACTGATTTAAAGAGGAAGAAGTGACATAAATCTAAAAGGAACTTCTTGGTCTGCAGTGCAATTACATTTGCTGAGAGCCCAAAGTGTGTGAAGAGAAAGTTGGCCCATTTTCTTCACACACTTTTTCTGTCCTGCCACTTCAGTGTTGCCATTTTCTTGGTTTCCAATGACATGTATAGAAAACAGCTAAAATCTTCCAGCAAAGTTTCAGCTTTGCAAATGTGTCATTCATCACCTGACTGAGAGTGGTTCTGTAATCACTATGATCAACATCTGCTTCCTTCACACTGCAAATAGTTCCATTTTGCAGTAAAAATAATTTTAATTTGTAGAGAGTAAATTAAAAATATATATTATGGTAAATATAAAAAATAATTCAGGTGACTTGAAAAATGAGAAAGTTTACTTTACAATACTTTGTTTTTGGAAAAATCTCAAAGAACAAGGAGTCATGTAGGAGCTGATTGAGATCAAGGCTGTGTAGTTCTAAGTCTGTTTTTAGTTAATCATCAGCCTCTGACTCGCAGCATCCACATTGTCTGGTTTTATTTGTTTTAATTTGGGGAAAAATATCACTTTCAATTTATTTCCTTTTTTAACTCAGCAGAAACTGTTTTGAAGGCCAGTCTTTGTCAAGCTGAAATAAAGGGCCCAAATGCATCACAGAGAGACAAAGGCAGTGGTGGGATCTCATCCTCATATAAAGTTTTCGTTGAAAGACCAATTCAAAGGGTCACTGAGAGGGAGAGAAACATGGGTTTTTATGATCAGATAACAGTCAAAACCCCGGTGTAAAATCCCGTTCTTCCATTCTTCTTCAGCTGCTTATTTCAGTTTCCACCTTTAGTGCTTTAATTCTTTTCTCAATTAGCAATTAGACTGAATCACATCATTTTGATACAAACCTACACTTCAGATGCATCCAGCAACTGTGGTGTCAAACACCAGAGTCAAGGTCACACCAACCACAATGACTGAGGTGCCTTGAAATTGGCAGATCTCTGAAGCAATCTGACTTTTCATTTAAGCTCAGGGTCATCTGTAATAGGCACCCATCACCTGCTCTGAAGATTAAATATGCAGATCAAAAGTATTTAAGGCTGGATAGGGGCAGAGGAATGAAAGTATTGGAATTAGAAAGATGAAAATAGAATTCCACACCCTGCAAATTAGTTTAGACCAAATTTTAGCAGTTCATAGCATTTTTATCACAGAAAATTTTCTTGAGGAAAAAGTAGAGAAGTTGGTTTTTTTCCCTCAAAGCCTAAATTATCTGTAGAGAGATATGATTCAAATGAGAACTCAGTAAAAATTGTGTTATCCTGTGTCCCTCAATAAAGAGTAGCAGAGTCTACCATAAAGCAAAATAACCATCAGACATTCTTTCAAAAGGCCCTTCAAAGGTTTTATAGACAGATGGATGAATAGACCTCTCTATCTATCTTTAGCCAGATTCAGATCAGTGCTTGTCACAGTTTGTGGAGGCACCTTAACTCAGAAGAACTGTTTCAGGTTACTTACTTTAAACAAAAAAAAAAAAAAACCACCAGTGAACTCTTGATAGCAAATTAGTCATTTCAGCAGTATTTACTGGCTTATCGAAAGTGTACAAACCATAAAATGTGACTTGGGAAAACTGATGCTTCTTCACCCCAAAGTGAATACACAGTGGTAATTACAGCTCCAGTTTTCTACTAGCCATGAGCTTTTTTAGATTAATTGTTTCAGTGCAGTAAAGATTGCTGACTGTGGCCTTTACCAAGGGTGTGGGGACACACGAATGCCTTGAGCACTAAGCAACTTGCTCATCACTCAGATGCTATTGTAATAGCAGAAATCTGCCTGCTGCTGCTCTTTGCAGATAGTTCTTCCATGTCCATGTGGGAGAATGTTCTCACCAGCAGAGGAGAAATCCATCCTTCCCATCTGTTTATGTCAATGAGTCAATCAGCAGTAACTCATCTTCCCAGCGCACACTTCTCTCCCCTTCATTGTGCTCCTGGGAAGGTTGTCCCATCCCGTGACATGAAGGAGGCTGTGAATAATACTAACATTCAACAAGACTGTGGCTTACATGACTGTGGTCTAGATGAGGTTCTGATAAAGTCTTGATGAAATGCACTGCTGTAGTGTCAAATTGTTGTGGTATGTCCACAGTATTTCTGTTCTAGGACATCTGTATCAAAACCTGCAGTGAGTGCCTGACAATCTTCAGTCTTCCCTTCAGAAAGCTGCTGAATTAATTTCAAATATAGTCATCGTTGTATGGTAGGAAAGCACATCTCTTTAATCAATATAAAGATTGAACTGTTTTACTCAGCAGTCTGTCTTTTGCATTTGGGCAGAAAAATGTGGACATGCTCCTCCTAAACAATACCTACGCATGCCATGCTGGGGTGCTGACAGATGGACATTCTGTATTTACCAACTCCCCCCTGTGGTTTCTTTGCTGTTGGATGTGACATTCTTCAGATGTCTGTTTTATGAATGTCAAAGACCACATGGCTATTTTGCAAAGAGTGGAATTGTTAAAGCAAAATCTTGGCCTGAGTCCCTATTTTAGTTTCTATTTCCTAAGTTCTGCTACTGAGACCAGAGCAGGTCTTTCCAAAAATGAACACTCCCTGTCAGTGTGACACCTTTTAATTCCAATAATTAATAAACCTGGTCGTTTGCTCTGTTCCATACTTAATGTTTTCACCTGATCTAGTTTCTTAGCAGCACTGCCACAACAGGAGCAGTATAGGATCTTACTTGATTTATCAAACTAATGAGTTAGTTTTATTGTAAGTGATTAAATGTGTTTTACTTTTTAAAGCACAGGAACTGAAAAGAAATGCATTGTTACAATCTGAAAATAACTAGAAAGATAAGTTCATTAACTTGCCTACACTTGTGCATCATAAAAACCTTGTTAAAAATTACTCCCTAGCCTGCTGTATTAGCTTCTTTATGAGGTAATTTCTCCATACAGTAATAAGATTTTTCTTTTACTCTCCAGTGCATATTAAACCCACTAATCTTCTTTTATAAACTATAGTTTCAGCCACTTTCTCAATTTACTCACTTTAAAGATATTCTCCTATTAATATTAAAGGTAGCAGGCACAGATACGAACTTTGCAAAACAGTCTTTCAGATTTATGACACAATCATACCACTGCATTGCAATGGCACAAAAGGGACAAAGCAGTAACTGTCAAGTATGTCTCATGACAAACCAAACAATGTTTGTCCCCACAGAATTATTTTCCCATCACATTTATTATGCGAATGAACTATAGGCGTGTTTTCCCCTCTCTGAGCATAAATACTGAGTCTGAATATTCAGTTCTCTGAGGTCTGCACAATTTGCATGTATGTGGTGGATTAAAGACCTGTTCCACCAGGGTGTTGCTGCAGTTTTACACTGGTATCCAACCTCTGATTTCATATGTATGCAGTCAGAGCCTTGCCAGAGAGGAACAGGTTCTAGGTCACCAGTTCTGTTTATAAAGCAGTGGCCAAATTTCCCTTGAGCCACAATGAAGTTGTTCAATTGGTTGAGTAAGTGTTTGAAAAGGGAAAATACAAATGGGCTATAAATTAAACTTTGCTTTTTCTCAGCTATAAAATAGGACAAGTCTTAAAATTCCAATAAATAATCTCTGCACCAAGTACCAGTAATTTATTATTGTCTGAATTATTGTTAGCATTTTTATTATCATTTGAAGTGTGGCCATCTCTTGTTATGGCTCAGGAAGCCATGGGATCAGAAGCTGTGCAATTGTTGAGCAATCAGCCAATCCATATGACTCTTAAGAGTCATATTTAAATTCAATACTATATTCTGCAAAGCGCAAGAGTCACTTTATCCACACTTCTTTTTCTTCTTTTTAACATTATTGTCCTGGGTTGGCCATATGACCTGTTTGTATCCCCAGTTGTCCTCTTGCTTGTGCTGGACATTAAGTTCTACAGCTTTAAGTTAGGCCCAGAGAGACAGAGAGAGTGAAAGTGGAGGAAAAAAAAACACTCGCCATTTGTCTGCAGGTGTCACATCTTATCACTTTGAAAGGCCTTGAGAGAGCAGAGAGGCTACATTCCAGCGGGACTGCGGGTTTTTGGGTTTTTTTTATTCTCTCTGATGTGAGTGCTGGAACAGCACACAGCGGAGGGTTTCCTGGGATTTTTCTCAGCTTTTTTGCAGGGAGAGACTTTGTTTCTTTGCTGGGTATTTTTTCCTTTTTCCTCTTCCTGGGCCTGGCTGGCATTGCGTGGGCCCAGGACACCAGGGAACCCCCGGGGGACCCCCCCTCGCTGACATCTACAGCCGGGCCCGGCAATCGGCCCCCCCCACTGGAGAACTGAACCGGACTCAGACGGACTCTGAATCTACCATCTCTTCAGAGGAACGAGAGGTTTCATTGCTTTCATATTATCCAAATTTTTCCTATGCTTGTGAATATTCTATTTGTTAAATAAATATTTTCCACTTTTCTCTAAGGAAATTATTCCCGGACCTGTAGGGGGAGGGGTGATTGGAATCGGCTCTTCCTAGAGGAGACCCCCCCAGAGGTTTCCTCCTAAATATTTGCCCTAAACCAGGACAATTATCCAATCTGTTTTGGTGTTCAAACAGAGGCTCCTGAGACACCAGTGTAATTTCCGTTATCATCTCCAATATCATCAGAATTGTTTCAAGGTAGAGGCTTAGGGAGAGTACAGGCACATCTGACGCTGTAGATAACCTATGAGCACAGTTTTTTACTACTGGCATAATTCCAGTCATTAAGACACACCTAACAATCAAACCATATGCAATAGAACTTAGAAAAAGAGGTGATTGAGGTGGTGCTTTCTCAGACAAGACCGAAAAACATTTCCTTCATTAGAGATGCACTACTCATAGTGCCTCTCAGCACCAGGGAGCCCAAACAAAGCTAGTTGTAGGGCAGATCCATTATGGAATGAGTCAGTGTAAGTGATAACAAAGTGGGACCGAAATGTGCAACCCTGTCTTTTTCTGGGCAGATTGGTGCTGTAGCAGTGCATGCATT
Organism: Petroica traversi; assembly: GCA_025920805.1. Lineage (NCBI taxonomy): Eukaryota > Metazoa > Chordata > Aves > Passeriformes > Petroicidae > Petroica > Petroica traversi. The sequence continues at coordinate 5,186,130 of JAHLSL010000045.1, read as the reverse complement.
TACAAATAGATATGAAGGCTCTTGCTGAGGTCTGTGGAGAAGCTGGTGGAAAACCAAGGGATATCCAGGAGTTTTGTGCTCCCATTACTAGGAAGACACAAATACAGAAATTTTGATTGCTGTAATTTCTGAGGTGAGAAGACAGATACTCTTGGCTAATCAGATTTATCCTTCTTCATAGTGTCACACTGTTCCTGTAAATTTGAAGTTAAGGTATCACAGCTCTAATATGCATCAAATATGCTTTTAATTCATTAACATCAACAACCTACCATGTTCAGTGTAATCACTGCTTTGAGTCAGAGCTGACTGAAGAGTTATGGTATAATAGGACAAGAGTAAGAATAAAGCCTCTTGTCAGTGTAATGTTTATATAACATCTCTAGTATTTTGGAAAGGAAGAATGTCTCTGTGAAGTCCTGCCCTTTCACAAAAACACTTCCATGGATAATCTTACATATCGAAAAAGTCACTGTGCTAATCCACAACATATTGTTCAAAGTTTTCCTCTGGCAAAATTCACATGGATTACATCATCATTACAGAGCTGCTTGCTCTGAAAACAGAAGTGTATTTACAGCTTTACAGGACAATAAGTCTACTGAACACTACTGGAGAATTTTTTTGTGCAAAGTTTTATTTCTATTCTTTAGATTTTAAAATGCATCCTAGTAATTTGTTCATGCATTCAGTGTTGACTTGTTATAGAAAAACACACATGCAATCAGACTGGTGCAATTTGATACCTTACAGCTAAAAAAATTGAAAAAAGTGACTTGTTGAAAACCATTGTTTAAAGATGTTCCTATGACAGGGGGCAGGGAGAGAACTAACATAAGTTTATGAAATGAACATTGAAGTGTTTGCAAAAGAGCAGAGCACATGGATTCATTATTTCATATTTTCTGAAAAAATATTGCCTACATTTAATTTCCAGTAATGTATCATTTTTGATTACACACAACCAGATATGGGCACATTCCTTGTTTCCATGACTTACGCTTTAAGGGAAGGATGTAAGTTTGGAAAAACTTACAAATATTTTTCATAACACTTGTTACGACATAATTCAGTAAAAATTTACAAATTCAAATGCATATTTAGTTCCAGAAGTTATTTGATATCTTTTCATTATTCATATGTTTTCATATGAATAAAACAATGTCATGTGCCTAGAGCTGGGAAATGCATCTGGTAAAAAAAAATATTTATTTGATTTTTTCAATCACTTCTCAGAATATTGTTTTGCAATATTTCTTGAGTGACAAAGAAGTTTTATGCCTTATCAATGGCTGTACTGCCTTGCAAATGCCTAGAAGAGAAAAACGTGAAGATTAAAATTTTCTTTTTCAGAAGACAAAATGGATCTATTTTTTTAAATCTGTGAAAACACAGTAGAAAGGAATTAGATAAATTTGAGTCTCCAAAACTAAAGCTATTTGCAAAGAGATCTCTTAACTCATCTGTCTTTTAGTCATGAAAGAAGCTATTTTATGATAGTGGCAGGGACAGAAGCCCACAGTGATATGAACAAGAAATGTGTCGTTTTCTCATGTCTATGGTCAAGATTGGCAATAACATTCCTTAAAGAAAATTTTGCCAAAGTATCAATTTCCCAGTACTTAGGTGAATTATGATCCTTACTTCTTTCTTATTTTCTTATTTGGGGGAAAATCTAGCCTTGAATTAGTACCAAATCTAAAACTTGGTGCAGTTTTCACAGAGGCACTCCTAAAGAAAGGAAAAGACTCATGCTGCTTCAGAGAGCTTTCACTTGCACCTTTTCCATTGCACACAAAGAGCTGGAGCAGTTCTGATGAAAGTAACATATGGCTAATTTGCTGTATTTATGTCACATTGATATGATACTGACAGTATTCACACAATGGAGCCATTATCTGTTCAGACATATGTCTTCCTGGTGTCTGGGTATGTGCAAGGGTCACAGGAGAACCTGGGCTTTTACAGACAGTTTGAGAAATCTGGGATCATAGGAAAGTGGAGAGGTATAATAGGCAGAATTATCTCTGCCCACTCAGAGGTCATGAGCATGATGTTCAGACATTTAGCCTCATTTAGACAAAAAAGATAATGTAAGGTGCAAGTGTTTAGTTTTATTTCCATGCATGGAAGAATCTTCAGTGTTTGCTGACGTAGGCAAGACTGAAGGAGCTTTGCTTTGGCCTCTTCCATTGAAACAGTTATAAATCATGGTTAAATCTGTGTTCCTACCTGTGAAATTGAATCCAAACCCACAGACCAGGATTTTAGACACAGGGATGCATAAACTACATAGGAGTCAGAAAAACGCCACACCTGAATGGAACCCTTGTGAAGAAGTGATGTAATGCATAGCAAAGTTTAAATTGCTGTCCTTCCTCTTTCATCTCCATATTCAAAGCTGCTCTTAGCTGAGACACAGCACACTCACAAAGTAAGCCACAGACTAACACCATGTCTCAGTGACTTGTAAGAAGTTAGGTGAGTTGCATTAATGGGTGATGAGCCTTCCTGACCTAAAGCACAGATGTTACTCTCTTTCACACATTTTATATCCTATATGGACATCTTTTTAAAGGACCAAACAGTTCCCAACAGAATATTTGTACCAAACCTTTTAAGGTTCATTCACATTTATTTTCTTTTATATTTTTTCACCCTTAAAGGTCATTTCACAAAAGAGATCAAAAGGAGCCTTTTCCATTCCTCCTCTGCAGGTGGTCAGCAGCAGATTAACTACTAACAGAGACTTCAATATATAAATCTGAATGACTTGTTTTACACAGCAATGCAATGCTACTGTCATATGTTGTGTTTGCATACATTAAAGTGTCTCCCCTAATTTCCTTCCCAAAATGATTCCTCACTATTCTTTTCCCAGAATAATTGCTTGCAAGAAATCATCCGTTTTGATATTTATAAAAAGGTACCTTGAAGCTGTATAAGTAACTCATTTCACCAAAGAAGCAGAATGCCTGCTAATGAGATCCTATAAGAACAAAATGTGCATCTTAAATCAGCTGCCTTTGTCCCAGACAGGAATTAGTCCCTGAAATCTTGTTTCTCCAAAACTCTCCCCAAGTCAAAACCAAGCCTGAAACAGTAGTAAGACAATTCAAATGTTCTTTCCTTGAGTTCCTGAAGCAAGACTGTTCAAAACAAAGACAACCGTATTCTTTTGTCAAACAAAAAATGTGTCTTTCAAATGAAAAGTGCTGCATTCAGTTAGTGGAAAATTCTGAACATTTCTCTAAAATATCTTTTAATTCTGTTTTCCACTATTCAAAAAAAAATTTAAGAACCGCTTTTTCTATTTGGGCCACAGTTTAAATAACATTAGCAGGTCCTTGCAGGGCTGAATACCATTGACTATTGTGCCCTTCAGCAGGTAAAATTGTGAATCTTCTTTAGTTGTGTTGCCCTATTTCTTTTAAGGTAAAGAGTGGTGAAATGGTGAGGACTCCTCTTGTAAAAAAAATAATAAAAGAATGTCTGAGAAGGATTCTGTGAAGAAATCAGCTGCTTATATACCCATTTTGCTTCAAAGCTATAAAAATAGGATGTTCGCTTCCTGACCCAAGTATGTAGGGCAGAGAATAGAAATGGGAGACTTTTTCACACTAAAAAGAACAGTTAAGAAATAGATTGGCAGTCTCAGAAGGCAAAGTGATTATTGAAACTTAGAGATAACTTTCCAAGTTGTTATACACCTAAAGAGGGTCTATCAAATGATCTGCTCCTGCCCTAGGCATCTGAAATTGAACTTTCCCATTGCACTACCCTGGTACTGTGAGTGTGCCTTCAATACATCAATCAGAGCACCCATTATTTCCAGACTTCTGAGTATTAAGGGAGTCTGCATTGAAGACAATTTCTCACTTCCCACCACTGAAATTTCAATTAATAGGGCATCCCCCCACTTCAGGGTCGACCAGTGAGCCCCCTGACTTATTGTGCAGATTTGATGCCTTCTTTTAATTGTAAAACTAAAAAGAATTCCTATTTCTATCATGTAGTAAATGTTTCCTGGTAATGTAAGCCATGCAAGATCCTTCCTTGTAGAGCCAGCATGTAACACCCCAAGTTGGGCCAGGGACACAATCACCTCTATTCATCCGGGATGAGCTTCAGTGTCACAGCGTGGCTGAGCATGACTTCAGCTTGCACAAAAGAAAAAGTTCTCTGAAAAACTGTTATATGAAATGTGACTTTTAGTGAACTATTCCAGGCTAGATTCACTTTTAAAGAAAGGGCAAGGGGGCAAGAAAAGGTGAAGAATAATTGGCTGCTCCTTCACTTCCTACCACAAAACAGGATACGTGTGCCATGGGCCAGGAGAAAGCAGTCTCCACTATCCCCCACTGGGAAGTTGAAAGTTGTGTTATGGTTACACCAAGGTAATGTACAGGTGGTGCAATCACTACAGGAGGGACAAGCTCTTGGGCTGCAAAGAAGCTGGACTGGCAGTCAGAAGAAGAGTCCTTAGTTATTCTTAACACCACAGTCCAAATCAGCCAATGCCTCCTGGAGCTAGGAAGTATTAGGGGTTGCTTTCTAGCTGGGCAGGAAAGTCCAACTTCTACCTGAGCTCTAGAGACAGTTTGGGCAAACAGTGTAATAACTGAGGAATGACACAGCTGAAATAAAATAGAAGACCTGGTTTTCCTAGGAAGTGGTATTTCAGCTTGCCACTGTTGAGTGATCTTCCAAACCAAGCTGGGTGACAGAAGCTAAAGTGTAACACACATTTATGGGCTGGAATTTTTCAACATGTTGGCTCCCACCTGCAACACCCTTTACTCACCACCAAAGTGACACAGAGCCCATTGTTTAGTGCTGCTTGTTGAATCTTTCTCACATCTCATGTAGTGCAGTTGAAATCGATTGGAATAACTTCTCTGGTATTTTAGTGCAAAGCATGGCCCCCTAGCACAATTACAGGTGTCTGTCTAGCCCCACTGTGATGTACCAGTCTGAGAAAATGTCTGACTGGTTTTGACCTTCAGTGAAAGTCGGTCGCTTGGAAATCTGGCAGCATTTGGCATAAGACACAGAGTATTATCTGCCTTTTAAGGTACTTAGGCACATTCAGAAGCTAGTGGCAAACTGGTACTTTGTCATGACATTACAATATAGCTTAGAGCAATCTATAAAGTCCATCAAGACAACACTTTCAGTAACTTCCTCATGGGAATATTGCACTCAGGCAGAAATGCCCAAAGGAACACTCGTGTTGGCTATGATAGATAAAGACCACAGTCAAACCAGGTCCTAAAGCAGTCTGTGCCAGTGAGATGCCTCGACTGTGTGTTTTTTCTTATTTTTGTCGCACGCACTTTGTGAAGGATCACACCAATTAAATACCTTCACTGCTCCTAAGAAACTCATCACCTCATACTGAATTCCAGAGCCACAGAATTTTGATAGAAAATGCTTGACCTTATCAAAGTGTCAATAGGACTGAATTTTCAGCATTTTCTAGACATATGTATTAAAAGATATTACTAAAATATCTGGTGCTTCTACTGTAAATAATATTTGGATTAAGCTAACATTAATAGCTGCTAAAAATACCTCACTAAGGCAGTGGGAAAGTGAGACAAATCCCTGTATTGCAGAATGGACAATATTCTTATCCAATTCAGCAGCAGAGGAAGAGATACTCTCTCATAGCAGAAAGGAACTATTTTTAGGAAGCATGGGGCTGCTTGTGAAGAGATAAAACACAGGTATAAGTGTAAGAGGTTTAAGCTTATTAAGAGAGTGCATTTAAGATGACAAACATGAAATTAATGCTTTTTTATTTTATTACTTGAAGACAAATGCAGATACATGGAATATCATATATAAGTTAGATGTGTTCCTGCAAAAATGCACACATGCATTCTTGTAAACCTGCCCACGTTAGCACAAAGAGAAGGTTGCTCTAGCAGAAATGGTACAGCCTCAACTGGAAGCAGCATAGTATAAAATTCCATTGCAGCCACATATCTCCCAGATAGGATCCTGAGATATGTTTCTTTCAGAGAGAGAGAAGAGGTGTTCAGCCAACGACTACATAATCAATGTCTACCCAATATCACATCTCCCTATTTAAAAATTAATTTAAGAAAGCATTGACTGTTTCTGACAAGGTACCTTAAAGATATGTCCTGCAAAAATGATTTCTACATGTTTTAAATTGTTGTCCCAGCAAAGATGTGAACCAATCTTAAGGGAACATATCTCAACTAAAAATTGCAATAGAGGTACTAGATATAAGAGCTGGATCTTGCAATCTTTGCATTTAGTCACACTAAAAAGAAACCTAATCTATGGTAGCAGTTACAGTCATATCTGTGCTAACTTCAGGAAGTCAAAAATTGCTCTCATTCCCAATAGACATTGAGACTTTTGAGAAAGATTATTTTTAAATTTGAATTTTTTTAAAAATATTCTTTTTTATTTGCCTTTTCAAGTTGGGCCTTTGGGATACATACTTTCAAGACTGCTCCTCAATCAAGAAGCACCAAAATTTAATATTTAGTTTTCTTAATAGAAGCCGAGACTTAAACATAGCTTCAGCAGCTGGGGCTTTAAGGAAAATACCAAATATTTTTAGATGTGCAATAGAATCAATATGCATAATGATTTTCAAAGTCTGTCTCCTATCCAGGAAATCTAATGATAAATTGGTTCAAGACAGAAGTCACTTTATGAAGGGTGTTCCATGGAGAAAAAGACACCATACTTGCCAATTGTTATTTGTTCCATAGCCTTTTCTAATTAGTAGAGTTCCTTCAATTAGTAGCTGGAATTGGTTTGCATACATCCTCCAAATTGCTGTAATCAAGCCTCAAAGTAGGAGCCTGAAAAACAGAGGGTAGCAGAGTGGTAATAGAGGGATTATTGGTGACTGACTTTATATCCAGCAACAAGCAGACAAGAAGGTCACAAATCCAGACATACCTTTGGCACCCCAGCCACCTGTGAGTGTTTTGTTATATTTCTCTACTCTTTCTCGTGTTGCTAAAAGACAGTATTAGGTCTACAGCATGACAGATAATATGGATTAGAATAAGCCGCCTTTTCCAGGCAGAAATTCCCAAAAGAAGTACTCAATTCCTTTAAGGAACGGTAGTAGACGTATTACTAATGATTCACGTTCCTTTGCCCATTTCCAGGGTTCCTAATGAAGGGCTACACTCGGTGCTCAAATATGTAGTTAGAGCAGGGCTGGGAACTTGGTTCCTTTTCATTCAAAACTCCCTTTGATAATAATTGAACTGTTAACTAATTAGTATAAACTCTGTCTGCACGGAAAAGAATGATCAAAATGATCAAAATGATCAAAATGTCAAACAAAAAATCTCAAAAGCAAATACAAACAAAGGCAAAAAATCTTTCTTCTTCTTTTTTTTTTTTTTTAATAGGAAACAGCAAATTCTCAACCTATGGAACAACTCACTTGACAGATCTTTTCCATCATGTCAATTCAAATTGGACACACTGCAGCATTTTGTGAACAGTCCAGCAATATAATATATTATACTTGTTGGACCATTACATCAATTGGTGTTAATATTCTCTCATAGCCACGTCTCTCCTATTCAGGCAGTCCATGAATGACACCCAGATAGCAATTTTATAGTAGTTCAGAATAACTTTCCCCACTGTTTGGTCAGCCTGCTTTTCAGTCCAGGAACTGACAGTCATCAGCACATCCAGGCTGTCAGGAAGAGTCAGCTGCCATTTAGAGCTGCAGGAGTTTTGCAGAAAAGCTCAGGAGTTATAAAGTCGTCACCCCACCCCCCTCCCCCCACCCCCGCAAATTGCAGTGAGTTTCACCCAGTCTGTGTAAGTCATTACACAAAGAGAAATGTATGTAAAAGTATGAATAAGGCTGAGGTTTTGTGTGAAAAAGAAAGTATTCAGAGGCACTGCTGCTTGGATGACTAAGACTTTATAAATTACAGGAGTATCAGATGAAAAATAAAAAGAGATTACTTCTGCTGTGAAAAAAAAACCCAGTAATGAACTCTGAAAATAATATTTGTCAATTTTCATGAGTGTTTGTCCAGTCCACAGCAGACCTGGGAACAGCCATGAACCATGACAAACTAAAATCAGCATGGAAATTGTACTGAAACAAGGTTTTATTATTTGACTTTGTTCTTCTCCCCTTGTTCATACACCTTGCAGGAGAAACTGAATAAGCAGGAAGAACCAAAACAGTAAAGAAAAAATTCAAAATATTTCAAAAATAAATGGACTGTAGATCTTCAGCTGGTTTAAATTGACTTAGCTGCACTGATTCAATTGTTCAGCATTAAACATAATAATGTTTCCACAGATATCATAGCAGGTGAGACTCTGCCTGTGCTCTTCAAAAGGGACACTTTCCAAATTTAATTTTTGATTTAGAGCAGTTAGACAGCTCCTGTTCTCCATCCAGGGAGCTTGCTGGGCTGACGAACGAAAACTGCCTGCGTGAGGCTGACTGCCCCCAGTCCCACAAAGCCATCTATGTTCTTCAGTTGCTCTAACTCCACTGAAGTGGATGGAGTTGAGCAATTTAGCAGCAGCTAATGAAACACGCTCACATATCACAGCCCACAAAAATGTTCGCGATGTATCCATGCCCATAAACTGTGGACTGCTTGGTAGTACTGACTGCCTGCAAACAGTAATCACTCAGGCACCATAAGGAGGTTCGTCCTTAGAGATTTGCAACAGATTTTGCTCTTCAGTATTGAAATGCCATGAGCCTAAAAGGAGAAAAAGAACAGTAGGACTGAAGTGTGTTGGACATGCCAATAAATTAATGATAAATTATTAAAGCATGATTGGAAATATTGCCATTTTTCACAGCTGTCAGTTTAAGTATAAAAGCATCAGCACATTAAACTAGTTACTGCTTTTCCATAATTGAGACTTTAGCTTCTAGCTGTGCCCTGCAGCTTTTCATTAATCACTGGGACTGAAGTTCAAGCACAATGACAGCTTAGAAGGCATTAAATGGGCAAAGTATTTTCCAGGTACAGCTAGTAAAGGCCTTTTAGTCCTATAATCCTCAGCTAATTGTTTTTCAAAGTCTCTAAATAAAATCTGCTCATGGCGTCTCCTAGTGACAGAATTAGCAGCAGTCTGGTTCTTTTTATCTTCACACTCTTTCTCTCAACAAAATCTATCGAGTGTCTATATGTTAGCTGTACATAACAGGTGCAAATGGATTGTGATATGTAAAACTGTAACCGATCCGCAGCCAGGGACTCATTGATTACATTGCCTGGGAAACAAAACTTCCTGGATGCTTGCTCTAATCATACCATTTAATTTGTCACGAAAGAAGCAAGATGGCATGGAAGGCTTCTGCACAGTCTCCCTTCAAACATGGGAGAAGGAAACGCGCAGATTTTAAAGTTCAGTAAAATTTGCGTACTCAGTGCCCTGGAATAAACAGACATTTCTTCTGCCGTAGCAGAGGCTGTAGGTCCCCCTCTTGGCTTCCTAATATTCCCTCCTTTGCAAAGATTTGTACATCAGGACTTAATAGATGTGCCAAAACATTCTTTCTTTTGTATAACAAATTATCAACTGCACTGAGATTCATTAATTATGTCATCTAATTGGATTGAGGCAGGTGCAAAATACCTCAGATGAAGTGGTCACTGGCAAGAAGGCCTAAGCACAAGTTTTTCTATTAGAAACCAGCATGTCTCCAGACTCCTGGAATTACTTTGTACTTATTGATTAATGGCCATAATTTATTACAGTGCAGAAGATCTTGCATTGAGTTAAATGTGTGATTAATCAATTTTCCATCAAATTATGAACAGCAGAACAGTTGCAAGAAAGAAAATACCAAGTGAATTTTTCCCATGGTATATGAATAGAGGGTATGAGGACTTCTGCTTGAGGAGAGCTAATAACTGTCTAGCACTTGTTTAATATTTCCTGCCATACTGATGAATGCCATCCACATAAATAGGCCACAGGTAGCTGTGATTGAAAGACCACCAAATAGGTTTTATAGCTGCCTCTCTTATATAATGAAATATTCTTTAAGCCCATCTCAAAACAATTTATTAATGCAAAATGCATTTCTGCCTTCAGCCTGAAATATATCATTGTTAAGTCAACAATATTATATTAAACTGATAACTGATATTGCAGAAGGAAAAATCCCTAGGCAATGTAGAGATGAATTTGAGATTTTGTGTACAGAAGCTCATTTTTATTTCCATCAGAAACACAGACATGTGACTAATTGATGTCACTTCTAATCAGCTAGTAATGCACATTACAAGTATAGCATGAGAACATTTGGGGCCCAATTGGAGGGGGGGAAAATCCCATGGTATTTCTATGTCTTTTATTGAGTAGAGTGACAAGCTTCCTTTCCCTGGTGAAGCAGCATATGCTGTAGAGTTTTATATTACCCTACATCTTCCATAGGCTGTTTTGCTTTGCCAGACACTGAAAAGATCCACCTCCCTCACTGTAGGAGAATGACATAAAATACAAGTTGACAACTCTTCCAGAGGGGCAAAAGAAATCTAAATAACTTTTTAAAAATATGAAAACCAATATGAAGCATCTGTGAAATGAAAGTGCAAAGGATTTTTTCTTAATTGTCTCTTGGATGGATCAAATTTTTGTCAACTCTCAGTGCCAGATTACTCATAGTGAGTAATCTGAATTCAGTTCATTTTCTAAGATATATAGGAGCAATTTCTGCCATCTTTGAAGTCTTTTCCTAGTAATTTCCCAATTTCCAGAGCGTAAGAGTAGAGACCTATTCACCCCCCTTGCTACAGACTACAGAAGATGGGCACTTTGGCTTGTTACTGTTTCATATACACAAATTTCCTTTCTGCTGCCCTCAACTTCCCAACTAGGACAGGGACCTTTCTTCTCTGCTTGCTTCCTCTGTTGGCACTACTTCTGAGATAAGGACTTCTGTTCTTGAAATCATGACCTCCAAAATGTTCTGTCAAATCCTGTAGATGGTGCAAGGAGGCCATTCAAAATTATGCTCATTTTTTTGGTTGTCCAAATGTCACAGGGCCAACTGTTCAGAAATCAAGTGGAGATCAACTTGAAACAGTGTTTTTAAAAAATGTCTCCAGTCTAAGCTGTCTGTAATATCCAAAAGTTACTATTTTTAGTGGTTTTTCTGGGCTTTATTGGAAATTAACTGAAGGTAATCATGCTTGGCAAACAGACAGCTATATCTCAACATCCCACCGAAATCAATATTCCATGCCTCTATTTGTATCATCACAGAAATATAATGTCAATGGAGCTAAACTAGATTTGTAGCCAGAAGAAGAGGTTAGAAATTTAAATCTGAGAAAAAAACTGTAAAATATATTTTCTATTGTATAAATAAATTCTAATGTGGTATTTAATCAACAAATCATTAACTGCTGCATTAGGAATGTCAGATCTCTCTTAATCTGCACGTTGGAGCATTGCCTGTGGATGTGGGAGATCTTGTTTAGAGCTTCACCCCTCAGAAAACTCAACCTGTGGAGGAAGTTCCATTCCTATTCATGTTTTCTCTGATAATGGGAAGTATGGGATGATTTCACCTATACTGTGTTTTTCTGTGACACCCATTAAATGAGTGTTTGCATTCCCTGAGTGTCCTATGTACTGAACTTATCTCCCCCCTCCAAGGAGAGCTACCATGCAGAAGGGGATGGATGCTGAATCCATACACACACTCTGACCCAAACTCTATGATTTTTCATGTGTGTGATCATCAAGAAACATATGGAACATATTAGAAAAAGTGAAGACTGGAGGTTACGGCTACCCTGGGAAAGTTCAAAATTGCATTGCTGTCTAGATGAGTGAAAAATTCTTGAAGCACAGAGAAGGGCAGTATATGAGGAGCACAAGTGTTTCACTGTGAAAAGATGTTTACAGCCACAAGTTACACAAACATATCTCTTCTAGGTAAGATGCTTGCATATGTGTGGCCACGCACACAGTCCAAGAAGCACAAGCTGATTGAGGGAATAGAGTATTTATTTTTAGTGTTCTGAACACTCCTCCAGTCTCCGAATCCCCATCGATTCAGTTTGAGCCCAGGGGCCAGGTTCCTCACACAGCCAGCAAGGTGAGAAGGAATCATCTTCCTCACGTGCAGTGTAAGGCTTTGTGGGAGGATTTGGGGACTTCAGTCACCCTCCACGGCTCATCTGGGAGCCCAAAGCAAATTGCACTGAACAGGCAGCCACTCCCTACTGGCCATTCATTTTCTCTTCTCCTGAGCACAAGGGTAGTGTTTAGGACTTTCTCCCCTCTGTGGGAAAGAGGGGGCAGCCTGGCCATGTTCCCAAGCCCTGCAGCACTTGGTGTAACCCCAGTGGCACTCCAGCAATGTTTTGATCAATGCTGTCTTCTACTGCTTGTATTTAATAATTTTGCACACTCCAGTCTGTATATATTTTCTGATTCTTTTTTAAGTATTAATTTTGTTACCAATTAGAAGTTTGCTCCAATTAAGCTAAGTCCTTCATGTAAATTCCCTGTGAGAAAAGTCTTTTTGAGTAAATAGTTGTCTACTGAAGCTTCTAAAATTTGAAGATAAAGGCAGGATAAATGCTACAATATGTACCTTAAAAAAAAAAAGTGCAGTTACTTATTTAACAAAACTAAAAGCACTGTATTATCACTACCAAGAAATTTTTTTTAATCCATTATTAATGACACTGAACATAAAGTTCATTTTGTCAGCTGTAGGCATTAGTCTGTAGCATGTTCTGAACACGCGTATTTGCCTTTGGTTATTCAGATGCTTCTCTTGGAGATATTAACTCTAAATGTATTATTTTGTTTCTTTCTTCTTGCAGTCTTTTATTGCTCTTCTGAAAATCTTTATTTAAAGGTCATTTAGGTATGAGGCTACAAATGTAAGAAGGTGTTGAAGGCAGGACTGATGCTCAGATGTGCCTCATGGCTTTCACTGGACTCAGGAATAGCTGTGGGAGAAGCTTTCATATGAGGCAGGCAAGAGAACAATGGGGTCATGGAGAAGAATATGGATAGCAGAACCAGGGGGAGCAATGTGGGAAAGAGAATTAAGGGTCTAAACTGGGAATGGCTTTGGAAAGGGACAGGCAGCAAAATCTGGTATTGGAGATTGAATATAAAAGAGTCTGAGGTAGGTTTGTATTTGGGTGACTAAAGCTATGTCAATAGATGGCTGGGAGTCAGATTACTTCAACCACATAAGTCTATGCGCTTTTTTTGGGGCAACAGAGCTGCAGAAATCGACACAATGGATGCATGACCAGATGGGGGAAGCAAACCCTTTTACATCCCGGAAAAAAAAAAATCCACAACTGTATTCATCAGGCAGAACGACTCCACCTAAATCTCTTGAAATGAAAACTTCAAATAAATATTCAAAGCCATAAAAAAACCAATCTGCATATGGTATCTCAGCAGAGTTATATCAGCACATCTATGGGACTGTCTTGACTCACATAAACGGAGAGGCTCCTAAACAAAGTCAGTGCATCACCTGGAATATATGAAACTAATGTTAGGATATCATCATCCATGTAAAAACCTGAATTAATTAAGTCCCTTAAAAGCCTTCTGCTTCAAAGAGTAAAATGCATTTTACATATAGCTTCTTATAGATACACAGATTTCCAGATCTTAAATAAAAGCTAAAGTTCCTCGAGGAAACTTATTCTTAAATTAAAATCATGAATGCTTCTTGCAGTTGTCTCATGAACTGGGAGGCAGTATTTTGCAGCTAGATTTCTGAAGAATGACTCCTCTGGCAAATTCATCTGGAACTTGGCTTTATATGATATTTGCTTAGTTGTGTCATTCTGAATGTCCACTACCATTTCAGATCAAATAATTTAGATTTGGCAACTGTATATCAACAAAAATGAGGTATGGAGGAAAGCTAAATGTTTGACCCCTAGCTATACTTGTTACAGTTAAAGCTGATTCTTTCAATATTTACACTCCATCTGTATTATTTGTTATGAAGTGTAAAGTCCTTGTCCTTTCTTGAGGACCAAGAAAAAAGCAGACGCAAAACAAGGAGAAGCAGCAATTGCACATTTGTAGAAACAGCTCCTGTGCTAGGTCACAGCTTGGTCCTCAAAATACTGAGGAGGAGGAGGAGGAGGAGGAGGAGGAGGATGTGGTACCCTTTGGTTTGTTGACAGTCATCTCTAGGCATGCTGCAAGTCAGCCCCTCCAGCTCCTTTTTCAGTACCCCCCAGCTACTTGTGCCATACTACAGCAGCTTCAGACAGCTGTTAGCTCCATCCTCTGCTGCTGTTTGGAAAATCAGATTATCTAACTTTTGTATTAATCCTTAAGAACTTAAGCCGATGCCTATGACATGTTAGATACCCCACTGCAGCCAGACTTCTGGAGAGAGCAAGTTCACCCATGAAGGCAGCTGCAGTCCTGTTGTCCTCAGCCTCTTGCAGGGAGTCCAGTGAAGGGGAAAGGCAGCTCTGCAGAACTCATCCTGGCTCCCCAGGACTGCTGCCAGCAGAGGCTGGCCAGGGGCAGGGCTGCAGCAGCCTCTGCCTGGGCCTCTCACCTCCTGCTCCCCTCCTGGCTCCTACATTCTGGCACAGGCTCACCTGGCTCCCAGCCCCTGGCACCGGCGGATGGGCAGGTGGTTGGTGCTGCTGTGACCTTGCTCCAAGCAGACTTCTTGTCACCAGGGGTCGCAGCCCAAGGAGCAGAGCCGGTCCCTGCAATGTAACCTCTGACTTTCGGGGTCTAGTGCCACTCACCGAGCCCTGAAACAGACTGGCTTTGGGCACCCTGTTCACCCTCACACACACACAAGGTGCATCTGCCAGGGTTAGAGACTCCCTGACTGCTCAGCTAGTTAAACCAGCATTTCTAAGACAACTGGCACGCAGTTAGTGAAGCATCCTGCTAAAACAGGGAGAACAAAATTATCTGCAACTCTCTCTAAGGAGCAAGTTTCCCAGAGAGCATGAATGAAGGGGATAGGCCAAAAATTGGTGAATATAATGGCAGCAAACCACAAGCATGTAAATATGCAAGACTATCATTTGAAGGAAAATGTTAAGCCTCATTAGTAAATACTTTTTGTATTACTCACTATATTTACAGAAGACAATACAGGACAGCTAACAAGGCAGAGTATATCCTGGGGTGCCAGTACACTGTGCTGTGAGGAACTGTCAGACCAGTATCAGACCAGTTCCATGTGCTGTCCCCAGTTTCCACAGGCTCCAGCAGGCAGAATGTCCTGGGCTGACTGCTTGGGCTGCATCCAACACCCAGTGAAGTCACGAAGGAGCCTTGTCAGTGACTCTGGTCAGCGCTTTCTCCCTAGCACTCAGGGAGAAAGCAGCTCCTTGTAGCAGCGTCCTCAGCCTTAACACCCCACTGGGTTTCTTGGGGTTTGCTCTGGGGCAAAAAGGGGGTGGAGGTGAGGAGGCTTCCCTGAAACTCTCCATTCTCCATCCAGAGATGGGGAAAAGAAGTGTAGCTCTACTACAGAGGATATCTTGTTATAAATATTTTTCACACTGCCCTTGGCCAACAGTAGCATTAAGGAAAGTTGATTTTTTCCCCCTGCCATCCATGAGATGTTCATTATTGAAAACAGTAGGAACTCAGTCTCCAAAAATATATTTGGATCTTAAGAAGAATAACATATGGACTTTTAAAGTTTGGACATCCATTTTAAAAGAAAAATATAAGTAGGCTTAACTGTAGTTCTTATGTGAATTTTATATGTCCTGTACATTTTTTCATATGGTTAATATCAGTCAAGCATGGTTGATATTCTAGTAAAGAAGTTTCTTGTTATTTTTATTCAAAATATTCTCCTGAAGGTAAGTTAAATGCTCCATAGTCCCAAAACTAAAATTAAGTTTTAGGAAAAGATCCTTTAAAAATGGTGTATTGTGTTAAGTCATAGGTGCAAAATGTTATTCCTGGCATGACACATCGCCACAAGTAAGAGAATTAATTTTTCTTTTACAGAAATTATTAATTAAATAAACATAATATAAATCCCTACAACCAACTTTTCCCCGCAGTAACAAAATCTGGCCTGGGCTAAAAAGACTTAGAAAAAATGTTATCATAAGAAAATTTTGTTTTCAATTGCACTCAAGCTTTCTTTGGGCCAGATCACCCTCCTTCCGGAGAAAAGCAAAGAGCTGAAATTTTAGGGGAGTTTCAAAGAAACCCTTTTGGTGCGGTGCTCGACAGGGGAGAGAAGAGCTCCTTATGGCAAGGGAAAGCAGGCTGGCCCAAAGGGGCCTCAGCAGGGCCCAGGGACCCTGTACTGCTCTCAGACCCAGCCTTGGTGCTTTGAGTCTAACCTTGAGACTTTGGGAGGGAGGCTGGGCCACTCTCCTGTGCACAAAGAGAGAGCTCTGTTCATAAACAGACGTTTCCACTCATGCACCAGGGGAGACTCCTCCACCATGAGCCAAGAGTAATCAGAAGAAAAGCTGGAGTAACCCTGGGATGAAAGGGCACCAGAACACTGCTAACATGACCTCACAGCTCTCTACCTTGCATTTTTAAGATTGCCATTCAGCCATTTTATGTCCCTTAAACTCTCTACTGCCTGCAAACCATATTTTATCCATCCCTTATCAAACACTTTGTGGTTACACTTCAGGCCAGATCTAAGCAAAGTTATTAATCATCTGTCAAATAAAATTGTCAGTCTGCTCCATCCTTATTCTTTTTCAATAAAGATCAATTGAAACTGTGCAAAAAATGTCAACAAAGTAAAATCTTTTAAAAAGAAAGCAAAATGAAAGAACTGTAAGCTGTGGTCCACCACACTTTAAAGTAACTTTAAGCTGTGGTTTGGATTTGGACATATCTAAGCCAGTAGGGGTGGTATTTGTTATTATTTATTGCTTAAATGTGAATCTTTGTTTTCTTTCTAATATGCCTTATGGAAGAAAAAGAGACATCTGTGCTAAAGTAACCAATCCTTATGGGTGGGGAAGAAACCATCTGGGTTAAAGTAACCAGTGTTTCACTAATTCTAAATCAAGAAGCCATAGCTACATGAAAAAAATAATGCTGTCTTCTTTAAATTAAAGCAGTGAATTTGAAAAGCAGCATTCTAATCTTTTGGTGCAACAGCTTTATTCACAAATATGTCTCTAACAAAAATCATGTTGTATGCAAAGCTGATGTGTGGACAAGCTGAATCCCTATTTCTATTTTAAGCTTTGTCACACAAACATTGAATAAATTTTGGACACATAAAAATCAGCAAGAATGGCTATTGTAGTTACAGTGCTGAAACCACTCAAACTGACTTCCAATTAAAAGTCAACAGGATTTTTATGCTGAAATTTATCAGGTATTTTTGAAAAAGTTTTATTGCAGCATCTGCCTTTCAGTGGTTGCCTTGTTGCAAGAATCTCCTTCCCATCTTCTGTGATCTGTGTAAGTGTGTAATTGTCTTTGTCTCATAGGGTTACCCACTTGGCCTCAAGTTAGGCAATAATTCCCTAATCCCATTGTCAATGCTCCATTTCCTTCTCCCATAAGCAATGTGGCACTGACTATCCTCTTGCATGTACCAGCAAGACTGCCACCCTTTCTGAGCTCAGCAGTATCTTTCCAGCAAGGTGCCCACGGTGCTTTTTACCGAGGCTGGGGAATGTTCAAAAGCCAAAAAGCTCTTGAGACACTGACCACATTTCCCAGCCCAGACTGTGTCTCCCTGTACTGCCAACAGCCACAGGGGTCACTCTGCTTTCCTCCAAGTGGCATTTTCTTCTGCTTTGAGTCATCTCAGCCTGTCTTTCATGGAAATTAAGCCTCTGTCCCATGATGTTGAAGTACTATTTGCTGCCCAGCACTTCTTATTTCTCTCTCCTGTTCCATTATCTTACAAGGAAGGTTGCAGAGCAAGGAGTGGGCCATTAATCCATGAAAATAAGTGCCTGCTATCTAGATAGAAGCTCCATTGGTGTAGAAAATGCTAGTCTGGAGCAGCAGAATAGCAGCAAAGATGAGCCCTGAAGGGGACTAAGCCAGGGTGATGTGTTGTCTTCTCTATGCTGGGAGGAGGAAAGGGTTTAAGACCCAAGTAAATGAACTTGGGTGTATATTCTGACTCAGAACCTGAGAACCTGACTATCATTCCTCAGCTCCAAAGATACTCTTTATAATAGTGACAGGGGAACAAATTAGCTGCCAGATGATATCAAGCTAGTGATATGTTTCTGCCTCTTGATGGCCTAAGCCAGACCTTGGGTTCTTCCTTCTCCTGTAATTCAGCCTTTATATTCTTGTACAGGAACTTACTTCAGTGAAACTCTGCTTGACCCTTCTCTGAAAAGCCAAGCCCAAATGTGTATGTGGTATTTATTGCCCAAAATTCTTCAAGAGGCAAACAACCTTTCCATCCAACTTCTTGAGGCACAAAAGTACCATGGCAAATTATTTATTAATATGGCTTGGATCCAAATTTATGCGCAAAATAAATATTCATATCATCATTATTGCTTGGCTTTGACTGCTGTTCTCAGGAGGCCATAATAACCTAACTATGACTAACCTGGCACAGACCTTTCACTGACAGAACTGTGTGTTTGTTCTGTTTTATACTGTCGGTGATGTATAATCAATTGCTGCTGCTTGATTTGTACTGCCTATGGCACTAGGGAAAATTAAAATTAGCATAAATTATAACATTTAACCTTTCAGTTCTAGCATGAGATGATATATAGGCAAATGGCAGGGTAAAAGAATCATTTCCACAATATACCTTTGAAAAATGCATGCAAGTGAAATGAAAGAAGAACTTATGACAATGTTAATTAACATTATGGCACCTTAATGGACTCATTTCACTGTAATGTTTAAAAAATGAAAAATAAGATTATTAGGTGAAATCCAACTGAGAAAAGTGCTGTCTGGATATCTTCTGCCAAGTGGAGATTTTGCTATGAATCCACTGTCCATGTGGTGTTGCCCTCCCTGGAGCTACATATCAGGAGGCAACAGCTTCAAAGGACTGCAGAAATAATGTCCTCTTCTGGTGCTCTTTGGTCCTCATATTTAAAGCAAATGTTGGGACAGAATTGGCCCTAATTAAAATTAAATGTGTTTCACTGATGCTTCCTGAGGTATGCTGAGAAGTTGGGCTGAAGCACTTGCCCTTTGTTGCAGGAAAACACCTTGCTGTGGATGAACACTGCTGCAGTTCATGTCATTCATGCTATAATTATCTTTTCTTTCTAAACATAAGTTTTTTCATTTAAATCATGTTTTCATACACTTAAGAATATTTCTAAATCCAGAAAGGGAAGAACTATACAATCTGATCCACTTAGTTGTTAACAAGTGAAAATGTGATGGAAAGGTGACTATAAATAAATATAAAACGTATTCACTTTTCCCACATAGTTTTATTCCTTTCATGAATGTCTACGGCAGTTAAAGTACGAAGCAAGTGATCTAATCCCACTTACTTCTGGAACATATAAAGGATAGCCATAACCTACAGAGAGACAGACAGATATATGGATGCACAGACAGGATAACATTTTCAAGGTTTCTGGTGAGAGAATCCTTGCAACAGATGTATTTTTTAATTTAGGATTTTCAGTATGGGCTTAGATCATTCATAATTATACCCTCAGACAAGGAGGACGGTATAAATAAACTTTAATGGAAAGGAAACAGTCTGTAGAATAAGCATTTTCTTTGAATCATAACAACTCTTTGAATTTAAAAAAGAGGCTTTCCTTGAGGGATTGGGTGAAAAGCATTTAAAGCATGGCAATCCTTCCCACTTTCTTCTTTGTCTGAGCAGATGGCTGCTGGTCAGAAAAGGCTGAATTTGAAAAATACTAATTTTTCAGGCTGATTCTGACCCTCAAACATATAAAAAATTACCAGCACAGAAATAACAACAGGAGACAGAGGCAGGAAATCAGACTGGTCTCCGAGATCTGGTGCTCATACTGAAGAGCTGAAAAATTACATGGAAAAAAAAAAAAGGTGCACTAGAAAAATAGCTCAAAGAAAGAAATCATAGGACCTTCCTACTCCAGACTCTGGCCATATATACAGGCACTGGGACTTCCTTTGAGCTGGAAGGATAACAGCTTTAAGTCTCAACAGAGGGAAAGAGGGTGCCTGGATTCAGGCCTTTTTGCTGGGGGCTCTGATAATCCAGAGACAAAAGTCGATAGTGAATTCCAGAGCAGCAGCTGTGATGTTTCCATCTGGGGACCAGAAAACATCTGAATGAATGAGAGAAATGATCTAACAATCAATAACTTTTTTCAAGGCATCACAAGAAGCCTTTGAACAATATCACAAGAATGAAAAAAAAAGAGAGAAATGCAGTTCTAATGGAGGGGAAAATGAACCCACAAACAAGACCAAATTGACATACAGTAGAGCACTATGTTCACAGGAGTAAAAAGGAGAAGAGTCTGGGAATTGAAAGTTTTAGTCCAGAAAAACATTATTTAAAATGTTCTTAGTAAGCCTGACTATGGAAAAAAAAATCCACTGAATGTGGGGAGTAAGAAGTGTTGCTTTATTTTATAGAAATCAGCAGCTCTTCCAAAGTCAAGCTTCACATTTTACCAGACCAAAATTTCGTTGTATTATGCAGCTGAGTACATCTTGATCAAAGAGAAGAGGTAAGATGAAAGACCACGTGCCTGTTAGTGCAGCAGGAGGAAAGGGTTAAAAATAGAAAATGTAAACAGCAAACCAGAGATCCTGGATCTTTCTCTCTGTAGTCCTTACTGGGACAGCAGTGAAGTTTGTGCTGGTGAAGTTTTATATATTACTCTTCCAAATGCAGTGTGGGGGAGGTAGAGAATGGTGAGCTCAGAAACCTTTTCTTGTCTCATACCATTCTCATAGAGAGGGTGTAAGCTGAAAAAGCAGACAAAGGAAGAAGAAAAAATAAAAAAAACTCAAAGCCTATTTCAGACCAAAGCAGGCTCATCAGTGGAGCAACCTGCAATAGAACAGAAATCAGCTCAGGTATCTGAGGTTGAACAGATTTCTTTTATAACTTACAGATGGCTGAAATCATTTCTAGGATTTAAGAATTTGCTGGTCTTGGTTAGTGTCCAGAAAGCCAGGAAACAATAAGAAAAAACAGCTTTTATATGTAGTCCTGGTTTAAATAGTTTCCAGGGAGCATTTATATGTTGTCTAGAGATAAACTTCAACCCAGAGTGAAGCAGTTGCAAAGTATTCATCTCCCTGCTAAGGTGGGATATTAAATGGAGGTGTTGTCATGGAGTAAATGAGACCTACTGCTTTGTGAGAACATCACAAAATAGCTGCCGGGCCTTCTCATAGAAAACCTTCTGGCAAGATAACTTGTAGAGAAGCCACAGAAAAAAACCCAACCAACAAAACAAATAAACAAAACAAAACAACCAGCAGATGTCAAAAAATCTCCAATGCAAAATTATTTGGTCAATCTCAAAATTCCTCAAAAATTCTATTGTAAATTCTCTTGGGTCTTTCTATGTGGTTTGGGTTTTTTGTTTTTCTTTTTTAATAACGGTTGTGGTTCCGTAATAAGAAATGTATTTCATACTTCATACTTAGTCATATCACTCTAACATACTCTATTTATAAAAGGAACATATGTAATGTCTAGTCCATATAACTACACACACAAAAAAAATCCGAAAACCCAGTGAAATTTTTGGTTCTGACAGAGTTTGCAGATGGTCTTAGGGGAATAGATTCCTGGGAGTCCAGGAAGCTCTGCTCTTTCTTCACTGGAAAATTTCAGGTCTTCAAGACACTGTGAATTTGTTGAAACCTTGAGTCTCCAGCATTCTGGCCAGGACTTATCTCATTTCTCAGTTATTCTGCAAAATAGGAGATTAACTATTGTTTGAAGAAATAAGAAAGGCACTTCCCAGCAGCCAGGTATAGTCAGAAGGCACCAGGCTGTGGGGCAAGGGCAAGCAGGGAGGTCGATTTCTGGGAAGGATCAAGGGAGCTCCTGCCTAAAGACCAGAGCTCCTCTGCCTAGTAAGCATCCTGAGAAACACTTCCTTGAAACACAGTTGAAAATAATAATCTTCATATTTTATGTCAGTGGGTAATTTCAAAGATAAGCCACAGCTCTGTGTATTTTTATGAGGGTAGGAAGTAGGGAATGAAATATTTCAGAGCACTAGAAGATTAATATTACTGTGGGATTCGAAAGTTCTGGCATAGAGTTTAAACACTGCTGTAATGAAACTTGGTCTCTCTGTGCTGTGAAATATACACACCCTAATTATTTCATGACATTTCTCACACAAACACAAACCCAGAATATTTTATCACATTAAATAATTTAAAAAGTCATGGACAGATGAAACGCCCTCAAGTATATGAACTTTAAACAACATCTTTGTGAATCACCTGAACTCTACAACCTTCCAACCTCCCTCTGCTACAAAGGCATAACTTAATGTTATGATTTTCGTTTTTTAAATGTAAGGCAATTAAGAAATGCTGAATTCCATCACATGGGATTCTGTGATCTTTCCAGAATGAATCAAGTCTTAGATGTACAAATTATGTCTTACAACTAAAGATATAATTCACATGTTTAAGGCTCCTGAGATGCTTAATCAATAACGCTCTGAGAATATGTTTTTAGAGTCTATGAGCCATTACCCATCAAAAACTGTAGGTTTGTAGCAGGAATGTTGCTGTCTTTATGTGGAAACTCATCAATGCCTATTGACATCTCTCTGTTTAATTGCAATTTAAATCATGGCATATTTTATTAGATCTCAAAATGGATTACAATGCTCCATTAATTTTGTAGTTATGTATGGGAAAGTCCTACTAGTGACTCTATGGGTCATATATAGGCCTTGGTTTGTGAAGGGCTCCTATTGACATCAGTGTGAGTTCTGCACATGGACTGAAGGCGTGACACGGCCCATTATTCTCAATTTTCCATAGCACAGTTCTCTGAGAGAAAACATCACAATAGAAATTGCTTATCTGGGATGCATCAATAAATATATTCCAGGTTTATTATCAAGACTGAAAAAATTCAAACATTTTCTGTACCCACATAGTCACACTTTTTCTAAATGATATTGTCTTTCATTTTATTCCTTTCAGATATGCCATACAAAACCATCCACATGAAAAAAAAAAAATCTGCTTATGGAAAAACACATTAATTCTATTACCAGAAGAGGAAATCAACAATAGATCTTAACTAACTACAACTAGGAGCTCTGTCATTGATTTCAGATAGAAAGAAATCGTTTCATGGATGTTTTCTGCTATTCTATTTCACAATAGTGAGAAGATTTATTTTTAAAAAATTTTAGGTACATGTTGGCCAGAGATGGACTGGTAAGTAGTGAAATGAACTTGAAGGGTGCATTCATTAAGGAGAGGCAGAGCACAGTGTGTGAAGCGTGGTATAATTAGCAATGATGGTGTAAAATTTAGTAAACAAAAATATACACAGAACATCAATAGGAAAATAGGAAATATCAATAGTAGCAATAGGAAAAATTGTAACGCTGAGACTCTTTTAATTGTGAGAGTAAAAATAGTGGTGATTCTGTTCTCTGTGCTATACACATGGAGCACTGAACACAGTGTTAGAAGCAACTGGTGTTTGGTTCAAGACCTTCAACCCTGCAGCTTTCATGTCACACATCAGGAATGGCCTCCAAGCACTTGGGGCTCATCCAGACCTTGAAGACACAGCCTTCACTGGAGGTATGGCGGTGCTTCCCCTCAAACTGTGCTCTTGCAAGTTAAAATGTGGGAATAGTGCCCAGTGCTGTACTCTTCTTTGACTCCACTGCTACCTGTGGAGTGGCAAACCAGACTTGTATTCAAAGCAAATTATACATCATTCTAGCAATAAGATTTGAGGGTTACTGAAGATTTTTAGTCCACACTCAATGAACTCAGTTCAAGGCAGTTTAGCAACATAAACAGGGCTTGATCCAAGGGAGAGCAATAAGCAAAAGAGAGCAGTGAGGGAATGCAAGGACTTCTTTTACCTGCTGATGCCAGGGCAGCTCCAATGGAGACAGAAACTACCCTATACCTTTCCCAGAACTGGCTCTCCATACCAGCATCACAGCCCTTCCTTGCTCCCTCACAGCAGTACCCAAAACAACTGCTTCCTGGCCCAGCTTGTCCCAAGCTGGGGCAAGTCCAAAAACTCATGGCATGCACACAGGACCACCAAGGTTCAAACACTGATCTTGTCTTCTTTGCATCTTGGGAAAACCAACAGCAAACAGTCAGCTCAAGTTAATATTCAAGCTCTGCTTTACTATCTCAGAGGAAACTGAGGCACATTTTTAGCCCAAACCAGACACTAATTAAAGCTAGGACAGAGTGATTTAAAAAACATAGAGACAAAACCTGAGGAACCATAAAATTTTCTATACAAAGTATCCAAGAAAGTCTGTAAAACTTCTAATATTTTCAGTCAGCATAGTCATCAGTACCAAAGACACCCTTGGCCCTTCCCTACTCCTCTCAGAACATTAGCACTAAGTCCTTCTGGTAGATGCTCTTCAGAAAGACAATGATGAACCTCTGCTCTGAGCAGGGATTTGGGGTGGATCCACATTCCTTAGTCAAGAGAGACGTCATGAACAGCACTACTGCCCACATCACCCAGAACTTGATTTCCTCTGATTGGATGAAATCATTAGAATTATGCTCATCCCCCACCAGTGAAACCTGCCCGTAAAGCTGAAGTGGTCCTGACTCTGCAGCTTCAAAAAGATCACAGTTCTTTTTTTCCTAAGTGAAAGATGGACTCACCAGGGATTGAGAGAGACTTTGCTTGTCTAAAATGCATATAATTTAGGAATTGCATGGGGGGGAAAAGCAATGGACCATGACAGTGCTGACTATCTCCTATTTACCCAACTGGTGTTTTTCCAGGAAGGATAACCTGTTGCTTACTTATTATGTTGAACTTGTTAGTCACTGTGATATGGATCCAAAAAATTACCATGGCTCAGCAAGTTGCTGCAAAGGTTTTTATGGATACTTTTGGTAGACTAGATGCTCCTGTGCTGAAATACCATACCAACGTCTTTGATACTACACAGAGGAGGAAAATAGACCCTATCAGACATAAACAATCAACATGGGAAACACAGACAACTTTGAATAGAGTTCTGTCGCCAGTAAGAATTTTCCCAGTAATGAATTCCATTGCCACCATTAACTCCAGCAGGAAATTGGAAGTTTTCAACACAGTCAAGAAGAATCCACCAGCAGTTGAAAAAGTCACTGCACCTATTTAAATCCACGTCGTCTTGTGTGATCCATTTTTGCAAAGCACATGCTGAGTGCTGTGTACGGACCAACAAAGTAAGTAAGTAAGTAAGACAGAAGTGCAGAGAAATATGATACTGGAATAAAGGGAGGGCTGAAATTACCAGTGAGGATAATGCTGAACCTAAAGGCTTACTGTACTTCCTTATTAAGGATTTGGCTTAGCCACATTAGAGCCACCTACTCACAACTGGAACCCTCCTTCTCGCTATTCTCCTCAGCCATTTTTATCTCATGTTGCAGAGGAGGCATGGGGAAGTTTTGAAAGGTGTTCCTCTTAGTGTCAAGAAGGTTTGTCATCATCACCTGTGGTTCCTGCTCCTTTACTGTGCCTGTGCCTGGGGAACTCAGCACTTCTCAGCACTCTCATGGCTGGCAGAGCTGGATGGGAGGAGCACGGTGCTGAGCTGTAGGATGAGCAGATGAGTGGAGCCTCTGAAGAAGACCTCAGCTCTCTTTCTGCTCTGGTTAGTGACAAATTTCTGTAGAATTGATGGTTGTCAGAAAGAATGTCCTGGTTTTGGCAGTGCTGGGATAGCACACTGGCTATGTTTCAGTTGTTGCACTCATTGTTAAGGTAAGGCACCAGCCTTTTTCAGTCAGGTTTGTCTTAAAAGTGTAGCTTCTGCCCCTACTTTAGATCAGGGCCTTTTCTCAGGCCAGGATACACCTGGAACCACCAAAGTCTGTCTCCCACATAGGCAAGGAGCAGAGGAGCTGTGTAGGAAGCCCATGCACAGTAACTGGCGGGCAGAAACTAGGAGAGCGTGCCAGATCCGGGATGGATCCATTGCTTCACAGCACCTGAAGCTTGCTCATCCCTTGGCAAAGGGACCAATCCAGAACACTCAGGGGAAGGGTTCTCATTTCAGGGACATTTCACACATTTGAAACAGGAAATGGTGAAGTGCAGATGTCTCAGTACAGAGGTATCAGGAGGGGGAAGGGAAAAATTAACAAAATATTCACATTTAAGGACACATTAGCACTTAAATGGCTGTAGCTGTGGTACCTGATATCCTGCATTCTGTTAGGCAGCAGTCACAGAGAAATTAAATCTGTTATCTTGCAGTTCATGTAGTCCTACCTGAGCATGAGTTACGTAATGGATCCAATCAGAAGAGCAGAACAGTTTAAGTGGTGCATAGCTGTAGACTAGGACTAGGTAGCAAAATCCTTATTTTACCTTTTTTTTTAGTTACATGCAAATATTAACAGAGTTTGTTCTTCTGATTTTTTTTCTTCAATGACTGCTTTCAAAAGACAGTAAATAAGTTAGCTATGAAGCAATAGAATAGTTAGTACTTTTGATCCATGCAATTAACATAAAAAGATAATGTGTGAAATGCACGAGTCATGTGCATCATGAGTGAGTATTGTCATCAGTAGTCTTCCTTTTCAATAAAGAAAAGATTATTTGGGGAAATTGATCAAAAAGCTATTGCTATTTCATCCACACATTGCTGAGTTTTAGTATTTTTTCTAAAGATCAGTAATGATATTTTATTAGGGTGATGAGACCAGAATTAATTTAAATAACTTTGTGCTTGTTTCATGAAAAACAAAAAAAATGCCTCCACAGCCAGGGACCATTATTTCTTTAATTTTTTTCATGGAAAATCATCATCTGAATTCAACTTCTTGTTCAAAAAGAAAAGTTTTCAATTTATACAGATAGTATTTTACTTTCACAATCAGTTCCAGAGGAAAATTCTAACTACTAAAAGAAAAAAACCCTCCACTGTCTAACTTAGAAATACACCGATCACACATCAAAATTTAAAAATATTTTCTTCTAAAATTTATTTATCCTTACCCTCTGCAACTGAAATCAAAGAGTAAAATAGGCACACAGAAGAAAATTGATACATTGATATATTAATAAGCCGTTTGTTTTTTAGACACCAGTATAATTCCCATTGTTGAATAAATAGAAATGTCAAAAAGTTTTTAAAAGCACAAATCTAAATAAAGATTAAATTAAAGTAAAACACACAGACGTGTTGCACTTCTCTGATCTTGGAGCCGCATGTTCCGTACAACAACTCTCATTTACTGGTTTGCTCACGCACATCTCTAAGCAAACTGTAGCAGCACTGTAAATATCGCTTTCATTTTGCTCCTTCTCTTGCAATCTTTTTTCCATCGTGAGCAAGGGCTGTGTACCTTGGAGAGATATCCCAGCCAGCTGAGAGACAAATGATGTGGGTAGCATAACTTTATGAAAGTGCAGTGGTTAAAGGAGCTGTGAGAGAGATTGTACACGAACAAAATCAGATGAGTATTGCCGGCTGGTTAGAATATTCCTGTGAAGGCCAAATCATATCATATTTCAAATCTGGCAAAATATTTACAATATTATTTTTACATTTTCCGGAATTATTTTTATTAAAGCATATACTTGTTCAGTAAAGAACATGCTCAAACCACCTACCACAAAGATATTATCCACACTTGTGCTGGAAAGTAGTTTGCTTTCTAAAGTTACAAAGAATATTTTAAATTAATGGAAGAAAAACAACAGGGGAAAAAATATCCCCTCAGTTTGTTTATAGTGTGCTTTCTGTGTGGCCAGTGTTAGCATTTCCTTTAGTTTCCCTTCGTTTGTGTATGCAACTTTCAAAGCCACAGAGCAATTATTTGTAAAGATATATATATATGTAATTGAAAAACCACAAAACCTGGCCAAAAGATGCAGCAGAGGCCAACCCACTGAATTTTAATCCTGTTTTTAAAGGAGTAGATCGCAAGTTTTTAGGGGTGGTTTAAACTTCTGGTGGATTAAATAAAAACCTTCCACCCTTTTTTTTTCAGAAAAGTTTTCTTTCCACGTCAAATATTAAATTTCCATGGGGAAAATTTTCTTCAGGTGTAAAATTTTGTCTGAAAACAGAACCTACTCCCTGCTTTAACATTTCTGCTTCAAGAAAGTTCATCTGATCCCAGATGACAGTGAGGACACAAACAGTAAAATCTCTTTCACATCATTTGTTTAATGAATTTTAATAACACTTTCCTGCCTTTTTTCAGAGAATACATTTCTTTCTAAATGCTGCTCTCAGCACAATAGAAAAGTGAAAAATATTCTTATTTGACTACAGATTGCAGGATCAGGCCCATTCATCTTGGCTTACTTTCTGCTTAGCTTGCTATGCACCAAAAAAATATTTAAGACTCCTAAGGCCCTTTCAGGTACATATACTACAGTTCCTGCAGCTATAAATCCTTTTGGTTTAAAGAATTTCATCCCAATTACCGAAGAAAAGTACATCCTAGCCCAAGGCAAATTCATTCTTACATTTTTATTTGTAATTTTATTAGCTTTGCTTCCTAAATAATTTCTTTAAGATCTTCAGGCTGTTTTACACTTTACTATTCCCTTTTTATGAATTTTCTATCCTTAGATTTCTATTTAATACTTGTTTATGCATTTCCCAATAATTTTAAAGCATAACCTCAAAAATAAAATCATACCTTTTCTGCTATGAAAACCCTTTGCTTTAATACAAATACAGTGATTTAAGCACCCTTCTGGGGTTTTTTAGCGGTAGTGCTCCTGGTTTCAAATTTTAGCATCATTATTTAAAATGAAGGAAAAAAATCAACTTGCAATTTAGACAGTTACCAAATTACCAAAACTAGTGCAGCAACTCTTAATGAGTGAAACCATTAACAATTTTCTGACTGCAACCCCTGTTCAAATACCTTGGACACCTTGTTAGCACAGAATGAGGTGTTCAATCAAGACACTGGGAATTGGAAGTACCAGGGCACAGTTTTGAGTGGTGATTACAAGGGCATGAGTGTGAGTGCCAAAGTAACAGTCTTCTACACTGCAGGAAGCTGAGAAACCTTCAAGTCTACATTTGTAAATCAGCCTGGATGATTACAGCAGTCACAAGCAAAGAACATATGAAACAATTATTTGCACCGTTCTTTCACTCTTTTAATTTGCTCTTAAAATGAACACAGTGATATTAAGAGCCATTACTGCTTTGTCTTTGAAAATTTCGTGAGACTTTATATCTTTCCAAGCAGCATCTAAAATTGCTTAAAAGTAGAAATGTAACAAAGAACTACTGTTTTCTGATTGTTAAATCCTTTTCACATCAATAATCTAAGCTTACATTAGCATTCAGATATGTCTTTGAATTTTCATAGAAAGTATTTGGTTCGTATGCAGAAGTGATATGATTTTAGGCTTTCTACTTTTCTACTTCTTAAGTGCTGTGAAAAAGACAGTTTGCCTTTCTTAAATGAGTAAATTTTAAAAACAAATTTTGTCACATTAATATTATATTGAAGACATAGATCTATTTCCAGTCTATTAAAGCAAGAGAGTATCACTTTTTGGTGTTAACTTTACTACTTTAATTTTATAAAAAGAGTCCTTGATAATAGTTTCCATACAATCCACTCATTTTTTTCTTTAAATTCATAAACTGTAATCCATGTAGAAATAAGCCAGAACATTTCTAAAACTCATATTTCAGACACAAAACTTGCAATTAGGAGCTACTTTCATATTAAAGATAAGGAATTATTGACTAAGGAAGGGATGAGAAACAGCAAAGAATTAAATTATCCCCAGTGAAAAACTGGAAAAAGATAATCTATTTTTAAAAAATTCAAAGTATCCTGATAGATTTCTATATTTCATGGATATAAATATATATATATAAGTCTAATATTTCATTGCCTCTGGTTTGAAGAAATAAATTGTGGTGGAAAGTATCTAAAAACTGCAGCTTTAATTTAAGAGAAATATAATGTTTCCGCTGTGAGTTTTTTGGACAGCTCATCTAATGCCTTTTATAGAAATGAGCAAAGTATATTATGGGCTTAATTAGCATCTCAGCTGTACTAATTGCTTATATAAATAGCACATAGAAATTAATTTTTCTTCTTTTTGATCATAGAGAAATATTATGCAAGAACTTTTCACACAGGACCATTTTCTTACATGTAGGAACATAAAATACTTATTTTAAATTCATATGTTTTATAATAATTATTTCCTTGCAGAATTCTACTTTGAGCCTTGCAAAAATAGCTAGTTCTCTAATTCTAAATGCATCATTATTTCTCACAAATACTGAAATATTGTCATATTAGTCTCTGGCTTTACTACTGGTTTCTGGAAACTCACCAGAATAAATCTTTAAGCACTACAAGAAACGGGTAATTCTGAATCTGTATCTAATACATGAAGAGTCAAAAATTATTAAAATAATACCGCCAACCTGTACTAAAATAAAACTCCAGACTGTGATGTACTTCACTGTTAATGACACTCTGGGGGACTAAATTATGCTGTAGGAAATGCAAAAGTGCAACACTGGGGATCTAAATTATGCTGCAGGGAATGCAAAAGTGCAACATCTCTGCTGCTATTTTGCGCTTGGTTTTTTTCCTACGTAACTTTAAATTATGTATTGCTGTAAATTTTGTACTTAGGGTGCTGAAGCTTTCAGGTAATATTATAAAGTTACATAGCACTTAAAAATATATTTGAATATTCTCACCCCTCCCCCGCTCCCCAGTTATACCTACCAGCAGCTGAAAAAAGCAGTAATTGAAATTAAAGGCTCCTCCAGCACGTAGGAACGTCTGGGTTTAATAACCGGAGGGGTTTCAGGTGCAGAGGGCGCTGTTGTTCGTCTATTCTGCAAGCATTTCCTGAACAGGGAGAAAAACAGGAATCCAGCAGTTTAATGTTTATATTTTTAAGCTTTCCATAAAATGTCAGTGGAATTGCTGACATATAGATGCTACCTTCCACAGTATGTGATGAGTTTCCTGAAATAAATCCTTTTCGTGGCAGTCTAGAAGGGAGATGCCAGCTATCGTCACCAAAGTGAAATGTTTTTCGCTGTTTCCACTTTACAGTCCATTTACCAAGATTTTATAACCCTGCCACAAAGTTCCTTCCATCACACATTTTCATATAAGGATATTTCAGTTATTTTTATTTTAAAAGCACACCAGATGTGTTTAAGTGTAACTTGCAATGCAAAGTGTGAAAACAATTTGAAACACATCACTTCAGTGGCATTCTTCAACATTTCTTTCATTCTGAAATAGTCTTTGCAGTTCATAACTAGTTGTTTCAGGTGTTTTGCCCATAACGAATTATTAACTAATTATACCCACAAAACCCAGTAGAATACACCATTTACATCTTGAAACAATCTTCTCCACGATAACTTTTCTTTTGAGTTTTACGTATGCATTTATTAGCATTATACCTCCACACACATAACTAACAACTTTAATTCCATCATTAGTTCTTTGAAGTAAATCTTTTCCCTAAATCCCTGTACAATGTACTACATCTCATGCGTTCACATTTTCTCTTTTCCCCCCACTGATGGAAAAAAACTACCATGCCTAAAAAAAAAGAGTTAAAAAAAATAGGTAAAAATCTTAATGACAATTTAGACCCACAGAAAGTCAGGAAACTTACAGTTCCAGCTGAAATTTTGGTTTAAACTTGAATAATTGTACCTAGGATGTTTAGCTGAACAGGAAAGGATGATCATCCTGCAGTCCTTTTATGTAGTCACTGGAAGTTCGACCTCAGTGGGAATTACAGTTTCAGGCATCAGACATCCTGATCAGCTCCTGTACTGAGTTTCCTGTGCTACCTAAGCTCAACAGGGAATATTAAAGCCAAAGCAACAGGCTTTGTCCAGTTCCAAGTTGTGACTTTAAATCAAACTCAAGTTCTCCAGCAACTTTATTAAGTTCAACATTTATTTACCCATAAAATCTGACCTTACCTAAAAAGTTATTACTTGAAAGAAAGGAATTGAAGAAGATTATGTGATATACTTTACTTTTCTTCTCTAGTAAATTTTATTGATTCCTGTATTGCACTACAGTCAAATGCATCTGCATTTTAAAATGTCTGTAAAGCGTCCACCTGGGAAATCTGATTTTTAAAATGAAGCTACTAGGTTAAACAATAAATTCTGGCAGAATAAATTTCTCATGTGTCACTCCTGCCATGGGGCTCTCCAACATTTGCAAAACAAATTCCATATTTCAAAGAAACAAAAAACCATCAGAATATGTAGCTGACCAAAATTGCTCTCTGCATGAGGCTAGTATTCCCTTTTAACCAAAACTTTACCTGGTTAAAACAGTGCCTGAACTCTAATAAAAACCAGCCATTGTTAGTTTTTCTCCCTGAATCAATGTTCATTCAAAAGTTTCCCACCTGATAAAGGCTTTAATATAACTGCGCCAAAGTTGCATTTTATGATTGGCAAGTTCTTTGCGTCCCAGCTCCCCCCCAGCCTGGCGGAGTGGGGCTCCGAGATGCATTTTGGCCCTGTCTTTATGTCAAATCACTGCCATCAAAACAATGGCACATATTACATGAAAATCTTGTGCAAATGAGCCATAATGGAAGTGAATGACAATCTCGTAAGACCGTGCAGCAGGATTCTCCTTTGATCTGAAATATTGTTAATCTTTCTCAAACATAACACTAAGTATACTTGGCAAATCCTGGATGAGAAAGTCCCCACAGTGCGGCTCTGCGGACGGCCAGCCAGAAGCCAAGCACAGCCCGCCACAAAAAAAGGCACAGCCACGAGAAAGGAGCTCACTGACCCTCAGCCACGAGCTCTGCAATTGCTTCAGATTTCTTTACCATTCAAAGGCCTCTTCGCCCGCTTCCTTTTCCCGAAAACAAGCTAAACAATATGTTTATTTATTCGTAATAATGGATATTTGCTGCTGGATCACAGCTTCATTTAATTAAGAAGCTGCAGTGTTTAAGATATTAAAACCCATGTTTTGAAAAAGGTTTGCTTTTACAAAACACAGGCCTTATTTATTCACAGCTTAAGAAACAGCCTCACTCTAAATTATAGTTTTAATATGATGTTGTGGGGGGAAAAAAATTCTAGCAACATAAGGCAAGATTTTTCATTGGTAACAAAAGCATGATATAGGAGTTTATACTTTCCTAATGATGCTTAAAGCAAAGATCTGGAACGGCATGTCTGAGATGAGGTCATGCATCAACTTCAGGAGAGTAAAAACCTCTCCTCAGACTATATTACAGCCAACTCACACCTTTCTGTTGTGCAGCCAAATATGCACGGTGTATGTAGACGAATGCAAACAGAGTAAATCATGTTGATTCAGTGCTAGTAGGAAATATGCCTCTTCAGTTGTGTGCTGCTTTTGAAGTACTGCCTAAAAATCAGTCTTGGGCTTCAAAGAGAGGGGATTATAGCCTTTATCCAGCAATTAATATGGCTGAAACTCAGAATGTCAGCACCTGATGACTATACAGGCTGGACAGTAGCTTAGCAGGGGTCCATTCACCCTCAAGAATTGGAATTTACAATAAAAATTGCTGCATAAATAATATAAATGATAATATATAAACCGAAATATTTTGGAAAGAGGCGCAAAATTTTAACTTCTAATGACCTGTCTATATTTTGACATGTGGGGAAGAGGGGGAGTTGTGGTGTCCCTTGACCTTTAACCTGCCTTATCCACCTAGATCATTTTAATCTCCCACCAACTGTTAAGCAGAAAAGAGTGCTATTAAAGAGAAAGCTATTCCTTTTGCCTTCTTACATAGATCAGATGACAACCTCTCCGAGTCCCTCCTCTCTGTCAGAGTTCAAGGGTTCAAAAATGGTCAGAATATCAAGCAACAGAAAGCCAGCAGGACTGCTGCAAAAAGAATTTAAGGATTTTATGTGCAAAGGGTGTTTTTAAAAGGGAGGATCCCATTATTTTGAAGTTTTACTCCCTGGTTTACCTTTTTTTTTAAATAGGTACTTTCATTTCAGAAGATCATAGAGCTTCTAATTTGAGGGGGAGGAAAATTCTTATGCTATTATGATATGCTCTCAAACTTGTAGCTACCTAATAATCTTTTCCATATTAATTCTTTGTATGTAGTTCCTGAGGTTTAGGCCAGGTACACACAATTTATCAATAGCATTGTACTGTAAATAAAATGAGCACTTAACACTCTAGTTCTAGCCAATGTGTCAGGGGAAATAAAGTAAAATAAGATAAAATTAAATTAAATAAATTGGAGCATGCAGTCTTTTAGTTCATAACCATCCTCAGATGGCATCTCCACAATACTACATATAGCACCCTATTCCTCAGAGAACATCCAAGCTTTCTACTCTTTCTCTTTCTTAACCATAGACAGTTGTTATAACACGTTTCTTCCCAGAATTTCCGCTTGCTTTGAAGAAAATATCCCCTGAGTACCCATGCTTAATGTACTTACGGAAAAGCAACTCTATATCATAACAAGCTAAACAATATGGTTCTTTAAAAAAGAATGTGCGATATTAAATGCAGAGTTCTTAATTCAAAATGGTGAAAAATCAGTTTGAGGGAAGGAATATAATTGCTCAACATAATATAAATGGAATTGGTGCAAGCTGAATGTAATTTTTAACAGAGCCCCACTTTCTAAATATATATATAATGTGTTTGTGTGCCTGTGTACAGAGACATGATAAACAATAGAATTTAGAAAATTGAGTTAGATTTTGGCTTTTGCATTAGGTCCTTCATATCCTGTGTATCCTAAAATGCTTAACAATGTTTCCATTGTACTTAACTAAATACAGTAATGGTGGTGCAACAACACAATGGCCTGTGCTCTGCCTTGGACAGCTGAGGCTGGCGTGTGACAGCCACTTTTGGCTGAGAAGGAGGCTTAGCCAGCCTCTTCTCACAAAAGTGCCACACCGATATTGCCTAGACAGGCAGCAGGGACGGGAGAAAGGGATTGTGGATTAACATCTCATCTCATGAAGGATGGCACCTCAAACAGTTCAACACCTCCCCGGTGCTGCTCTGCCATGTCAGCATTAAGAATCAGCCCAAGTCCTGGTGGGAGACTTAAACTTGTGACCTTCTAGCCAAGAGGTAAGAGCACTGCTGGCTGAGCCACACTGTCATTATTGATATGTGCTTGCGTGGGCTGACATCAGTGTTGACTACAGTTTGACCTGAGAGTGGAAAATTGATGCCCCCACAGATTTTAGAAGTAACCCCATCTTGCAGAAAAGCTTAGGGTTTTTTTCCCTATTGGAATTTTTTTCCTTCACCAGAGAGCTGCAGTTCCCAACTGATGCCTAATCTCTAAATGCTGACTTCCTAAACAACTTAAAGGAATTGGAATATCTTTCAGATATGTCTGGTTTCACAACGTTTAAATTAAAATTTAATAAAATTTCATAGTGTTTTCCAAGTAGAATGCACTTTTATAGCAAAGTTCCTGATGGAAGAGGGAAGATTGATATAGTGTTTCCAATAATTAAGATTAAATATATATTTACATTTTACAAGGTAGTGAAAGACCTTAAAGGCATCTTGCACCTATATAAGCCAGGGTGTTTTTCAAGAACACTTCAATATCAGTAGACAAGGTACAAAAAGTGGTAAGAAAAGTATTCAACTGGTATTGTGTTCTATGCACAGCAAAGGAAATCCCCTTGGGGAATGTTTTCATTACGTTGCAACATACATAAATTTGATAGAGAAGAAATTATCCATCTTGATTCTGCTTCTGCTGAAGTTGCCATTACCAAATTAGACAGTTGATGATTGCAGACTTGGACCCAGTCACTGAAGACTCATTCCAATTTGACAGCGATGCTAACCCCATTTAGCAGTTGTTAAAATTTAAGCATCTGAAGACTATCTAGATTTGCAAAGTGATGATGAAAACAAGAGTTTTCTAGGGCTGAGGTACATTCTGGGTGTGGATAAATTTTGGAATAAATCTTTAGCTAGTAGTCCAGACAGGTTTAGATTTATATTTTGTTGTTTTGAGGTTTTTGTTATCAAAACTTATAATTAGTGCTTATTCCAAGCTGCTAGCACCACACCAAATTTAATTTAGAAGCACAAATCACAGCAAAAAGTGAAACTCTGCCAGATACTAGCAAAAACAGTGCCAGCTAATTCTTACATATAAAAGAATCTCTCTCTCTCTCAGCAGATATCTCAGGGCAATCATACGTTCCTAAAGACACACTGAAAAGATTAACCAGTGATTTGATGGTGGGTAATATCCAGCAACCTTGTTTAATCAGATTTTAGCCTTCAAATCCTGCAAAGTCAGCTGGTTTCACGAGTTTCTGATTGCTTCAAAATCAGAGGGAGAAACAATGAATTAGAGCTGATCACCTAATGCTCTAATTTGGGACCAAACACTGGCAGTAAATATTCCAGAATGGGAACGTGTATACAAGCCTCAGTCTCATTTCTCCAGCCTAGATAGGTGGCATTGAACTGTAACAACATTTTTTTCTATCTGGGTTTTTTTTTGTACATCTTTGCTTTTTTATTAAAATGTTCACTGCTGTGATCCTGGGGTTTTTTTACCTGGGGAATTGAATGGATTTAAAGATGACACATAGCTGTATAAATCTTATATTTACTATGCCTTCTGTAAAGATGTGCCTGGCTGACCAAAAATAACTTTTACAAGCCAAGAAAAAGTAGTGGAAAGTCAGAGTGAGGGAGACCAAGAGGGTTATTTGTTCTGCACAATGTGGTAGATTTACAGGCTCTGGTGTGGCAGCTGATCCTCTTCCTCAGGAAGCTAGTTCAGTCCTGGGGAACAGTCCTGCAACCAGGGACTCCCACTGCTGGATTCCGTGCTCTTGCCCAAGTGTCATTCCAGTTGCTCAAATGAAGTTAGCCCTAATCAGACAGATTCAAACCATCATCACACTGGAGACCTTTTACTGAGATTTTTTTCCAGAAAAAGCTGAAAAAGTCTTTGCGACAAATGACCTGAATGGATTTTGAGAGGTTTGGGCCCAATATTTGTAAAGATTCCATAAATTCATTTTGGATAGATGTATATTGTATATATGAATCTAAAAAGTCCTGGCCTGCAGTCCTTAGCTCATTGATACGGTTTGCTTCTCCTAAATGAATTCTTCTCTGGAATTCATAGGCCAATTCTTTCTACTACTACTATTACTACTACTGCTATTATTATTATTATTATTATATTATTATTATTATTGCTGTTGCTATTACTGTCGTCATTGTTGTGTTATATCAAAACTACTCACATCAATGATTCCAGGGATTACTGTACAAGGCCTTTTGTTCTTAGAAGTGCCTCCCTTTAAGTTTGTCAGTAATAATAAGACGAAACAACATTTAAATATTTCCCAAAACAAAAGCTCCAAAAATGGACATCAAGTAAAATATTAAAGTAACCATATCAAATATTTTATTTATACCACTTCTCATAACTCAAAGCAATTGAATTCCCCCACCTCTTGTCATAGTTGGTTTTTTTTTCTGGGCATTTTCCTTCCACATCTCCAAAGTGCAGGCCTACTACTCTGATGCTGCTTTGGGATATGGAATATTTACATCTTTCTGAATGCTGCACCTCAACACCAGGAATCACACCACAACCCATCATCAAGAGTTAACAACTTGTGTGGAGTCCTCCCATGAGCTGGCTGGGATCCCTGAAATCCATCTACCCTTGCTGAAAGGCAGCAACCTGAGAGGCAGCAGCCTCTAGCAGCATAATCTTTCCCATATTCTGTGCCAGCCCTGTTTTGATTTTGTCCTCCACACCAGACAAGCTCCAAAACCTCAGCTTTCTCTTCAGTTGTCCCTGCCCTCCCCCCAGCACCTCACCAGCCCAAACCTTCCATTCAAACTCACACATCTGCCCGAATCCATCTAGGGCACATCATTTTCACTTATTTTGTAGTTCACTTCCACCTGGTACTGTCTCTATCTGTACACCTTTATCTTCCACACTGCTTCTGCCATTACCACTACCTCTATGCTGGAGATCTTTCATGTCGGAGCCAATTGCTATGGTTACAGGCAATCTGCTGTATGTTTCATCTCCAGGAGCTGTAAATGAGGGAGTTTTAACAGCATTTGAGTAAGCACTGCCTCTTCCTTACATGGAGAACACAGCCCCACACAAATTCATCTATCCACTAGTTGCTGTTGCATCATATATATTACACTAATTCTACCTAGGTGCACAGATTGACAATGAGCTCCCATCTTGTGAGAAACAACAGCTACAGGATTTTTATTTTATGATCTTTTTCACTCTAATGGTGTACAGCTACCATTTCAGGCACACACCGTTCTGGTTTGTGTACGCAAGCTCAGATTCTGACTGAAGTATGAGGGAGAAAAAGATTTTATCTTATTTGCATCTACATATAGTTCTGTAAAATGCTAGCGAAATAGAAAATACACACTCTGCATCCAGAAAATAAACCCTTAATAAAAATTACACAATGTGTTCATGCTTTGTGCCTTAAGAAAATATTATTGGTAGTCCTGAAGTTTACGTATCCTGGAGATGAAGTTCATATCAATTGAGAATCAACTAAAATATAATCACAAACACCAGTCATTCCATTTTATTTGTGTGTATGTTTGTAATAAGGGTGGGACAGTAAGAGACATTTCCACTCTGAATTTGGATCTATTTGCACCAGTCTAAAAGATGGACAAAACTGATAATGCCAGTGTTTTCATGTTTTAACAGGTGAAAATCACAGTAGCTAGAAAAACTGTTTTCATAAATGCAAATGGAAAACATGCCAAGAACTGATAGTTTGATATTGCTACAATTTTGCATCAAAATCTGATATAAACAGCTTGCCTGATTTTATTTCACAAGAATCCAGCCACAAACTCTTCCCATGATTCTGTGTAAAAACAAATCTACTGATCTCCCATAAACCTCAGTGGAATAAGAATGATCCACATGATCCACACGCTGATCTTCACACTTTCAGTTCGGCCCAGGTGTCAACAGAGTAAATTCAGGTCTTTCCATCCCTCAGATAAAATATTTAATTGCTCCTGCCAGGCTAAAGGGGCACAAAAAGCCCCAGCCCAAAAGAATTGTGAGCAGGAAGCCACCAAATCAAGTGACCCTGATTAAGGAGCAGCCTTGGCCAGGCCACAGCACGTGGCTTCAGTGCATATCCACACCTCTGGGAGCTGGTGGAGCCTGCTGGTCAGCCCTGAAATATCAGCCGTCACTAATTAGTGAGGCAGGTTCCTGTTTTACACAGCAGTTGCACTGGATTTGTAACGTGTGACACCCCAGTCCCTGCACTGTCGGGAGCTGCAGCTCGTGTCTCTGTGTGAGAGCACAGCCCCTGCAAAGCCTGCTCCCTGCATCCCGCTGCTGCTGCAGGTGAGGGGGCTGCTTATGGAAAGCTCATTCCTCGCTG
Organism: Petroica traversi; assembly: GCA_025920805.1. Classification (NCBI taxonomy): domain Eukaryota; kingdom Metazoa; phylum Chordata; class Aves; order Passeriformes; family Petroicidae; genus Petroica; species Petroica traversi. The sequence continues at coordinate 5,146,549 of JAHLSL010000045.1, read as the reverse complement.
CCTTTGGCTCCCTTCCACTCCTCCCACCAGGGCTGTGTGAAGCCCCTCACCAGCACTGCTCACCTGGAGGGAGCTCCTCCCTGGAGAGAGGCTACAAAAATGCCCTCGCTCCCTCTGTTGTCCCCCATCCTCTACTGCTCCTCACCCAGCTGGTGATGCAACCTAGTCCAGTGTCAAACTGCAACAATCGATGGGAAAACAATTCTCATTTGTAATCACAGCGCCATGTTTAGACTTGGTATAATGCGAAAATAGACCAAAGTTGGGCCTGATTTTGGCTTTCTGTCTGTAACAGCTTACAAAGGGATGGTGACAGCTGAATGAAATCAATATATCCCTTAGGCAAATGACTTTCCCTTCCAAGAATAGATCTCTAGAAAAATAAGATTACACACAGTCATTTCAGGGTCCCCAAAAGACCATGATGCACAAATGCAATAATTATTTGATTATATATTTTAATAAACTTTCTTCCAGTTGACAATGTGGCCTTTTAAATCCCTCCTTTCTTGGAGAGGGAGCAGAGTCATCATACACCTCTGACTCTGCTATGAGTAGCACATTCAGAAAGCTATTACACACACACCAAATTCCTGGAACTGACGGTACAAAGCTGATCTTGGAAAGAGATGAACCTAGAACATGCTGAGTGCTGCAGCCCTCAGCTCAGCACCTCGTTCTGCCAGGCCTATGTGTCTCAGGGCCCTGAGCAGGACATACACTCTGCCCATGAAGTCAACGCAGTGCTTTATTCTGTCATGGGCTACAGAAGCAGAACAACTGCAGTGCAAGTCTTGGTGTACCTGGCAACAAATAAATGTCCTCATCAACTCCAAGTCTGCATTTGTTCATCAGTTTAAATAAGGTATGAGAAGGTTTTCAGCATGAATTTGCCAATGCTGTTTGGAAATTTTCACCTAAAAATCTTAGGCGCTTTTTTTTTGGTTTTGCTTTTGGTTTTTTTTAGCATCAATTGATTCCCACTTTTAAATTTATGGAGCATTTCACACTGTTTCCTGCTGTGGTCGTCATTGGGTCTTGGCTGTTGGATGATGAGGAAGCAAGGCATGAATGGCAGAAAACCCTGTGGCTGTCCTTTTCTACAGAATGGCAAACGCAAGCTGAGCTCTGTGCAAAGTCTGCTGGGCTGTCAAAGAAAAATTACAAAGGGTTCCCTTCTTTCAGTGAAGTAATATATTTCTGACTTTGCAAAAGTATTTTACTTAGCCACAATTGCATCATATCTGAAATTATTTTATGACCTGAGGCATGCATAGCAGGCCCATCTGTTCTCTGAGAGTGGCACTGAGAGGGCTGCCACCATTTCATTCAGTGTTTAAAAATGCCAAAAATTAAACAACTTCCATATTTGTTATTGAGATTTACCAGAAAAAGAACATCACCGACAAAAGAGAACACAAATACTCTTGGTCTGTGTAATTCCAAGCCAACATTTTAACTTTTCAAATATAGCCACACAAACCCATGTCAATTGTCACTAGAAAAGCAACTGAAAACAAGCTAGCAATGAAAGAAAAAGTGGCTGAAGGTTAGGAGCTATTTGGTAAATGACAGCTAGCTTTTACACTTGTGATTTTTAAGAACAAACCTTTAATTTTAAAATTCACAGTCTCTCCACCATTACAAGCCCCTTCAGGGCAATGATCTATCAAGTTCTGACTGTTTCAAACTGTTTGTGCTAGATTCAGCATCTATCACTCCTTAGACTTGCTGCACATTTAGCCACAGAGTCAAGAAACAATAATTTTCAATTAAGAAACCTGGAGAAGACTTGGGGACTTGATTTATGGTGCATGACTAATTATCAAATAGCTAGCCTAATGAAAATTAAGCTGCTGGTTACTACAAAGATTTAACTTCATTTTCTTGAGAAGAAGCTGATATGACCCAGAATATAATTTATTGAAGTTTTATTATATATTTTATAACAGGCAAAACAGCAGAAATTATCTAATTAAATTTTTAAATATGATTTAAAATTTTCTCATTTTTACACTGTACACTGTAATGAAGATAGCTCATGTAAACTTATATCTGAATTAAAAGCTTCTTATTGCCTGAAGTTAAAGTGTTTCCTTTTGGATGGTGATGAAAGAGATAGGAATATGAAGGGCAATATTACAGAAATTGCTTTTAAGGCTCAGTGCATTTACAAGCAAAAGATTCTATTCAGCACAGCATTGATGCACAAAAACTAGGTTCAATACCTAGAGTATTTTATATGTAAAATCCTGGTTAGATATTCTGTTTTAGAATTAGTTCTGGCAATCTTTAGAAAATAAGTAGGATAATGCTCTATGAGTCTTATTTAATTTTAACTCTTTGTGGGCTGGATTCACAGCTTAAAGAAATCAGTGCACTTTCTTCTCTCAAGTATTTTCTTCCTGCTTATAATGGTCTGTTTCAGGGCTGCAAGGGTCCAGCTCTATGGCTGTGAGAAGCACATATTCATCTGAGCAGTCCCACTAGAAACCTCCTCGGGGGAAGAGGAAGGTTTACAATTAGGCACCAGGAGTGAAGGTACAGGCCTCTTAATTACTATTTTTGCAGTGAACTGTTGGACAGCAATTCACAATGCTGTACATTTAGGGCCTCAAATCATGCAAATATTACATTATTAAGCAGGAAAAATTAGTGAGCTTTTAAGTATCCAATGCAAACAACCCTGTAGAAGTCTGTAGCCGCTACTATTTTCACCCCACATATTCACATTGACTTTCTCTGGTGTCCATGGATCTATACTGAAAAAGGAAAACAAAACAATAAATTCTTCAAATAACACTCTTTGGCAGAAGTTAAAAACTAAAGGTATTTTTTTCCAAGGAAAAAACAAATCTATTCCTATGGAAGAAGCCAGCCTTAGTTTGATGTGTGTCACTGCAAACAATTCTCCCTCTGCTCTGAGCCCTGCACGCAGCACTCATTGGCTTTGCTTTGTGCACTTAGGCAAAACAATGAGGAAAGAAATATCAAGGTGAAATGACAAAACCCCCTAGATTAGAGCAGCTGGTAACAAGACAGCTCAGGATCGTCACTAAAGATACTATTCACTGAAGGGGAGAAAAAAAGTGAAGGAGGAAAGCATAACTTGATTTATTCAGGAAATTGCTTGTTTCTTCAGAAGGCCTTTATGGGGACCATCACTTTATGTTAGAAGACAGCTGGTAACCAGAAAGGGAGTGGGAATTAAATTAATTTCCTATCTAACTCTTTAAAGATCTGGGTTCTATTCCAGTAGATGGACAGATATGTACAGAGAGCAACCAATACTTTTCCTTCAGTTTCCCCATTACAAAAACAGCCTAAACCAAGACAGCATATTTTTAGTATTTTCCATACTGAGGCAGCACTAAATCCTGATTAGCTCCAGTTTGGCTAGGAAAACTCTACCTACACAAATTTCCTTGGTGGTTTCAAGACCCCTATGTGCTTACATGTGTGTTTCCAGACTAAAAAGCTTGAATGGGGGATTTTCTTGCAACAGGTTTGGTACAAGATGAGAAACACAACCCCAGACTCTAAACTCAAGTAACAATGCCTTGCACTAGTCCATGAGGGAGAAATCCCTCCAGCTCTCTCCCAAGGTGTTCTCCACTGTCCCTCTGAATTACTTGGACTGGCACTGGGAGACTATGTTGTCTTTGCTCTCCTAAACCCATTGTGTTGAACTGCTGTGTGCTGTTAAACAGCTGCCACAATTCATCCCTGGCCTGGCCATACTTCAATAGTGGGTGAAGTGATTCATGTATGTATGGACTGTAAAGTTTGTAAAGCACTTCAGGATCTTTTGACAAAAAGCTGCTACATCACTGTAATTTATTCGCTGAGCGCGTTAAGTCTTAATGACAATACCCTCCGAGGTAATGCAGCTCAGACTATTAGGCTGAAATGGTCTTGAAAAGTTTACACACAAAACTAAATGTATACTGTAAAAGCTTCCTCTGTTTGCAGTCTGGGGCCACTGTCTGTCCACAAAAAGACTTCCTTTTCATGGTTGTTTCTTTGGGTTGCATGGCATTTAGAGGCTGGAAACAAACATATATCCAGATCCGTCTTTACACGGTGTTGCAGTGCCATGGAAGTGGTTGCTGCACCCAGAACAAGAATATTATCTGATTTAAAATGAGGGGGAAGTCTGTGCACTCATGCATAGTTCAAACTACCAAAAAAAAATGCTGAGCACCTTTGTTCAAAACTTCCTTTTGTCTCCTGATTTACTGCTGGCATCAAATTTTCAAATAAGGCCATATAAAAAATATTCTACTTCAAGTGAAACCACTTCCTGTGGGGAAATAAAAATACAGGAAAACAGGGAATAAGAAAAAACTATTGTAGTCTATTTCAGGTCTAGGATGCAGCATTCCACCATTTACCATTGTGGAGCTTCACATAATCTTAGCCATCTGATCAACAGTAGATAAAATAAAGCACTGTACCTAGGGGAACAATCCTTATATATATACAGTAGGAGTTGTCAGTATCTGTAAGATTTTGGAAATTTATTGAAAGAAGAAAAGGGAGTTGATCTATACATTAAAAGGTATATGTTCCTTCATTACAGAGACCTCTCAATTAAAATTTGGAAAATGTCTTTTTTTCCTTTCCCACAAAAATTTCACAATTCTGGACCCTTTCTCTATTCATTGCTGCTAACATGTAATGATTTCAATAACAGGTTCAGAGTCCGAGCAGCAAGTTGACAGAACCTGAGACAAAGAGAATTGCAGTCATTTAGTTTGACCTATATAGCTCAGGCCATGGCTCTGGTACATGGCACTGAATGTCATGGGGACATGGTTATCTGGGCCTTGGGTCTCTCACTGTCACTGCTTTCCAAGGCACACTTTGCCATCCTGTACATCTTTGGTCCTAGATATGAGAACTGGCATCCAGTCACTTTAAAATTCATGTCATTGAGTTTTCATTTTCTCCAGAACAAGTCAAGGATTGATATGCACATACACTCCCTGAGTCACCACCTCTCTGCTCAGACTGGAGGTTTGAATCAAGAGCAGGTTCATCGTTTCCCAGATTTACACAGTGGTGTGGTTTTCACTGTAAAACCAGCAGGGTAATCAGTTAAATGCATCATGGAGTATTATATCTTAGAAGCTACCAGCAGATTATTAAACTCCACAAAAACACCTTTAGAGTTTGACTCCTTTTTTATTTTTTTTTGTCCCATTGATGTTTTCCTATCAGCATTGGCTTCTGGTATAGGAGTCTAATCCAAATTCTGTACCTTTTGGAACCACTACACCTTAGCAAGCAGAGATGCCGGGGCATTAGACAATGTCTAATGTTACCCAGGAAATGTCCTGGGTGTTTCTTCCTTAAAGAAGAGGAACCCAACCTCTGCTTCTCACTGGGCACCAAAAGAGCAGCGTCTTCCAGTTTTCGCATTCCTTTTCTAGAGCGATGCTTAGTAATAACCAGTGCAGGAACCAGAGGAGATGGATACAATGGAAGAGAAACTACAAAAAAAACAAAGCTTACTTGAGATTTGAATAAATTAGCTGCTGACAGAGGGAGATGGAGCAGATGGTCAGTCAGAGCAACCTAAGCCCAGGCAGTCCTATGAAAAGAGCACAAAGCCAAGGAGGCAGCTCACAGAGGAGGGCCAGCTCAGGCATCCAGGGCTGGGGAGAGTGGCACCATCCAGTGCTGGGATGGGCAGGTTTCCCAAAGTCCACCAAAAAGAAAACACACAGCCTACAGTAAACCCTCAGGCAGACTGCTAAAAAAAACAACTAGAAAGCCAGTTAAGTATCCACAGCTGTTTAGGCAAAACAAACTTAGCTAAGCACCCACCACAAGATTCACCTCAAAAAACCAAGAAATGGAGCATCTTATTTGTCCTTTAATTCCTGATGGACAGAGAGGCCAGACAAGTTAAGAATCTGTGCTTTGGTATGATTGTGCAGGTTGGAACAGCCAAAAGAAAACACGTTCAGCGGTCTCAGATCATTTCCCAAAGGGCCTCTCATGCCACTGCTGGCAAGAGCTGCTTTTCTCCTTGGCAGCCACAGCTGAGACAAGGACAGAGTGGGTCTGGAGGTTGCCCACATTTTGCTGGATAATATTTTGTTAGCTCAGAGGACATTGCAGGGATAATGAAGTGGGATTTGTATTTAATGTTGCCCAGCCTCAGTTAAGGTAGGACACAACATCCAGGCAATTGCTTTATCTGCCCTTTTCAAAAGCACAGACCCAAAACAGATTTTGCGTTTTATTTTATTTTTAAATAGAACATAAGCGCATGAAACACTAAATATGTTTTGAAGAGAGTCCTTAAACTTTGCATAAAAAATTCAGTGGATGTCATCTCTACCCCTTGCAAGCACAGAGTTCATATTAAAAGAAAGTTCATGAGAAATGTGAAGGCAGATCTTTTTATTTAATGTCACTTACTAAATTTTAAATCAAAATGCAGCAGATAATAAATGTCTCCCATAAATAAAACAGGTCATGGATTCAGGAAAACAATTTTAAGTATGGTTTGTAAAAACATAGTGTTTTTAGAGAAACTGGTTTTACTTTCTAAAATAGTTAAATTTTTAACAGAAATGTGATTACTCTCAGTTTTCCCCAGATACTAGATTATAGACCTGAAGGTATTGCTAATTCCAGGTATATTCAAACTTAACAGCTGCTGCTTCTTGTTATGAACAGCATGTTTTCCCATTCCTTAGCCTACGGTACTATACAAAGTTTATGCTTTAGACAGAAAGGCCATAACAACTTGACCGAGGATAAAGTCCAAATGCAACTCGTAACATGGATCACTGGAGAATTCTCAGCAGATTCTGATAGACAAGGTCTTATCAGGGTGCTCCTATAGTGGAGTACCCAACAAAGGAAATCAATCATTTCAGGAGTTTTTCTCCCTGCTTGTTGCTGTTTCCTGTTAGGAGATATATCAGATCTCAGATAAAAGTGTTGGTAAGCCTAAATAACCTTTACAGGAAATGTAAAGTCATCCTGGCCTCCAGCTCTGGACCACATAAGGCAGAAGAGATTTATCTGCTTAACAGTCATATATACCTACATCCATGTATGTGTGGCTTTTATTTCAGATTTCATTTAAAGACAAGTTCATTCTGGAGAGCCTGTATTTTCTCTGCAGTAAAAGCAAAACTTGCTGAAAACAAAACAATGCAAACAAAGTAGAAAAATATCATAATAGTGTAACTATGGAAAGTTGAATCATCAACAGTCTTCTCATATTTTATTGTGATTTTTCAAAGTGCTAAGTTTCTCTATTAGAAAGACATGGAGATCTAGTTTTACAGCATATTTGAAACAGAGAGAAAAATGTTACATGCTGGGCAAAGAAATTGAATTTTTTTTATTCTTGAAAGAGACCTATCCATTTCGTTCAGTTCTGCCATATTTTTAAGTAAAAAAACAATAGGAATCTACAAAAATATTTTGGTAAAATTCGTGAATATCTGCAGGGGTTCTGGAACTAAAAGTGATATTTCTTCCAACCTTCATATGAATAACTCATCTGCTAGCCCCATTTTATTTAGCACAAATGAAATAATAAGGCAGACACACAGAAAACAGTTTCTCTGCTCGTACAATACTTCTTGCTTCTTATAGGTCCATTAATATAAACCAGACACTTTTTGTGTTAAAGATGGAAGCAAGGAACAGCAATGTGTGCTTGTGGCTAAATATTTTCAAAAGACATCTGATGAGATGTCACTGTGCCATTAGAAGGAACTGCATCCTGAAGAGTGCATTTGGGTGAGGTAGGTGAGACTTAGGAAGGCAAAGGCAGGGCTGAGCAAACCAGAGCAGAACAGAGGCTTTGGCCCTGGGACGGCTCCAGGAATGCAGCCAGGTGCCAGGATTATGGCTGGTAAGGTCATTCTCCCAAACCTACAAAGAACAAACAGCACGGCTCACATACTGCAGCTGGGTGTTTTCTTAATGAAAAGATGAAGGGCAGTGATGCTTTTTCACAAGCCAGATATTAAACATTCTGTATAGAAGCTCCACTAATGATTTCAAGAGAAATGTGGCAGTAAAGCAGAGAAGACCTTAGACCACCTTTTGCAAACTGTGTGGTTTGGGTCTTGAGAAGATAGAAATTGTGGGGTTTACTCTTGCATCTTGATTATTCAAAATAAAAGCTCACTTTATCAACATTTCAGTTTAAAACATGTATCATCCTGCCAAAATCCAAAGTTGTTCCAAATACATCTGTTAAAGCAATCTTGAAAATTTTATATGATTTTAATTTTTAGTATTAGTTTCCCCATTTCTCCAAATTTCTCTAAATTAGCCTACTGTCTTATTCGGTCTCCTTCACACAACTCAGCTGAAACATTTCTTGAAGACACCACATGATTAGTATAACCTACAATGGATGAGATGAAGCTTTACAGCTATTAAGAAGATAAATTTTGGTAAAGACACTAAGAAAATATCATTACACCTAAGGTAGACTGGGAAATAGAAAGCCAAAGGTTAAATGATCTTATGTATGGTCATAGTAATGATTTACGCTTTTTAAAGGATGCTTTAGATTGGTTTAATGGATGAAAAAATTAAGAGTGGTTTCCCCTCTTTACTTCAGCTCTACTTACAATGTAGTGCAAATTAAACAATGTAGTGTAAATTTAATTTTTTTCCATGGTTTCTCAAGCTTCCAGTTTCTAGCAAAAACTAATATTAACATACTGTCATCCATAAAGACTGCACCATGCTGTGCTAGGTTTGTTTTTGTCACATCCCACCTAAAATTGTAAACCACCTTTGAGAGCAGCCTTGCTAATTCATTTTCAACAGGTCACTTTAGGGCCAGACCGGGATTTGGCTTTTGCTTCTGAAAATTACATGTGAACATAATGCCATACAAATAATGAAAAATGTAAATATTCACCACTTGCTGGAATATCCTCAGGTCAACAAAACTCTGGCTGCTTTGTGATTAGTGGTCTATTAATGTGCACTGTGGCTATATCATCTTGCTTTCCATGGTGACATTATAAACCTATTAAATTACTAAGGATATACATAAATGTCGGGGGTGGAGGAGGAAGGCATTAAAACATAAAGAGGAATAAACTTCTTTGCTTTTTTGGTTTTTGCTGCTGTTCTTAGTAATGATGCCTTTTTAGTTCTCAGTGTAGCTCATGTCCCTCACTCTTCAACAACTTCTCAGGGCCTCCAGAATAAGCAAACATTGCAACAAACTTCATCTGTTGGTCTGGCTACACTCTTTGGCCAGTTTCCATCAGGAGCTGGTCATACAGGGAAACAAAGTTTGCTCTATGCCTCAGAGTGCCTGAGACATCTTCCCTTTCCATGTAGCAGCACAGAGATCTCCTGAGTTAGTGGAAAACACTGGATTCTGATCTGCACTTCAGCCCTTTACCACACAATGCACTGCCACCATGATGACACATCACTTCTTTCTCCAACTCTCACCTGGTGTGTTGCCCATCCCACAGAGGATATCCACTCCTCTGACACATTGCTCCTCATCAAGGCACCCCCTGACCTGCTGCTCCTCCTGGAGAGTTTGTCTGCATGCATCACATCACTCCACCTGCACAGCTTCCTCTTCATGCCAAAGCTATTTCAGCAGTGGTGAAGTTCTGCCGCTGCACACAAGGCTTTGGTTCCTCCAGTTTGACCAAACACTCTGGGCACTCAATTTCTTCTAAAAAGCACTCTTCAGTTGATTAGTCATGATTTTTCCATAGGGTTTCACTATAACTCATTCATTAAGGCCTTGGGATTTTTTTCTTGGGAGGTATTATTGAGACTGCTCTTCCTAGTGCCTCTCCAGTAAAGCCACGAGCAAAGTCCAAAGCTCCTATTACAAGAAAGAGCTTTGGCAGGGTGGCAATTTCAAACTAACCATGCATGTCTTTGCCATTTTGGCCGGTATCTGAGCACTAGTTTTCTCTGTGTCCCTGGGAGGCATAAAAAACTAAGCATGCAAAGGGAAAGCAGAATATGATCATCACTAATTTATAAAATCTGAGTTATTATAAACAATGCACATTTCCCATTAATCTCATATAAAATATGTTTTGTGTTAGAAAAGCAGAGGAATTCGCAGTTTCAGGGGCAGCAAATTTATGGAATTGAAATATAATTTGAATTCCTGTAGGGTTAACAGATATAATTTTCACAATTCATTTAGCTAAAGTCACATTTTCTTTTTTTAACTCTCTTATTGGATGACTAAATTATGATGTATATTAAGTTAACTTTTAATCACTAAAAGCTGTGTTCAGACACTTTGCTATTCTGCAAATGTTAGCCAGGAGCAAAAGCTTTATTCTTGTTAGGTGTGACCTTCCTGGGGGGCGAAGCATCTTCTATAACAGTAGCATGCCATGCATTTTAGGCAAGCAAGGGTTTGCCCTTATATAGCCTTGGAAATATCCAAATACATAACCATGCTATGAATCTGCTTGAAAGGGAAACCTCAAACTCTCAACTTAGAAATCCTGACTTCCATCTGTCATATCCTAGTAAAGGCAGGCATCTTTTCAGTCCATCCCTTCCATAATGTGGAAGATATTTATTAGATTTTTCCAAATTAATCCAGCCCAGAGCTGGTTTAATAGTGTCATATTCTGCTAATTACACAGTCTTAACATTCAGTGTTCCTGGCTGTGAAATGTACCCATCCTAAACATCTCCATTTGATGGACTTACTTGATGTTTTGGCTGCTGCTGTTCAGACCCATCTGCTTGAATGGCATTATGCCCACTCATCAATTGGTTGGACCTTTTCATTACAATATAGATGTCTATCATTTATGGGTTTATGCTGGTTTTCCAGCTAGCATTAGACTCAGCAGCCATGTAGTGAGTTCTTCACGGAAAGCAAAAGGCACACATAGTGACACAAACACCTGAATTCTGGTTTCATTAACAAGGAAGATAATACAATTGAGATAGGTATATATTTACATCATTCATTTGGAACAATTTATCAGCTATCCCTTATTCTTTCTATTTTGAAAGAAAATTTATGCACAGGCAATTTTCCCCCAGTCTATTCTTCTCTGAGTCAGGAGTAAATTTGTAAACAAGTGCAGAGCTTTCAAAGTTCAGCCACTGGGTATTTATCTGTTTCATCATGTGCTTTTTTTAATCCACATTCAGCTATTTGTGTAGACAGACTGCAAGAGGGACGCTTGTAAAAATTAATAAATAATTAATGTCTAATAATGAGTAATTTGTTACGAGGAATGATCTTGAGGCCAGAATGTGAAAATTTGGGCCTTCAGCTAAAGAATATTTGTTCCTGAATGTTACATCCAGGAAAATCCCTCCTGAATAAGCATTCACAGACAAAAAGAGAGATGACTGTAGACAAACTACACAGCCACTTGGGACTTTAATTCACATTTATGAACTTCATTAAAGACAATTTACAACTATCTGTGGATATTTTCAGTGTTTTTGCAGAATTCATTTTACTTTATTTAGACACCATTTTTCTAAATGAAGGATCAAAATTTTCTATCAACATCATATGTTAAGTGCTAACCAAATATAAATCTAAAGACAAAATGGTGAAATGGAATAAACTAATAAAAGAAAAGCAACCAGACATATATTATTATTGAGATTATTTTAGATGCTACTGCACTATTTTCAGCACTGACATCATTCAAGAGCCTTCAAAAAACTATTTTCTCCCCTTTCTGTTACCTGATAAAATGGAATTACCAGGAAAGGAATTTCAGAGAAGCAATGTCTGCTCTGTATCCCTAATTTTACAAAATCATTTCAAGCACTTTTTAAGATAGACAGTCCTCTCAAAAATTTTGGAGGAATAATATAAATGATATATAATGATATAGATAAGAGAAAACTATATGAAAAATCAAAATATGGGGCAGGAAAAAGAATCTCTGACTAGTTATCCAGTTCCTTCCAGGTTGTCAACAGCAGTATGCTAGTACTTTGGTTCCTTGGTGTTTGGAGCCTGGTGTTATCCCTGATGTTCACAGAGAAATCCAGCTTTAACAGCTTTCATGTCACCAGGTAGATCTGCTGAGTAGCCAAACCCCTAGTCTTTTCTTTTTCTCTCTCTCTCTATTTATTTTTTTTTCTCCACAGAAACACATGTAACTTATTTAAAGCATTCAGCACTTCCTGGGGAGATTTTTAGTGAACATCGCCGTGCCCCATGCTGGGGTGATGGGCAAAGCCCCAGCGTGGGCAGCGGTGCCAGGGCAGCTCACTGCCACGTGAGACACCAGGTGCCCCCAGCTCACAGACAGGGGAGCGTGGTGTCTGTCCTCCCATTGCAAAGTCACCCAGGGCCCAGTCGATGTGCTGGGGGCTACTCATGACTGCAGCTTGTCAGATGCTGTCAGCTGTTATCTCATGCGTGCCTGTGGCAGGAGGAACGAACATGCTCGCTTTGCTCTTTTTGCCCCCAGCGCAGGCACGGGCAGGACGTGGGCTGCTGTTTGCTGTTGCTCCCCAGGAGCTGTGTCAGTGTGCACTGAAACTATTTCATAGTTATATACTGACTATATACTGATTTTCAGGCTGGGGAATTTTCACCGACACTGGGTTTTGTGGGCTGCAGCCAGGGAATTATCCTTATCCCAGTCTGAAAGTCGGTCTTGAGCTGCCATAGAATTCCAGAAGTGCTGGTTTTGGAGAAGAGTATGTCTAAAAGTGATGACACTGTCTCCTCTGGAAAGTCCTCTTTGCATGGAGATACTACTGAAGAAGGAACATTGATTTCTTGCTTACACTTAATCAGACTTGTTGACATTTAGATGGAGGAAAAAAAGTGGCTCCCCTGAATACATTAATGGTGTAGAAAAGAAAGATACAGATTACACGGGCCCTCTATAGAAGCAAATCTTGCATGAAATTCTTGTCATTTGATTAATATCTCAAATCAAAAGTCTTACCACATTGCAATCTGGGAATCAAGCCAGCTAAGAAACTAAAACATATATTTCCAGTATAACTGTGTTCATAATGACAGGACCACATGGTCACAGCTTCAAATTAAATAAAATCTGTCTATTACTGTCCTTTTCCTAGGACACCAGGCAGTACATTTGAAAACAAGACAAACCGCATCTGCTTGTAGAAAGAAAGATACTCTTTGAGAGAGTTGGTGATGGAGAGCAGTACAGTGCTGGAAGTTGGAGTACAGTGAGGTCCCCTTTCCCCTTCCACCTGGTGGGGCAGGGAAAGAGTGACTTCCAATAATTTTTCTCTTCTGAAAACTTTGAATCGCCCTTTTATAACCACTTTTTTTTTAATGGATGTGTGCTAGACTCTCTTGCTGGCAAAATCAAGTCTCATCAACTTATCAGATACCTGTGCAACACTGTTTAGTGTTGCACTAAACCTGTACAGCACCTTCTGAATTAGCACCCCACCCCAAAGTATTCATCTGCTGCTGGGCCTGCAGTTGCTATAGACTTCTTTTGCTGTTGCCCAAAGCACTCCTGTTTCAGCAAACATTTCTTTATATATCAAGCCTCATGCAGTTTGGCACCATTAATGATGATGTTATTTAAGCACCACCCTAGGAAAAGAAAAAAAGAGAAGCCGCAAACCTTTGTTCCCTCTCCCTCCGCACACTCACTCCAGCAACAGCCCCTGCCCAGCAGCAATTCTGGGCAGCCCAGAATCACATGTTGAGCTTTGTGCTGAGCCTGTTCAAACACAAAGGGATGCTCCATTCTGCAAAGTAGTTATCCTGCTCATAATCACAGGAAACTTGGAATTTCTTTCATGTTCCCCTAGTGGTGTTTTATTCTAGAAGGAATTAGTTCAGTAACTCAGAGTGCTGTAGGGAAAACAACAATGGGTGCATTTGAAACACCAAAACCTTAGAATTTAAACTATTGTGCAAATATAGGTTTGCATAGAGAAAAAACATTGCTTTAAGTAAACATTGCAAAAGGAGAAAAAACTGGACTTTTTTTCCTTATTTAACTTCATATAAAGTATGAAAATTAATGTGACGTGGATAACTTGTTCTCTACAGAATGTGCTTTACAAGTCATAGATTCTATATGATGTTGCTGTTGCTATAGTAACTCTTTTTTACAGCATAGCAAATACTCATACAAACCTTTTGACTTTTAGTAAGAAAATTTGCATTCTCAAAATGTTTTCAAGAAAACTTTATGACCTAAAAATAATAGATTCATTGTCTTTCCCCTATCCCATCTCTCTCAGCTAGATATAAGCAATTAAAATTATGCTTCCTTGGTCAAAGATTTACTCTGGGATCTAAAAAGTGATTTTATCTTGCAGCTATATTTTATGCCATCCAATAACTTTGAGTAAATTCTAGTGAGGCTTCATATGTTAACTCCTGTAGTAGATTTGCCTCTTTTTTCCCCTTTCCCTCTTTTTTTTTCTTTGTTTAGAGGTGATTAATTACTCAAATGCAGTGTGAACCATTCACTTAATACATGGTGTGTAAGCTCAGTCCTTTTTATCTTCCCTGTTTTGAACACCAAACTGGCCAGTTTTACCCCACTGAACTAATGCAAGACAAAAAAAAAAAAAAACCAAAAAAAACCCAACTCAATGGCACACACTTTGGATAAATACCTCTACACTGTACATTTGCCAAGTGAGCTTCTAAGATCAGCTCTGTAAATGTCATGATCCTTAATGCTATTGTGGTATAACTGAAGAGCGTTCCTTGAGCCCATTTGGCTGGGCTGACTAGCGCACTTTGTTTTCCCAGGAGAAGAAAGCAGAGTAGTAAACCATTTTTGCAGAATGTCATTCTCCCACAACAGTTTATGAAAGAAACATCTGTGACAAGAATCTTTAATGCTTTTCTCAAAGCCAAGCTGACAGTAAAAGAGCATTGCTAAAAGTGGCAAATCAATCCCATTCTGCTCCTTCTAGAGCAGGACACCTAATTTGCTATGTATCACATGTATTTTCTTCACATGTGCTGAGAGGCTGTGACATTGATGTGGTGGCTGTAGTCCAAGCTTCTGTTGAATAAACACTTTGGCCATATAGCAGGCACACTGGCATGTTTAGCAATGTCTGCTGTCCAGTGTGAGTTTACTCCACCTCAGGGAAAAGCTTGTTTAATTTTTAGATTGCAATTTGGGTATATAAACAGTATCTTTGAAGGCTGATTTGAAAACCTTGGGGTATTTTTAAACTTGGCTTGCTTAGTGAGGGGTTTTGTGCTACCTGGAAACACAGATATACAAGACAGAAGAAAGTAACAACATATAGAGTTCAGCAGCTAAAAATTATTAGATTACTAGGGTTGATTGTGGTATAAAAATAAGATTATTTAGTCAAAACCAGCCTCAAAAAAAAGGTATTTAGATCTTTGCAAATAATTTTTATATTTAGTTAGTTAAAACATCTGAAAGTTTTTACTGACTTTGGACAATGAATCAAAGCTCTGGTGAGTGGTGCACTGAGGAAACTAAGAGCTCAGCTGTGGATCAGAAGGATCTTTCTTAAGTTGCTACTGTTTTTTATTAAAGATGTAACACAACTGAAAGTTTTGATTATCCTCAAATTAAAGTAAATCTTTAAATAAACTTCTGATATCTGCAACATTTAAAATATTCTGGTTTTAAGTTTTTTGCAAAAGAAAATGAGATGGAAAGGGGACCACAACTTTTGGCATGGCTCATATACACTCTAGCATTCTTCTTTCATGTAAGGATGTTAAATGTAAGGGCTCTCCTGTCACCCTTTTGGCATGAACACATGGGCCAAGCCATGCAGTCATTCAGCACTATCAGATCTCCCCCTGAATCTTGTGTGAGTTCTGGCTGAGGCTGGAGTTCACAGGGTAATGAGATGGATTTAGATAGTGAACTGACAGCTCCAAGAACCTCTCCTGGCAGAGACAGGGGCATCCCCACATCTGAAAGCTGAATGAGATTAAAGGCTGGAGTGACAGAGCTGTAGCAAGAACAGCCCCAATGCATAACAAAGGCAGATGGCTTGTACCTCACTCATTGCCAGGGGAACAGTGTTAAAACTGCTGGAACACAAACTTAGAACCCAAATTTTGCACTTAAAATAAGGGAGCCCTACAGAGGGCAGCCGTAAAAATGTATTATGTACAGGGAGCTTTCTGAATTCAGGCTCCAGCATTGGCACTATTGTATGTTATAAAGTTGAGAAAGTTCCAAGTTCCAAAGAAAGTCTATTTATTCTGTCAGTTGCCATGGATAGCACTTGTTTGTATACATCTTTAAAGCCAAAGGAGTGGAATTGCATAAATAGAGGGACCAGAATTCAGAATACATTCCAAAGAGATATAATTGGCATCTCCATAGTTGTTCAATTAGTGGCACATGATCAGATAACCAAGCCCGTCTAAGTTCTCCTGGACATCCCTGAGAAAGTCAGCTCAGTGGCTTGTGAGCAGAGTGAAAAGGTGTGGAAGAAACTCGAGCACTAAAGATATTTAGAATGATAATTCACAGCACCACAGAGAAACGGAAGACAGACTCACCCTGAGGCCATGTGAATGGAAAGCAAGGGTAGTTTCCAAAGCAAAAGGCGGACCTGAAAGATTTAATCCCAATGAGAACAAGCCACCTGTTCTGCCACATGCATTTCCTCTTCATTCTTCATACCACCTGCCTTATGCAGGGGAGAAGGATTTCATGTCTTCAGGAGGCACAGTTCTGCTCTCTTTTTTTTTTCCAGAAAAAAAGTGCCCTCACACAGTGAGAAATGTCCCTTGCAATTTTCAAGCTCATTTGAACTTGAAAATACTCTCATCTGATTTCAATGGGACAAATCTTCAGTAGGGCACGCTTGGCTGGGCTGGATGCTTGTTGAGAAAACCAGTCTGCAGCCACCTGTCGGCTGCTGGGCCCTTTTGTGAATATTCAGCTCTTTGAGAATAGGACCCTATTTCTGCATCTATACAGCTCCAAGCACATTCTGTTCTTGTGGAAGTGTGGAGCTTCAGACACTACCCAAAACACAGGATTTTTTTTAAACATTGCACTAGCTGCAGTAATATACAGGCAGGTAAACAAATCCCTGCCAGATTAACCCTGAGCCCTGAATTTGCCCAGAGTACAATATAAGCAGGTAGTTTGAACACTGATGGGATTTTAAAGCAAATGTATATGGTGCAGTAGATAACAAACTGCTTTTTTTTTAACTTGCTCCTCATTTCCTTTTGTGTGCTCTCCTCCTATCTTGTCGATATCCAAAACATCAAAACACAATTTCATTTTATTTTTCAGAGTTCATTTACTTACATTCAAAGGCTTTTGTTGCAAAGAACAAAGCACATGTGTCTAACAGTTTGACCCTTCCTCCATCCTTCCCTAGGGGCTGCAATTAAACTTTCATTTAAGTAGTTATTTGGTGTGTGGGATACTATGCTAAAATACTTTGAATCAGAGGTTTTTGTAAGGCCCCCAGCTGCTCTGTCTACAGCACCCAGTAACTCTTCTGATCACATTGGAAAGGCTTTGCTAATGTTGGGTATGCTTGGGAGGAGTGATTATTTAGATAGAAGAAATGAAAATAGAGAAAGGATTCTTTTTAGGGAAAGGCACTGACTGCAAAGGACAACTGGAGTGTGTATTATGTGTCTGTCCATTTCTTGCCCATCATTTTGTTTCTGCCATGGGAATACATCAAAATATTGGCTTCCTGTGAATAAGGCACTTATTCATGACTTAGGACCTTGTAAATTCCTTATGTGATTGTGTTAAAATATCCTTACATTTCCCATTCTCACACTAGATTTTTATGTGTGCTGGCACATTCTCTCTGCCCCTCCTCTGGTCCCACTTTTACACACACAAAAAAATAAAATTTGTTTTTCTAAAAAAATTACATTCTGAAAAAAAATGGTTGGTTGATTTATAGCAAAAGAAGGAAGAATTCCCACCTATACCACCTCTTGTCCCCTTTTCTTTGTCATTATTTTTCACATTTTTTAGGAAATAATAGTCTTATTTATTTCTGAATGATTTTGGAGTTGTTCCCCTTCCTTCACTGCACCCTGCCCCAGTCTGGTTGATTTTATTTCTCATCTCATTCATTTCCTTGAGAGCGCTCACACCAGAGCAGCTTCATCCACTAGTCTGTGGTCTCAAACCAGATTCCTTTGGAGAAAACTAAGCCTAAAGCCATATGCCAACACCAAAGTGGTACTCGAGTCAGAACCAGGAGGGCTGCACTATCAGCCAGCCTTTCAGTGCACAGCTAATACATTCCTTACAGAAAATTTTACACCACATGTGCAGTGGAGGCATTCAAGCCAGAGGTCCAAACTCTAGTTAATTAAAAATAAGTCCTGTGAACCACATGAAATGGAGTTGTAAGGAGCCTAAGCACGTATCAATCCAGTTTACAAGATCTGTTTCTATTGCAGTGAATTGCAGGCTAAATTAATGTCTATAGTACTTGTAATGTCTGCCAAGTCTGCAGCCTCCCTTTCAGTGGGATCACTATGAATCTCTGTGCCCTTTAAGGTTATTTTCACAAAGTTTGAGACTTTATCTCTACAAGTTCATAGTTTCTGGAAGGATAAAATACCAATATTTTCATACAAGCTGCATTTCTTCAGAAATCTATCTAGAACTCTGCCACTCATGTTGAGATATAAATCCCTGTCTGCACAGCAATACCAATAACAGTTCTTCCCAATTATGCCAAAATGTTTTTGCACTGACATTGTAGTTGTCAGTTCATATGTTTCCACCAAATGTGCACTCTAGGACTAAACTGAAACTGAATTTAGAATATTCTAAACTTTTGGGGGCGGGGCAGCCATTTGAATCTTGTCTGTGCATTTCATTAAGAGCTTAATCAAAATACAACCAATTCCCACCTCACCAAGTTTAGGAGGGGATTAAAATCCAGTACCAGATTTGGATCTGAATTTTGTGCCTGGGGGTTCATTTCTGTTATCAATTAGTTGTTGCTCTTGTGATGTATCAAAAGGCAGTAGCATATAGGCTGTTGTTTAGAGATGTACATAATGTAGCTTTAAATTTCATTGGGAAACTAAACAAAACCTCTGGCCTTAGGGCTGCATGTTCAAATGCTACAGTCCCATAGTGCATTACACCAGTCAACACTTCTTTTCAAATACCACCCGCATAACAATTAACCTCACTTCAACCTTGAGGTCTCTGATTAGTGATGGCCTATTGTTTAAGTTCCATTAACATAGCCCCTGTGTTGCCCTATTCTCACTCAAATGGACTAATCAAATCAGTCACCAAGAACTTAAGCTCAGAGTCCAACTTCTTTAGTAAGCAGCAATTTTCAATTTAAGTAGAATGGTGGATGTCATCAACACAGTCACAATTAGTGTAGCTCTGACATGGAAAACATTCTTAATGATCCCAAATTTGTGAAATATCAAGGGCCCCAGCAACTTGCAATATGAGAATTTCTATGTATAATAGAAAAATTACAATATCAATAGGGTAGTCAACGCATTACCTTGTACCAGACAAGGCTCTGAAAGGACAAACCTCAATCAGTTTCCATTTAATTTCGAGAAGCAAATGCTGTTTTGAACCAGTAGAAATAAAAACACGTTACAGCATTCATAAAATGTTATTTTTTGCTACCCACACCATATTTATTATGCAAAAAAGGAAAGAATTGTTTATTTTTCCAAATCCAGTTATAAAGTTGTTATTCTTGACATTCTTCTTACTTGAATTACACAACTATGTTTTCATTCACATTAGCTGATGCTTGCTCCTTCAAGCATTTGGAATTAAAATAGTCTATTTCTTTGGATTATTTTTAACACTGCCTTCTATTTCTTTCAAGGTATTGGGAGATTGGAGCACAAACCTCTAAGAAGATACAGTGGAAAAGTCATGGAAAATACTTCACCAGTAGAATCCACAGCCAAACCTTCAAAGGGCCAACATGCGTGTAATAAGGGTTACTGCTCCCTTACCAGCACAGATACCCACAGTGCACAGGCAAGGGTTTCTTTTCTCTTCATGCACATGCAGTTACTGCATGAGTAGCACATATATTTTCTAACCATTCAGATCTTGCTTTCCTTGGAATAAGCAGCAAGAAGGCAAAGTGGAAAGCCTCTGGCCATTGATCAGGACACTGAGGACACCAAGGACTTTCAAAATGGAGCCTTTGTGGCAGATACGATTTTGCAGTGATTAGAACTGGTAATTCCTACCTAATCAAAAATAACCTTTTTGTTTTTCTTCTTGTTCTTTTGCCATCTTGTTTCCTTGTGAAATTGTATCTGCTTTCTCAGTCTAATATTTTTTCAGACCATGGTGGAATCATACTCTCTTATCTCCTTAGAATATGATGAAGTTACTAGATAATGTTCACATGTAGCTTTTCTTTTATGCTCAGTTAAAACACTGTGCACAGAGTAAACATTGCCAGACACATTAAGTGTTTTATTTTTCTGCTTCAGAGAATGAAATTTGGCAGAAATATTCCCTAATTTAAATCCAGCTTTTGTCTGCCTCATTGCTTTACACACCATGTAGTGAAAGAACTGGCTTCACACTGCTCCCACACCACCAGTCCATCTGACTGACAATAGATCCAATCTGCATTACATGGGAGGCCATGTGAGTGGTCTATTCTGCTCCTCCATCTCCACCGACAGCTGGAACTGGACTTGGAGCAAATACCAGGAGAATTTGCATGATAGTCCATTTGGAGCACATATGCTCTAAATTCACCATCGCCACAAAATGACAAGCCATAGGCCTCGTCTACACAGAAGTTACATTAATTGAAATTAAAACCAATTTAGTCTAAACCAGAATGAACTTCTGCGTGAATGCTCGCACCAGTTTAAAATCATCTCGCTTCAGTTTTTCCAGCACTGCTGGCTTTCCCCAACAGACAAATAACCAAGTGCAAGAGAAGTACAGGCACTGCCAAGCAGTCTCCATCTTTAATTGAAGTCACTTTAAACCCCACCTTTAGCCTTGTTGCTGGCAGGGGCTCTGCCTTATTGGCTGGGGCTGTTCAGTCACAGCTGTCATTCACAACTGGGAGGATTCTCTCACAATTCTTCAGTTCTTGCTTGCGTTACCCACACCTAATCATTGCCTCCTCTTTGGAGGACTCCAGAAGTGGCACCACACTTGCCCAGCACTGGGTCAGGTTTGATCCTTGCAGTCCCTCAGTGAAGGCACTGGGGCAGCAGCTTCTGGAGTGGCAAAAGCTACACACATTCTCCAGCCATTGTTTTGGTCACGTTACCCCTGGGCACTGACCCCCTGCCTGCACTGCCTCCTGTTGCTCTTTTGTTCAAGAGAAAACTTGTCATTTAGAGGCTGATTATTAGTTTTTTCTCTTCCCCACCCGGAGTCCCCCTTTAACTGGATCATCACCAGTTTTAGAAGAGTTGCCCCTTTCTAAAGAAAACAAAACAGAATAAACAACCTCTTTCCAGTCCCTGCCAGAGCTCTCTTCTTTTCACCAACATCCATTTTCTCCCAAACAAAATGAAAGGACAGGAAGAAAAAAGACAGCTTCTTCCCTCCCTCCACAATGAAACAACAAAGAGCACAAACAAAATTAAAATTAGGCATTTAAGCTGATTTTCACCACTTAACTTTTGACATGTTTTTGCAAATTTTGTTCAAGTTCCCTCTGAAGACTCAGCCAGTGAAACCCACTGTATCAAGTGGTGTTCCCAAGCCTTTTTTACATAACTTCCATGAGACAGCCCACGTGTTGTTTGGAGTGGCAAAGGCACCTTTCTGCTAACATGAAAATCAGAGACTATGACACAACAAAGTATCTGTCCCTTCGGGAAGAAATCAAGGTTTAAATGCATAATTTTTCAACTTTATGTACCTCTGAAAATATTTGAGATCTGATACATCCAAACTCACTCTGCAAAAGGATCTCCAGGTGGGTGATTTATTAGAAGTTACAGCCATTGCCCAAAAGTTCTGTTCTATTTTATGCCCACGTAGCGTCGGTTCAGCTTCATTGTCTTGCTTTGAGAAGTAATTGTTTTTCTCTTCAGAAATATATTTTTCTTCCAGTAAGTCTGCATCATATTCATCATCTGGAATGTATTGGGAGCACTGCACTGGGCTCAGCTTGCAGCTGCTCCCAATCATATCCGATGTGCTCAGAGCCGACCTGCAAAAGCCTCAGCAGGCGAGGGTGGGACCGCCAGCCCCGCTGCTCCTTCCCGTCCTTGCACCCGCGCTCCGGAACCGTGCTGCTCTCTGCTTCATTGCCAGGTGTAATTCAAAATGCCTTTTTTTGATCCACAAAGCCATTCACGCTTTAAGAGCTTGGATTTCTTTGAGGCTGCTTCTCTGTTTCAACATCGTGTTTCACCTGGCAGCCAAGATTGGCTGCAGTTGCATGAGATGAATAGCAATGTTGACTCTGTAAAATACATGAGAGTTTGCAGAATGACAGGCCATTCTCAGTGGATGTACAGCACAGGAGCAATAGAAATATGGGGAGTGTCTTGTTTCACAGAGGAGGAAAGAAAGGATTTCTTTCCATTGGAAAAAATTAATATTCTTCATATTTTTGTAAGAATGTCATGAAGTGGAACCACACCCTTGCAAATATTCTGCAGTAGAATTGCTAAGAACTGTGCTCAAATTTGCATTCTGGGTTACACCAGCAGAAGTAGCTTTTCCTTAGAAGCTGTTAGGTTTTTTATTGATCTCACTTAGATCGGAAAAATACTGAAGAAAAAAAAAAAACATATACATGAAATTCATGAGATGTTACCACCATAGGAAGTCATGCAAATAGAATATTGATTACTGGAAACAGAAAATTAAAATTTAATTTACTAAAGGAATTAATTTAATACAACAACAACAAAAAAAGAATACAGTATATGCTAGTCAGGAGCTACACATTTCTTCACTAAGGTGACCCCAGGTCCAGAAGAAACCTTCTGCACCGGTCTATGCAGATGCCATCAGGGTATTCCTCCATGGCTTTGCAATCATCCAGCTTCTCTTGGGATTTATCTCTGGTTTCACAGCCTACCTGGCTGAGGCAAGGCACAGATGTGCTGTAGTGCACCTAAGAGATCCCTCCTCCTGTATAACCCCAGTGCCTGCTCTCTCCAACCCCTGTCCCCTCTGCCTTTCCAATGAGCACCCAGATCTCTCCACATACTCTTGTTTCCTTTTCCCCTGTTCCCACCTTTCCACTGCTCACCTTGTAGTCTCTCAGCTTTTTTGTTGATGTGGCAGCCAGCCAAGGATCCTACTTAACTAAGAGAAAAGTATTTTTCTCTGGCTTAACCAAATTAAATATGCTGAGATTAAATTAACTGGCTGAGTTTTAAAATACATAATATTGTCAATGGTTGTGATTTTACAGCAGGTCAAGGAATATTCTGTGGTTTCCCTATAGATGGAAGGTCTTCATTACTCTGTCTTCTTGACCTAGAAGAAAAACTCATGGCTGTAAGGAAAAAATTGAGTAGAGGACTTAAGAGCATTTCTGAAACAGAGGAAAAATGGAAAACTAATAGTTTTCTCTATTTTTTTTTTTACAAAATACTTTTAAAATAAAATGTTATGCTTGTTGTGGTGGCAACAAGCTGTCATATCACTTCTCTTGGGGTCATGTTTGGAAATGGCCAAGCTGCTTGTAGCCCTGTGTATGATGCAGTTCAAGCCCCTGTGTTGAATAATAAGCTATGTCCATTGCAATAGTTTCAGCAGCATTAAGTCAGCTCAGTAAAGACCACTGAACATATGAAAACATCATTTTTCCTGCACTTAGACAAAACTTGTGCAGAGATAGTGAACTCTTAACACCACATACAGCAAGTGGATAGGAAACCATCTGCTCCACTGCTGCTGGCTTTCCTGAGCCTGGGGACCTGAGAGATGCCCCAGGCTCCTCAGCAGCAGTTGCTAAGGAAACATTTTAGGGAACCTTTTTCATAAATTCATAGTAATCTCCATTTCTCAAATGTCAAGGCTAATGACTCACCCTTTGATTGCAAATGGGATTTACTACCACAGAATTGCTGGCAGCCTTCAAAGCTAAATTGTATTTGTCAGCATTTGAAGACTTTTAGTACATTGGTTACCACTGCTCCCCTTGAGTGAGTAGAAAATGTAGATACATGAATATCTGGCAGAATTCCCTCAGATATATTTCAATTCTTTCCTAAGTTTCAATATAGGAAAGGAGACAGGTATTGGTGTCTGAAGGGCTCCAGCAGCAGGGAATCCCCCCAGCAGAGCCTGTGCCTTTGGGGGTTTCTTGCCTGAAGTGCAACCAGCCTTCTCCTGGGAAGCAGAGACCCCAAGAGAGGAGAGCTGGGACCAGCTTAAAGCTGTCTCTGGGGATGACCAGTAGAGACTTGCACCCTGCCTTTCCCTCCAGAGGTTGCTGCAGCTTGAAGGCAGCTGGATATGCCCATGGATTTTCTGCACATCACACATGAATGTGTGTCCTTGATTTCCACTTATTAATGGTTCTGCAGTCGGCAGTTTTACCCCTTGTGCATTTCGGATATCACCTGAAACGAGACCAAGAACTTGACACTACAATATTTTGTGCCTACTCTTTTTCTGCCAAATGCCAAGTTTGCAAATGCACCCCAAGACTTCTTTCTTCAAAGTACTTGAGAAGTTATCACAAAACCAGACTTCAAGGATGATACCTATTGCTTTGAAGACAATTCATGTTTAGAATAAGATTCTCTCTCAATGATACAGACTTCACTCCAGATGGATCTTCTTCCAAGTTAAAAGCTTGTAGCACAGAATACAATTTCAAAAGTGGATATTTTACTCCTAGTATATTAAAAATACACAAAAGAACCTCAAATAAAAACAGACCTAGCCTCAAACTTTCTGTAAATTAATTTTTGTGAACACTACACATTTATATAAATGCATATTATAAATCCATTTGAACATTGGTTCATACTGATATAACACATTTCCACTTAATGTAAAAGCAGCAGAAATAATGTACTTTGGATGGATTCACATTATAAATCACTGTGACTCATGGAAATTCCTTCTCCCTGGAATTGCCAGTGACTGGTATACAGAAGATACTGATGAGACCAACTTTTTGTCAGTAGCATCACACTCTTAGGGGATACATTCCTTGATATAAAATCAGTATCCACCCATTTAGAAACTTAATGCACTTAGAACATACAGAAATTCTTTCAGAGGAACACTTGTGTGTTATTTTAAAGTGTTTCCTGGTCACCTTGAACACCACTGTCCAAAACAGGCAGATGGAGTAAATGCTCATCCAACTTTTGCCTTTTCTGTCTAGGGAAAATATATCCCTCAAATGCATTTTGTACCACTCTGCCTAGAGACAGAAAAATTTGCTTTCTTGTCGCTTCTGGCTACAGGACCTTACAGTGTAGATTTGCTCATTTTTCAGCTTGCATATTTAGCCAAATTGCCAGAATATACATCCTATCCCAGGCCAGGTGCTGGGAGAAGGCTCCACTCCAGAACTCTTTTTGCCTAGAATACAGAAAGGGGAATTCCTGCCTCTAAGATGCTGACATTGGTATTTCTAAGGCCATTTCCCCCCCTCCATTCACTGGCTTTTAATTCTATACTCTCTCATAGAATTTTGCTTTTACTGATACAATAAAGTTAACTACTGTGAATGTAGAGGTGGTCTTAAGCAGTTCTGCCTTAGTTTCCAGCTGGCTCTATCTAAAATCATAATTTAAAGAATACAGTTAACTCAGAAAATAAGTCTCCAAATCTTAACTGAAAACATGTGGCCCCAAAATGTAGATGAAAAATGAACAAACATCTACATTATCATACTGTTTACCAAATGCTGAAATCAAAGTCCAGTCTATGCACTATTTCCTCTTTCTGTAGCCAAAAAGTCTGCTTAGTTATTACACAATATAGCAAAAACCTGATAGTATATTATTTTAGTAACACTGAGTGTTCTCATTCAGCTAATGATCATCATTTCTGACCAGAAAAAAACATCCTAAGCTGACTAGGAGGATCTGTCTTTTAGTTTCAGCCTCCTCAATACCTATAACTTCTACACTTGTGTGCCATTTTGTGTGTGATATGAAGAGCCATGACGCTGCACCATGTACCACAGTGGCTCTGAAACACCCTGGCTGATCATTTTCTTGTAAACACCAAGACAGCACCTGCACACTTAGAAACAATCACATAGTTGCATGGAGACACAATACATGGGATCGTGGTTTCACCTTTTAAAAGAGTTGTTTTCTTGGTTCTATTAAAAAAATAGAAGTAGAGACTCTGGGAGGTTATGACCAATTTTATTCTCATATAGTAAATGCAAAATCCTGAGGACTTTGAAGTATTCTGTATTTCAAACAAAGTTTTATTATTTCCTGAAATGCAACAACCATCAGAACATCATCTAAGTAGATTAACACTTTGTTGTCTTTCTTCTTGGAGCGCTAACAACCTGATCTACCAGCACAATACACAATCCTAATGCTCCCTGGTCAGTTGAAGTAGGGAATTTCCTCTAATTTTGGCAAATGATATGCTGAGAGAAACGTTACTTAACTCACTACACAGCCATAAATCTGCTTTGTAAATCTTGCGCTTTTTGGAAGGCTTATTGCTAAAACTTTTGTTTCAGAAGCACATTTAAGGGGTTTAGATTTAATAAGGTTAAAAACCATCTGAGCATTTTGAGACTACAAAGAAATAATATATCTGTAGTGTCCCTTGCGATAGATTAGAGACAGGACTTGGTTGAGGTAATGAATATAAATGGGATTCTTTATTAAAGCCACTGGACAGAAGCAGGACTGTAGCTCTGCTCTCCAGCTCCCAGGCTAACTGCACACAACCTAGGCTTTCTAATAGGACCAAAGTCTATCCTAAATCCTGGCCTAGATTCACCAGTTTTGGAAGGGATTGCCAAACTCCATGAAACCTAGCTGCTTAAATTGTTCAGCAGTGGATACAAATTCCAGAGCATGCCCTGCCAAGGCTTGCACAATCCCTACATTTGCAAGCACGTGAATTAAACAATGAAAAGGCTGGAGATTCTGCAAATGGGAATAGAAATCTCCTCCATGCAAAAATATTTTTTTCCCTGCAAATTTAAGGATAAAGATGGGTCTGGGACTTGAAAGCATAGAAATCTGATTTCTTTAATGCCATTTTAATTGCAAAACTAACTTGAACAATAAATGTATAAGTACAGTGGAGAGAGGCAACCACCTCTCTGTATGCCATAGCCGACATTATAGGCTTACTCCAGGTGTTAGAAATTTTTTCATAGAGGCTGGACAAGGAAGTTAATGAATGTTTATGGGTTTTGTACTGAATCCAGAGCGTACTCAAGGCATAGACAAAGTAGGTAATGGGTATCATCTGCTCTGCTTTGGACAGAGGAGAATGGAACTGGATCCTTGAGCCTGAAAAGCCCATTCCTGTGGATCAGCCCTGTGCTCTTCCTCTTCCTGCCAGGCCAAGGGAGATTTAAGGCTTGTAGCCCACTGACTGGCAGAGAGATTGAGCAGAAATGTTCCCTCCATCCCGAGTCTGGTTGCCCTCATCCTGCCAGCCCAAGGTGCACAGAGCACGGGCAGGGGATGCAGTGCAGAGCTGGGACAGCCCCACTATGGAGGGGAAGGAGTGAGGGAGATGTTGGTTAACCTCCTCAAATCTCACTGGCTCCTCTGACCTCTCAGTTCCCACTCTGAAGTCCCAAATCTGCCTTCACTCTGCCCTTTGCCTATGCTGCCCTCCTGGCCCAGCCCAGTGCCACCCTCACGCTCCCGCTCCAAGTGGCAGACACAGCCCACAGCCCCTTCCCTTCAGCGGCTGCTGGTGATGCATCAAATCTACAAGTGAGAATCTCCTTTGAAGAAGGCCCATCATGCTATTTTCAGACCACGCTCACCATTAGGGATGCTTTTATCCAAGGAGCAGCAAATAAAGTGCCTTTTCCTAATTTTTTGAGAATTGAGGGAGAGTGTTTTCTCTGTGCTCAGACAAGTTGTCTGGATTCCAGCCCGAGGAGTATCTGCCAGAAACTCCAAGATCTCTGCATGGAAAATAGACTGCTAGAGTCAAACACATTCAGTTCAGCTTCAGAAAATTCTCCAAAAAGGTCTGTGCAGACATTCAGGCTGTGGCATGATTTCTGTCAAAGGGCTTGTGGCCTCCCTTGTACCTGCACAGGCACACACCTTCCTGGGACAAACCTCCAGAGCCTTCCCCAGGAAGGGACAATGTCAATGGAAAGGAGAGGCTGTAGGGATGCTTGAGGGGTTTAATATCATAAAATAGGGACATGACTTTCTTATTTTACTGACTGGGAGAGGACAACAATGGGCTTTGGAGGAAGGCATGTGATTGAAGACATTCAAAGGCCTTTTACTTGTACAGTGCTGACTGTTGGTAGTAGGGTTATCCTACAAAAAACAAAAACAAAAACAAAACAAGCAACCAAATCCTAAGGCTCCCAAATTAGAGAACACACATAAAATGTCGCTGTGGGGCTTCTGATATATTCCCATCAATCTCCATCTCTCTCTCTCTCTCAAGTACCTGTGCCCTAGAGCTACACTGAGCAGGAGATTGGAATAAGGGGAGGGTGCAGTGTAGGTGTGGGATCTCAGGATATCAAGAGGTGAAAGGGTGACTCTGTCTTCTGATTTGTAGAGCTAACTTGAGGAAAGCCTATGAACACATCAGTGGGCCACATGTACCAAGTGAGTGTTGCACATGTCAGTATATTAAACATATGTGGTTCTTATTTCCTTGCTAAAGGAATATATTTTGCAAGCATCGGGGGGGTATTGTTATTTCAAATGAAAGGTAAATGTGGATTAAGGGTATTGCAAGATTCCAATGGTCTAATGACAATGCATACCTGCAAAATCCAACTTTGATTTTAAAGTTTTCCCAACATTTAAATGTCTGCCTCACAAATTGGTGTGGGACCTGGTTTCATTTTAAAGGCTCATGGAAACAGCCAGAGCAGCAGGAACAATAACAGCACCCTTTTAGAAAAATACAGGAAATCTTTTCATCCAGATGCACTGCAGCACTGGGGCCACCATGAAAGTCTTGCAGTTAAAGAAACCTCACAACATCTTCTAGGCAAAAAGGGGATCATCACGTCTCCTAACACTTCATCTTGCATTAGAAATAATTCTTGCTCGAGGAAGAAAAAAAGAGCCAATAAAATGTTCCAACTTCATTCCTTTATTGACTTTTTGTTGCCTTATGTTATTAATAAGAATTTACAACCTAATTTACAGTGTAAGGTTTTAGCATGGACGATGCTTGTATGCAATTTGAATTTCAAAAAACTTCGGGGCATCACGAATATGACAAAATCTTTTAAGAATTAACAGAGTTTTGTCTGGAGCCAGATTTTATAATAAGGTCTCTAAACTGGACCTTTATATTATTGTGTGAGAGGAAGTAGGATCTCCAGGGCACCTTATGATTGGGGGTTTGGGATATGAAAATGAAGGATTTGCATGCTGCAAACATTGCTCATGGCAGGGTGCAGGTAAAGAGCAAGGGGCCAGCCACTTTCAAGCAGAATTCCTGATTTGCAGGTCCCATGAATGCACTTTTAAATGCCAATTTCATAGGTGAGAAGGCTGTAGGGAGGCTTGGGGGGATGAATATCAGAGAATAGAAACATTTTCACTTTTTACTTATCTGACATGGAGATGAAGACAATCATCTTTGAAGCAGTGAATGTGGTGGAAGACATTCAGAAGCCTTTTTTGACTATTGGTAGGGTTATTCTGAAAATAAAACACAAGCCAACAACAAACAAGCAACAATCAAAAAAACTCAACCCAGCAGCCAAAACCTGAGGCTCCTAAATTAGAGAATACAGATTAAAATGTTGGCCAGAGGATTCTGATTTGTATATTCCCATCTCCCTCACTCTTTCCTCTCCAATACTTGTGCTGTATTGAGTTGGAAACGTATAAATGTTACATGTAAGATGCAGCCTTACTGTTGCATCTTTATTCAACATCAACTTCCAGATGGGAACTATTTTTCATGGTTCATAAAGCCAAATCCAGCTGCTACATTTGGACCTACATAAGGAATCCACATTTTATTGCCTTAGCAGTGCATATAAAACAATTGCTGTTGTTTCTTTAGTACTGGTGCACCTCACATTTCTCAATACATTTTAGATATTTAAATTTTAAAACAGTTCCTCCTTTAGCTGTGCACTGTAACAAGATCCTGCTTTTACAACATTTTCTAGATATCTAACATAACTGAAAGAAAAACGACCGTGGACAAACAGTATTCAATATAGAAGCCATATATTCAGTTACTTACTAAGAGTGTTCAGACAATTTCCTATGTAAACCACAATGATATTAAATACTTCTGGAATCTCAGCTTTATTAAGAGACAGGAAGTGCAAACTCAGGAGTCTTTCCCCTCCCCCTCGGCTAATCTGACTCTTTGATAGTCATGTGTTAGGAATAACCATCGAGTTGCTCCTAACGAAAAATATTCCCACAGCTAAAAGAGAATTAACCCTTGCGAAACCTCAAAAGAGAGAATGGAGTCCATGTGTTCGCACAGAGGGAGAGAGTTAAAAAAATCCCCATTAGGAGGAAGTTTATGCCAGCAGCAGGTCTACACAACCCTCACCGCCAGCTCCTCCATGCAGGCATAATTCATTTGCATTTTAGATGGTATTGTCAGAGCAGCTACAGCCCATGCACCGCGGAGGAGAATTATCCAGGCTGGCGATATTAGCCATCTTTGTGCCTGCCTTCCTCCCTCCCTCCCCGGCGAGGAGAGCGCTCCGCAGCCGCTCACCCGTGTGTGAGCCGGGGTGCGCTCTGCTCCCTCCCGAGCAGATGTCGAGCTGGAGAGCAAACAAACCCCCACCAAAAGCGCCGAGGTGGGACAGAGAGAGTTAATGCACGGCTATGACAGAGAAGCAAGTTTGCTGTGAATTGGGAAGCACAAACTATAGTAATCCCCACCCTGCTGAGTGGCTTCCCCAGAGGTCTGATACAGTGCCAAAGCCTCTTACGCATACTGAGACAAAGCTTATTTCAAGCCGAATTCAGCTCCTGAAGCCACCATACTGCTTCCTGACAGCCTCCAATTGCACTGCCTCTGTATTTGTGTTTCCTGCTGTTTATATTTACTTGTTCCCAGAGCCACAACAGCTACAAAAACAAATAGTTGCTATTTGCAGGGCTCTGTATCAACACAGGTAAAGTGCTCCGCTTCCCTTTTGGTTTTACAAAGATTGTGTAAATAGGCTTTTAATACCTCAGAGAGATTAATTTGGTAATTATAAACCAGTTTAGGAACACATGCCAAACAATTGGTCATATAATCAGCATCCTTGTTTCAGAGTATTAGTGCGGCTGAGGCAAAAGCTTTTTAAACCATAAGGGCTACACAAACACTCCCTTGATTATATTGCTATTATTTCCCCATTCCACCGAGACACAAGCTTGAAATATCACTTTTTTGTTTGTCAAGTCCCCGTGGATGCTCTCCGGATCTGTGCTCCTGTCTCTTTGGCCCCTGTACAGCTATTGTGGCAGAGTCTGATTTGGGTAATGGAGATCTCGTTTGATATATTTATTTAAAGAATCAGCTTAAGGAAGCCTAAGAGCCATCAATTCTCTTAATTAACTGCAGAGAAATGATTAATGCTATAAATATGGAATTGATCAGGAAAAAATCATAGTACATAGGATTTAATACGAGTTGTTCCACCAATATTTAAGACATTAAATATGATAAATCTGGTTCTGGGTAAAGTGTTCTGAACTACCCAAGTTATTTATGCACCTCAGAAAACTCCCACCACAAACCACCAGAGCTGTTAGTCTTCTAACTGGAGGGGGGCAGTGCTTTTCAGGTAGAAAAACTTGCTTTTTCAAAATAAAAAACTCCTCAAGGAATAGGTCCATTTCAGCAGTATTGCGCATCCTAAACTAAACCAAACCAAGCAGAAAAGCATTTTATTCTGGCCTTATCTAAACAGAACATTTTTATTTCAAAATGGTTCAATTTAAAATTAATTTTGTTTCATGCACATTGTTGTTGTCTTAAATAGTGCAGAAGTTTCATTTATTGTGAAATTTTTAAAAATACAAATGATTTGTTGGAGGCCAGAAGATGGGCCTCCAACCCACACCAAATGATTCCCCCTGGTGAAAAAGAAGCAAAAAAAAGGAAAGAAAAGTATCAGGCAGGGAGGCACTTCATTCTGTTGCCATCCCACCAGTGCTCCTCTTTACAGTCCAGAAAAGCCCCTTAGGCCTGGTGCCACTACTGCCTTTACACCACCTAAAATATGTTTGCTTTTTATTTCTTGTCTGTCAAACAAAACCCAGCACAGGGGAAAGCGGAGAAAATCTAACCTGCACATCGAGCTTTTGTGATCCCCACTTGTCACCTAAAACTGCATCAGAAGGGCTCTGTGGTGTGGCAGCTCTCCCTGCCACTGCAGTCACATTGTGCAAAACCACTCTGCATTCCCTGGGATGGCTGGAGTGCTCCTCTGGGGCTGACAGGGATGAGGAGGGGGTCAGGTGGAGAGAGGGGTGAGCTACTGTGCCAGGCTTAAGGACTGCTGGTAAAAGTTGTTGGAGTAGTTCCCTCATCCTTCAGTGTCTTTCTCACCACGAAAAGAGTTGGAAGCTGAGCCAACAAATCCAGTGACATGGTAATGTCAGTGGCTTTTTTAGACATCTAGAAGACAGTACTTTCAGAGATCAAGCATGCAGCATAAGAGACAGCAGTTTTTTTGTTTTGGTTTTTTTTCTTTGTATAATAGCTACTCTCACAATTCTTCTTGTTCCCACTTCCCCCAGTCCCTGGAGAATGAGAGTTATGGAAATAACAACTCCTGAGACCATTTCCCAAGAACTCTGTGCCTTGGTCCACAAGAAATGCAATGCCAGATCCACCCACATCCTACAAGCAAGACATCCTGGAGCAGTTTTAGTAGGAGATGTTAGAGAGACAGAAATGTCACTGTATTCATGTACAGGGCATGGATCCACACATGGAAGGCTGAGCTCCCTCCCCAGGGGAGCTGTGTGAACTTTGCCCAATCTTTTCCCTGTGTTTGCTTTCCCCTCAGGATTACTCACCACCCAACACAGGGTGGGAAGGTCATTATCCCTCTGGACAGCAGTATGGAGTTCTGTGGCTCTCAGAGCCTGACCATTACCCACTGTAGCCCTCAGCAGGGACAGAGGGGCCACCAGAAAAGATTTGGCAGCCTTGGGAATGGATACACAAAGGGCTGAGTCTCTGCCTCTGCCCAGGGCTGCTCCCCGCCTACAGCACAGGTAGCAGGGATGGCAGTGGTGACCAAGAGTTTCAGTGACACTGACAGCCCCCTTAAGTGGCATGAAGAAATAAGAAATTTTTCAGTCTCATACAGATCTCACGATATATCCTCTGAGAGTTTGGGGGAAGCAAATGTGTTGGCTGGGGCCATGAGACACAGGTTGGATGGAGAAGACTCAAAATAGGGAAGTGACCAAGCCCAGAAGTGAAACCATCAGCTCACCTGAGCTCCTAGCTGGGGCACTGGGTGATAGTGAATGGATGATGTGTTACAGTGGATATCGCAGAGGGGACAGTTGAACAATTAAACACTCAAAATCCATCTAAACTGCACATTTAAATAGTCTGAATGCAGGCACTTAAGAGAGCAAGACCGTCTTCAGAAAACTACAGAACTAAGGCTCCCAGGGCTCCCTGACATCTCAGCAGCTACCACACTCCAAGCAGAAAGCCATCTGTTAGGGACTGCTCTCCATCCGTGCTTCCGTCTGTGTGACCCCACGCTGTGGGAGAGGGAACGTTCAGAGAGGACAAGCAGCAGCAGTGGGGTGCCACAGAAACAGTGGCAAAATGCATTTCAGTGGCCCCTGAAATCGAGGTGCTCAAGATTTCATTCTTCCTCTGGATCCTCAGGCTTTTTATAATTTCAGGGATGAGACCAATTTAATTTTTATAGAGATGTGTAATCCACCATTTCAACACGCTAATTGAAATAGGCTGACGTGCAGCTATGTGCCCTACGAGCCTTCCAAAGCACATATCTTGGCACTTTCCACCAGAGGCTGAATGACATGACTGCAAACCCTACCAGATCCTCTGTGTTTACAGGCCTCTGCTTCTACATTATTATTTTGATTGCTGGCTTTACCAACAAACATCCAAGAGCCAGAATCCACTCGGAGAAAATAATAGAAAGCAGAGCTGAAACAGATTTTAAGAGGTCAAAAATCAACTGTACCTATGCTGGTTTTGACAGCTGTTTATTTAACTATTTTGAAAAGTCCTTCAGCAGTGGAAATGCACACATTTTCCCAATGCCATCTGATCTGTTCTTTAATTATGACTTTTATAATGCCTAACCTAAATTTTTCTTCAAATAATCTAAGTTTATATTTTCTCATCAATTCAGGGGAAAAAATGTTAAATAATTTCTTTCCTCTCTTCAGCAACTTTTTTAGGTATTTGAAGATTTTTAAGCTTCCTTCTGTACACTGTAAACAGTTCCCATCATTCCAATTTCCCTGGCCACATGGGTCAGGATTCTCTCCTTTTCTTCATGTCCTTTTTGGAAAGTAATGCCCAAAGCTTGCCGATGCTGAGGAAGGTAGAAGGACGTATACAGCTGTCTTCCAGATTACATTCATTAAAAACATTTCTCAGTAGTACTTTTTTTTCACAACATTGTATCATTGAAGACTTAAATGCAGCTTGAACCCATGATAACGTCTCTGTTATTTTCTTTAGAATCAAATGTTTTACCCTCCATTCTGCATTTCTGCAGCCAACTTTTCCTCTATATATACTGTAAGTACCGTTTATGTTCTCTCCACAATGAATAACATTTTTTCTGATCATTTCTCCAACCTGATTTCCAGTTCCACCCTCCAACATACCTGCAGCTCTCCCAGGCTCACGTTCTTTGTGGTTGGAATGAGTACAGTTGGTTCTTGCACCCAGAACGCTACTGACACTAATCAGTGAGAACAGACAGCAGCACGGGATCCTGCTTGGTGCAGATTTCCATTTGAACAGTGTCTCATTGATAACTGATCTCCAAAAAATGTTTTTCCAACCGGGAAAATATCCATCTTTCGGAAGGTTTCATTGAAACTATGTTTTCTTAGCTTTTTTCATGAATTTATCAAGAGTTATCAAGAGGGGGAGAGGTTAAACGAGGTCTGAGGTATTTGCAATTTTTCCTGTGAGCCATTTAATAATTCTTGGTGAGGCCTGTGTGCATAGTGAAACAGTCTCAGAAGTCTTACTTAAAGCCAAATTCCCCGATCATGTTACTGGACATGTAGAGCTGCTAAGAATATCCCCATGACTCCAAGTGATATGAAAGTGCTGTCTGTACATATCCTGCAGAGTGTATTGCAGACATGAAGACAAATGCAGTGAGGTGGGGCAGAGTTGTTGCCTTCTGAAAGACCAAGGGACAGAAAAGTGACATACTCAGAACTTGCATGGTTCCGTCCCAGCTTTCTTCTTACTATTACTCTTCAAACTCGAACTTTACTCTTAGAGATGTGAACTTGTTAATAACTTTCAATATGTTTTACATACACTTGATTAGAGCTTCGCAACACAATTATTAAAAGCATGGATAGAGTCATCATCTTCCCTTAACAAGGAGATGTATCTTTTTTAAAAGGAACCTACCTGCCCATCTATGTTTTTAACAATAAGAAAATAATTCCATTAGGAAAGGTACAAATTATACTTCTCAGAAAGCCAGCTCTTGACAACCCATTGAGCCTATGTTTAAAGAGTAGTGTCACAGAGATATAAACTAAAATGTATACACTGGGAAATAAATTAGAGTTCAGTAATTAATGTGAATTGTAAAATCTTGTGTTACTCAATGACAGCAATTACCATTAAAAATTTTTATTATTCACATTTAAAATACCAGCAATCTAACAGGGTTCTAAAAAATCTATTTTGGTTGCTAGTTTAATTATCTTTCAACTATATAGTCATTCATCTCCCAATTAAAAAAGAAGAGTTTACATACGGGGGGAAAGCATAGTAGCACGGTAGGAGAATTTCTTGGGGGAAAGTTCAGGCAACCAATTTTAGTTCATTGCTCAAGCTGCCAACTTCACAAAATTCAGATGTGGGAGCCCGGGTTCACCTATGATGAAACTGAAGAGCCAGCCATGAACTTCTGATTAGGGACTGCTGTTGAGGCTGAAAGCTGTACTAGGAGAATTGATTAAAGTCACAGATGGAAAATGGAGACAAGATTCACCTCAACTGTTTGCTGAGGACATCTGTACTTCCTGGTGCTTTTTCTTGGTATTTCAAGAGAAAGAAATATTCTAGATCTTCAGAAAGAATCAATGACACACTTTTTCCTGTTTTCCAGTCTTCTGGCTTTCACTTCTCTTTTGATCCACCCTGCCACAATGACTTCATTTGCCTTTCTGGTCAGAGGCACCACCACACCTTGTCTCGGGTTCTGCCATATTTTCAGAATTACATGCTTTTGTTCCAAACCTTCTCTGATAGTGTTTTATTATTGGTTATACCTTGTCAGTTTGATATGTGCTAGTGTGCAAAAAGGGGCTCTATGAAGTCAGTGAAAATGAGGGCAAACAAAACTATATACAAAGAAGCTCCATGAATGCAAATAAACACCTTGTTTTACCATAATTGTCCTTTAAGCCTGCTTTCATTAATTATTTTAATTTCACTTGAGTTCTTTGTATAACTTGCATTCCTACACATCTCTCACATGGTTGAGAAAGCCTTCTTTGCAAAAAGAAGTACATGCCTGAACTGTTCTTTCCCTCACTGGGGATCAAACAAACATATTAATTACCTTAAATTAAAAGAAAACACTGAATAATAGTGTATACTGGGGTGTGTCTGCAGCAATCCAAAGTGGCAGATGGATTTGAACCCTAAGATGCAATTTCTGTATACATGCAAGGTGCTGAGGTGGAGCTCCCAAGCTGCTGAAAGCATGAGGCACAGTGTGTGTGAGCTCCACTTATGTCTGTAGGAGCCACTTGCATGGAGGGGTTACTGGAACCAGGATTCACCAGCTCCCTCCTTTCCCATTGCAGAGGGCAGGACAGTGCAGGAAGGGGGAAAAGAGACAAGAGACATTCAAACTGTCTGAAATGAGAGGAATCATTAAATATCTGTCCACTATCCAGTGTGTGATTTACTGAAATAAACAGTTCCTGCTTTCCTGAAAAAACCTCAGAGCTCGATTAACATAAAATACCAGTAGAATAAAGGTTCTAGGAGCTTGAAAGGGTCACAATAGAGACCCATGATAGGAGCAAGAAAGACATGATGGGGTCAAAGGCAGAGTGAATGATGCTGAAAATGTTTATTTGCAGCAGTTTGCAGTTTCAAATCTCGTTTCTCCTCTTCGAGTGTTTTGGTGAGAGGGGCTCTGCTTGAGCCGTGCAGCGAGGGTGGAAGCACCTGCCTGCACGGGAGGCACCCACCCATTGCAGCACCTCCAGAGGGAAAACAGATTTCCCTGTTCCAGATCCAATTGTCCTGCAGTCTGCTGCATTAATAGCATAAACAAATGTCTACAATAAACCTCACTCTCTGCTCTAAAAGAAATAAGAAAAAGACCTTTCTGCAGCTTCTAGGGAGAGAGACAATGAGGGCAGAGCAGCTTCCCTCTCGCTCCTCTGACTGATGTCACCATTCCTATGGCCAAAACATGTTTGTTGCTAAGCAACTATGTATATATTACTGTCTTCTGCTTCCATTTGGGATTTTACATATGCATTTTCACTTTCATCTCTGATGCATACTTACATTTGTTTGCAGTGGGTGCCGGAGTGAATGGAAGCTGTCCAGTATGGGATATGCATAAGAACTGAAAGGCACACAGGGTGATTTACCAATGTGCATCATTGTTTCGCAGCACAGTTCAATGGGAAACCCACTGAGTGCCATTCACCAGCAGTTGGGACGATTTTTTCATTCGGGATTGATGCTGGTTGCTGTAGAGCAGCTATTGGTTCAAGAAGTGCAGCAGTTCTCAGATGTCATGAGGAAACAGCGTGGGGAAAGTCTGATTGAAGAAGGATTCTTTCACCTGAACTTTTCTGTTTTATGCATAAATCCACTTTTTTCTACACCTCTCCCAATTACTTGTCAAAAAAACCACCTTTTTTAATTGCATGCAGATGACCCAAATCAGTAGCCCCTGATTCGCATTTTTCTATGCATCAAATCTAAAAATAAATTATTAGAGGGTAAAGAGAAAAAGAAGTCAGGATGTGAGAGTTCATTTATATTACAAACATTCTGTAATAAAATAAAAAAAAAACAGTTTAAAAAAAACCACGTCTGTTACTCCATAATGAAATTATAAGAGAATGCTATTAGTCATGTCTGTACATTTATCCACATTGTGAGTTCAATAATTAAATTAGAAGATGTGACATGGAGTTTGCTAAACAAAAATCCATGCTATAACAAAAAGGGATTGGTATTGTCTCTATTAATAAGCATTTAAGAATAAAACACTGGAGGAATTCTTGCAGCCTAGATCATTTGGGGTTTGTTATGCTTTTCAGTTTAGCTTAATTTCCCACTGGAAGTTTCTCTCTAAGTGTATTTCTAGGATTATCATCACATAAGGGGAAAAAAAAATATTAAGCTCAGTTTGTTACTGGTTTTTCCTGCTTTCTCCTCCCTGGAAGCCAGGACAGGCGAGGGAGTACGGAAAGGATTTGAGGCAACCTTAACACCAGCCACGGCTGTTATGCCTTCTTCTCTGAGGGAAGACTGAAGGGTTTTTCTTTCCCCTGGAGCTCATGAAAAATGAACTTATAAAAAGGAATATTATATGAAAGCAACTTGGTTGCCCACTCATGTGCATTGATTCAGGGCTGTCTCAGCTGGAAGAAAAACTTTGCTGTGGCTGTGCATGAGCACAAAGGGTTAGGGTGTGGTAGCGCTCTCCCATGACCTGCTCTTCCACAGAGGAGAGGTAATAACTCAGTGTTATTTTATGTGCTGGCCCCTTTTGCTCTGTGAATTTTCTGCACCCCAGGTCTGTGCAGAGCCTTCAGCTGGAGCACCAATGGCAAATCCATGGCATGGGAGAGTGCCTGTTACACTGCTGGGTTGGAGAACACAGGCTGCTCTTCAAACGAGATTCGGACTCAGCAGTTTAAAAACTTTTGTTCTTTTCATAAAAGAGGCAATTTAAATACAAGCTACTGCACTACACCCTAAACCTGTCCTAAGTTAGGAATCAGCTGCTGTTTGAAAGTTGCCTTCATGCAGAACAGTTGCATTTAGCACTGCCCCACTGGCCTCAGGGCCACACAGCAGCTCTGCAGGTAACAGAACTGGTGACACACACAGATCACCTTGAGTCGAACCTTGCACGAGTTAAACCATTCTCAAGAGCCACAGAAATGTCCCTGCTTACCCATGCCACTGTACACATACACTCTCCAAAATCTGATATTCTCTGTACAGCTGAAGGACTGGCAGCAGCTTCTACATTTAACTTCTGATCTCTGGACATTTTGCCATCCTTTAGAAAAATACTGCTTTCCTAATTCATATCCCTGGTGCATTTGAGTCTACCCAATATTAAAAGAGAATGTAGCTTAAAGGGTGGTTAATAATGCTATGTACATCTATATTTCTGCCACAGTATCCAAGAGGATGGATATTTTTATATTCTTAAATTTACTTTAAAATTTAAAAAACATGAAGTAGCTTTACTCCAGGTTATTTTTTAGTCAGTTGAGAAGCATGGTAGCAATTTAAGTTGGTATCCACAGTGACATGACCAGATCAGAACAGCATCTTTGGTCACAGCTGAAGCTGAGGTTATTCTAGAGGCACATCCAAAAGCACCCTCCATGATAGTGAATGTGCCCCTCTCTTCTCCAAATTAACATGGCACCTACTACTAAACAACAGTAATATTTAGAGCATCAGTAAAAGTATTATTTCTTCCATTTCAGAAGTCATGCTGAAGTGTTCAGCTGCAGAGGTGATTTTTCATTTTTTTCCCCCAGAGTCCACATTTGGGGAATATGATGAAAAGCTGAAGCTAACACAGATGCACACATTCCAGGGATTCATGCAAAGTCCTGCCACTGCAGGTCCAACTGAGGCGATCAACCTTTGTGGACCTTCCAGGAAGCTTGTGAATTTCATTGCCAAGTTCAAACAGCTCTAAAATACATAAGGAAATGAGATCCCATGGTATTTATACAAATTCCCATGTCAGACATAAACGGCTACCTTTGTCTACTGTTCAAAAAAAAAAACAAAGTTGCAGGAATCTTTCCCAAATGTAGAAGCGGTTATACCATTATAGTGCTAAATCAAAAGGTACATTAAATGTGCGTGCAGAGACTGCTTTGGGGGTTTTGGAAGGGTAAAGGTGTTGCTGTGATACTGCATTTGTAAATGTGTTTTATCTGCTCTTGCTTTCCTTTTAATGTATATTTATATATTATTTATACACATATATAATTATATCTATCTAAAAGACAAACACATAAAATCAATAATCACATGGCACTCTAATACTCATTGTAACTCCACAGATACACAGAATAGAATGCTTTTCTTGCTTCTTGTGTTTAACTTTTTCTTTTAATATCTAACAATTTATCCTGTCTTTAGGAAAATATTCCTGAAGCAAAACTGGCAATAGAAAAATAATTATTTGAAAAACATTATATGAGGTGAGTTGTTGCTTCCCTACTGGATGCCAGTTTATATTGAGCTAATTTGTTTTACCAGTAGCTTAAGAAAACCCCAGCACAGCAGCATGACAATTATATCCAGGTGCAAGGACTTAATTCAACAAATTCTAGGTGGATCCTTCCAGTCAGCTCAGTGGGCCCCATCCTCAGCTGTGGCTAAGAACAGATGCCCTTGAAAAAAAAAAACAAAACAACTCTGTAATCACAATCCATTGAATCTTTGAACAGCATAGCTGAAATATGTCCAAACAAATATATAAATTATATTTCTATGTCCAGAGTATCAATTGAAGCATGATTGAGAAAAAATAACATCTGAAGACATAAATCTGAGACAACTGATGTTTTTGCACTATTGTTACATTACAAATGTAAAAACAATAGCTCATCTACAAAATATAAGGGTATGGTTCACCAGTTCTATAGGATTTCGAAGTGAAACCTGAAAAATCAAAGTCAAATCTAGCTTTCCTAATTTGGGGAACACTTTAATAAAGCAATCAAACTGCAGGGCTTGCAGTTTTAATTAGACTATGTCTCAACATAAAAAAAGTTAAAGCATCTTCAAAGGGAAGAACTCAGCATAAACATAGGTATAGATCACAATACAAAAAAATTAGATTTGTAGGGGGTCTTGATCCTTTATGAGCCAATAACTGCACAAGTGTAATAATTTTCAAGCTTGATTTTTGACAACCTGCAGAAACACAGTAATGGTCTGTTCCTTACTCAGGAAGACAAAACATAGATTGAATTCAAACAAAAAGTTACTTTTATAACACTTTGTTTACATGCCATTTTTTGCAATGGGTTAAGACCAGGAAAAAATTTACATCTAAACCCACAGTGTCACATGCTTATTTAATTGCTGAAATACTCCCAGATGTATACATATTTTACTGATTTGTGCGCAATATACAGTTACAGTCAATTATTATATTAGCAGGAACAACATCTAAAGTTCATAAATGCATTTGTATCAAAAATACAGTATATGTGTATGCATGCCTAAATGGATAAAGATGGCATTCTTCAGGAACTTAGCCTTATTTTGTTACCATTTTGTTATTGTCATTATAATTCATGTATTCCAATTTTTGAATAACATTGCAAAAGATATTTTCTCTCCTACCATTTTTATAATCATGGGTTTACAAAATAACATCCCAAAAATGCTGCATTTTCTGTTATTAAGAATTTCAACTTTAACTAACACTAATTAGAGGTATACCAGATGACTCTGATTAAACTAGTGGGTAGTGCTTATTCAGATTTAATGTGAGCAATCTGGACATTTTGAAAAACAGCCAAGCTGGGCTCAAATAAAAACCTGCCAAAAATCCAAACTCTGAATTCAGTCAGGCATGTAAGACTGGTTCCCATGAACATTAAAAATAAAATTAAAATCAGTTGGAAGTCTTGGTTTCCTTCAAACAAGAGAACAACCTCCCATACCCTCAAGAAATATTTCTGCCCTGTGCATGCTGCCCTTTCAAAGCCACCTCTCAGCACCCACAACAAACCAGGGAAGAAGCAGCAAAGGGAGGTTACTGATTTTGTCGAGTGTATCAGCTCTGACATTGCTGGATTCCTGGTTTCTAGGTGTGGGTGGAGGCAAATAGGAAGAGGGCAGCTGCCAGTTGAAACACATTTTCCAAGACTGTCATCCAGGAATCGAGAGACATGCTTTTCACTAGCTTTTAATTTAAAACACACCGTACAGAGACATATCTTATTCATCTGAACCTTTGAACATCTGATGTAAGGTGAGATTTAGGAATCAAACGTAGAGGGCTGAGC
Organism: Petroica traversi; assembly: GCA_025920805.1. Lineage (NCBI taxonomy): Eukaryota > Metazoa > Chordata > Aves > Passeriformes > Petroicidae > Petroica > Petroica traversi. The sequence continues at coordinate 5,103,999 of JAHLSL010000045.1, read as the reverse complement.
TTTCTGCTGGTGTAAGATGACATAACCGCTTCAGATAATGGACTTGTGGCTGCTTATACGCACATTTGGATTTTATAGAGTACCCCTCTCCCATATTGTTCGCTTGCAGTGCATGTTTTCTATTTATGCTGGCATTAACTTGGAAAGAAAAATCAGAATCTAACCTACTGTGAGATAGTGTATCTTAACTGGTGCTCAAATGCAGCTAAATACATCAATTTGGGTAAATTTAAAAACATAAAGGTCTTGGGTCAAAATTCAATGGGTATTCATCTCTTCTTTCACACATACATCCAAAATTCATAGTTTCAAACATGAGAACACTGAGGATTTAAGAAAAGGGCCACTTTTACACTGCCTATTGCTGTGTGGTGCAAAGTAGAGATCTCCTCCAGGTGAGCTTATTTTCTAAATCTGTATTTCTTTAACCGAAGATGCCTAAAGACAGGTAAGGACACTACAGATGTTAATCCAAACCACCCTGGGCATATTAAGGCTTGCTGAAGTGAAAATGTACTTTGTAAGGCCAAGGGTCAAATATTTAAGATGTTTAAGATGTCTGTTTCCTACTGGTGAACAACCAAATTATTGGATTTCAACAAGGCTTCTAAACTACACTGTTTGAAAAAGAATCATGCTCTCAATCAGTATAGGTTTTAAAAAATTATCACTGGATTTTTTTAACTCTATTTTAAAAATAAATTGCTGCCTTAAAAAAGGCAAGATTTGCTTTATTATGTATAGTAATTTTTAAGAAACTTTCTCTGTGTGTTTTATGTTTTCTTTCAATGGTAAGAACACATTAGTCTGTTGGAGACTCCCCACCTTTAAATCTTTTAAATCCGTATGCAAATATCACTTCAAAATTGAACAGCCACAGACGGGAGATATTTTTCCTCTGCAATACTTTTTAACAAGGGAAATTGCTAAAAAAGAAGTTAGGGGTTGCAATTTTCAAAGTCATGTATGAAGTTAAATTTAAGTTCTAAGAACATTTAACAATAAACTCATATCTCTAAATCAGGTTTCACCAAAAATACATAGCTTGTGTAGGATTAGCTTTTTACTTACTACTTTATCAGTCTGTTGAGGAAATGTTTTAGAAATAAAAACTGAAAAATTAGTAAAATTACATATTATTAGAAAATAAGTTACTCTATATTTTTCTGATCAATTTCTAAAATACTTCTAGCAGTGCTAAACAGTGCAGTTTATTTTTGCTTCCAACACTATTCCTGTATCTATTTTAGCCTACATTCCACAATGGATGATTACATCTATAATCATTATTGGTCATTGGTCATTAATTTATTTCAGAGTACATACCTCTGTGGGCAGTAATTACTGCACAGCCATCATAGAGATATCATTAACAAAATGAGAAGATAGAAAATATGTTAATTACTGTAAATGTTCTACTAGTTTCTCCCTGGAAAAAACATGCCTGGATATTAAGATCATGTGTAATTTTTTTCTAGTCAATATTGTGTAACTTATAAGAATGAAAAATAAAGATTGTTACACGGCCAGGTAAGAGGACAATTTCCAGCAATTTCATCTCAAAATCTTGCAAGTACACTCATGAATCAAAATTAAAACAAATACATCATTTACTTTCAGGTAAAAACCCTTTTATGTCAAAGTGTGGTAGAAGCAAGAATTTTTCAGACACTGTATTTATGCACAGTCTACCACCATTGGACTTTAGTATAGTGATAGTGGGTTGGATGGTTAATAAACTTTTTGTGCCTTTGCAAAAGGTTTGGTGTAGCTACAGGACCTTGTAGGCTCCATAAACTGATGGCTTTCACTGGTGAATATACTGTTCAACCAAACTCAGTAAAAATATTTTCCAGACCAAATTTTCAGCAAGCACTAAGAGTTGATGAAAACACCCTTTGAATCTGCTCTGTGAAGTTTTGCTGTCCCATAGCTTGGTGTTCAGATCTGGCTTTTCAAAAGCTTCAGAGCAGGTTGGGTGAAGGAAACAAATCAACCAACCAACCAACCCCAAGCCTAGGCTCATTACATTTATTGACTTATTTATTCTGAAATGCAAGACTTTTCAGACAATGGTTAGGAAAAGATAAGGAACATATTTTTCTTGTTTTCCTCTAAGATACCATGATGGCTTTGCTTCAGTTTCTCTCAGGGAAACTGAATTAAATCTGAACTTTTCCCACATAAAACACATTCCCAAACAATCATCTAAACAGGCTTTTACTGCACAAGCAGTGCCACCAACATCCTTCACATGATCTTATTTCATAGCCTGGTGCACAGACTTGTATATTCATGATCTACAAGGCAAAAAAAAAAAAAAAAAATCTGCCTGTTGAAATTGTGTGATTTACAGGGTGAGAAAGTGCCAAGAGAAAACAACATTGCCCGAGGTTCACCTCAGTCTGGCCACCGCCTTGACCATAAACTCTTCAGGCTTCCCTAGGAAGTTTTTTGGTTTTCCTGGAGTATCAGAAAGAGATATGATCTTTTACACATAATCAAGAGCACATCAGCAGAGATGGGAAGGCAGAGGGTGACTTTGGATCTACAAGAATGCACCAGCAAAAACGACAGTCATTCTAAATGTATATTTCTTGGGCTACACAGAAACAATGTGTGAATGCCTGTGGAAAAGAAAGCAAACAGAACGCCTCATGATTGCTGACATGGGTGTGCAGGAATCATCTGAACCAACATTTGCCAATGTGGTTTTTTGAAGTATTTACCCAGCACTACATGAGACACCAGAGTGAATAAACAGAAACAATCATTTCCCATAAAGCAAAAGTAAGTCCTCCATGAATATCTGACTAGAAAATGTACTATGGCACAGCACAGTGTTTTGGAGGCCATTGTGACTCCCTTAATGCCCTTAACAAATCCATAAATTGGCTATTTAACAGTAACCGGGATAGATCAAAAATTTAACTTCATACTCAGAGTCCGACTTCCCTTCAAAAGTGAGCAGATTAAGCAGCACTCGCTGGTGTCCTCTCTGACAGCTCCTCTCTTGAGTGGATCATATTGACTAAACATCACAGGCTAGAAAAAAATCTTAGCTTTTGAAATAACTTCAGCTCAGTTTTTAAGCTCTCTGACATAGCAGTCAAAACTCCACTAACATGATTTACAGTTAAATTAAACATAAAAACATCATCATTAAAATAACTGTGATAGGGTTAAGACCTAATGCCTCATAGGCTTTCTAGGCAGCCAAATATAGAAATACTTCAGTGTGTGGTGCCAGTCAGTACAGAAACTTAACTCCATACACTGTTATGCAGCATGCATGAGTTGCAGGCTTTCAATATTCCATAAAATAGTCTCAGTCCTCAGCTTGATTCCCTTTTTTCCACATTCACAATTATTCATTCACTTTATCTGTTGATGTTTTATTTTAAATGTAAAGCTCTAGTAATTTCTCTGTTCAGTTTCTAGAAGATTACAAAAGATCAGAATGAAGAGTTTTGATTTTTAGAGTACTAGTCAATAAAATCAATCTACTTGAGTGAGAGCTCTAACACAACACAGCCTGAAAAAAAAATTCTTTCTGATTTTTCAAAAAAAATAAAACAACTCCCTAACAACAATTTTTTCTTCCAAAGTTTAACCAAAATTTGAATAGAAAACTTTACATTCCTATAAATTCCTGCCTCACCGCCCAGTATAACATTTAGGCCTGGGATAGTATGAACTTGATAGCTCAAATACAGTCTTAATAGTCTGAAATCCTTTTAAAAATACTTAGATGGGCTTAAAGATATTTTATTCTCCTCTCAGGGAGAAAAAAAAAATCCTCAAACAAAAAGTAAGTACCTTAAATACAAGCTTACTATCCAAAAATAATCTCTTGACAAAATCTCAACAATACCTTGGTTTATGTTCTATGCATCTGGTGAAAACATGTCTTTTCTCCAGTTATTCTTTGTCAAAAAGTCCAGTCCTTTGTATATCATTATTAAGGAGGAATGACCAGATTTGATAATAAATTGCTTCTTCCTTCCTGATCTCCGCATTTTCAATAGGTGAAGTGAAACATAATGAAATGCTCATGGATATTATCAGCTGGAAAAAGTTGTCAAAATAATAAAATACTCACTTCTTGCAAGCATTTTTCATCAAAGCATTTTACAGGTGGTTTCATCATTCCCACTTCCTCTAATAGAGGAACCAAGATGCGGATATGATAAAGATGACAAGCTTACAGGTCTACATCAATGTACACTAGCTGAGAATCTCAAATACTCTTTAAATTTCCTAACTAAAAGCATAAGTAGGAATCATCAAATGAGAATGAGTGCTAAGACAATGTCCACATATACAGGATTTGAGCCAAGTATCACAAAGAATATGATTGAAGTCAGGGAAGTCTGTCCTGGGGAATGCAAAGACAGGAAGAGAGAGCATCTTCCATGGGGCTCTTTTTATGAGTGATGAAGACGAGTCCTGGTTCTGATCTACCCTCAGCATGAGGAATACAGATGACAGCTTGCTACTACTCCCTCAAAAACAGTCAGATGTTTTCTGCCCTGTCCGGTAGTGTCCAGCTCATTGGAAGGACATTCTAAAATCTCTGTTTTCGAGCAGATGACATTTTGCAGGTCTCTCCAGATTTCCACAGTCAAAGCCAAGGATCAAACTTTTCAGCAGTAGTATGGTCACAGTAGCTCTTAAGGGCTGCACACAATGAGGCTCTACTTTAGTGTGCTGCATTTTTATACTCTTGTCTCTGCTTTGCAACACTAGGAAAACACCTGAGAAATTATCCTGAATCTGCTTTCTTCCTGGTGAAATCGAGGTATTACATCATCATTCCCCATTTCTTAGCAGACAAATTCCCTTTCAAGTTCCTTCAATGGCTTCCCCTTCACCTTTTGTATCGTATTTTAGTATTTCATCTTTACTTCAAGGCACCACACTCTACCAGCCCTTCCTGTGTGTCAGCTCTCCTTTCCTCATAGTAAACCTCCTGCTGACTGTGCTCTTCTCACACCACTCTTCCTAATGCTTCATAACCTTCTCTCTTGATTTTTTTTAAATGCTGCCACTTTTACGCAGAAAATCTGTTCCAGATCCTGAGCACCAACTACTCTTTTCCACTGAATTATTTCTATAAAATATTTACTTTCAAAACTCATAAAAAAGGTTTAAATGTATACTGCAGAAAGACATTTGGGGGTTTTGTCTGTTTGTGAAAACTGGGTTTGATATACAGTTTAAGACAATTGTGAAAACTACAGAACACACAAAACATGATGGAAATGAAAGTCAAAGAATGAATATCAAAATAATACTTCAGGTAACAGTAGCCAGTAACTGAGGGTACTGCATTACTAGTATGCAGATTAAGGAAAAATAATATTTGTTAGGGAACATAGGGCTTGCTCTATGTCTATGAAAGTATTGGTTTTGATGCAGTCAACATTACTTGGACAGGAAGCCTTTGGGTTATGATAGTACCATGAAATAACACTCAAATACTTGGTAACAGTAAGGTCATTCACACATAAGGAACAGAAATCAAAAAATAAAGAAATCCATTCTTTCATTGCACAAATCCTACATTTTGTAAACTGTGGTTGATTATAGGACCTCCACCTGGAAAAACGTCTTAGAACTGGAAAATATGCAGAGAAGATCAATAGAGGTGAATAATTTCTATGCAAGGGATGACTCAGTCAACTAAGACTTTTCATCCTGGAAAAGATATGGCTTAGGGGGAAAATTATGAAGGTCCACAAAACCACAAGCAACCATGAGATAGAGATGAATTGCTCTTTCCTTTTTTCAATACAGGACATGGTGGCCAAAGGAAGCCAGTTGATCTCAATTCAAAACAAACAAACAGTTCTTCATTCATATGTAGCAAAATCATGTAAATCCTTGCCAAATTATGTGGCAGAAACAAAACTTTCCTGCGTTCAAGGACAGGCTTAATAAGTACTTGAAAAGAGGTCTGGAGAGGGTTAGTAAACAGACAAGCCACAGTGGTCTTAAAGTCTCTGAGCCAGAATAGTTAGAAGTCAGAAAAATACTCAGTGGACAGTTTTTAACACATTTTCCTTGAGCACGCAGTATAATCTTCCCTTGACAACCAATTTTGGCCACTGTTACAAAAAAGTGATGTTAGACAGGCCCTTGCCAGAACTACTGCAGTTGCTCATATGAAATTATTTCTGAACATTATAAAAAAAATATACAGGACATACTTCATGTTTCTGAGCATGGCTATGTCTTGAAAAAGCATTAGCACAAAGGGAGAAAGGAAAGAGGGTGATGTTTCATTGGGCTCTGCTATGATCCAAGGGTGACTGAGACTTTAATAGCAGGAGGCAAACTGAATAAAAGTCAGTTTAGAGATAATCTCACACATACAAGACTGCTTATCTAAACCATTCCTCTATGTTAGATCCAATTTCAGTTTAAGGCTGACAGGCACTCTCTCAATTTTATAATAGATTATTCCTGGGATAATTCAGAAGCACACTGAATGTTGGTGATCAGTCCCTTGGCTTTGAGAGAAAGCTGAAGAGCTGTAAGGGAGGTTCTGAGTCTCTGCTTACCCTGTGTCCTCAGACATTCCTGGGAGGCTGCAGTGGAATAAGGTGCTGTCAGTGACCTTTTGAAAATCTTGGCCAATAGAAAAAACACAGGCTGCCATCAACAACCACATCACTTCTCAGTGCTCTGTTTGCCACTTAAGTGAACAAGTACCATCTCCTTTCTTGTTGCATGCATCAGCAGAGCACCCTATCAGGGATTAATAAAGAATAATCCAGCAATAAATTATAGCCAGAGGATCTGGAACAAATTTCATGGGCTGATGAGACTTTGGCTACCATAAAGCACTCACAACACTTGGAACATCTCCTGTGTCAATGATTAACACTTCGCTGAGCATTCTGAATACATAAGGTATTTCATAGACAGTAGCTGACCTTAATGAGGGCAAAAGATAAGTGAGCTTTTCAAATCTTGAGAGGAAAAATGGCCTGAGAACCTTTCAATCATGACAATATTCTGAGTCAACACATTCTGTCTATAGAAGCAGGACTCTACAAAAATCCCTCGTGGAAGGTTTCAAAATAACAATGAAAGCCAACTCTTATACACCAATACTTAGAAGAAAAGTCTTGGAGTGTATGTGTGTGTTGCACAGGGAAGATACACACATATCCAGGCCTTCACTCCACTAAGATTTGGGGACACTTCTGGCACGTTAAAGGATATGCTAACTGGAAGCCATGCAAGAACGGCACATAGCAGCAACCTCTGAATGCCTTGCAGAACACACAGGTGAGGCTCATGGCTCTTTTCCAGACTTGTGCAAAGCATCCTAGAGACCCTTGTTATCTATATAAGCAGTATATAATTGCCAGAATGAGGTGCTAGACATAAACATGAACTGCTCTTCAGACACAACATGCTATTTTAAAAGACATTGCAAATGAAGCCTGTGGTATCCTCTGTCTGGATTCACATTTCAACTACAGCAGTTACTGCCAGAAAAGGAGTGAGTCGATGTAAATAGTGCTTGAAATATACAAACTACTTCTAAAGTAGGTTACAAATAGAAGATGTTACAACTAAATATATTGTAATACTCAAGCTAGGGTGATCCTAGGTAATGTCTTACATTTATGTAGAATTTCTTACCCTGAAAAAAATCCTGTTACCTCAGTTAAATTACTATGCTTAACCTGGGAAACCTCAAAGCAGATGGAGCTGAGGAAGGGAACTTCCTCTCTCACCACAGATGAGGAAGGAAAAAGAATGTGCTGAGGATCAAATCAGAATAGAGTCAAAGCTGGTTCTTCCAGAAGGTATTACAATACCACTGCTGTCCCTGTAGACCAAGTTGCAGATTTCTGACAATACTCTGATTCAAAGAAAAGGAAAAAGAAGGGAAACCTGCCCAGAGGACAAGCCAGGCCTTGATAAACCCTGTTGTTAAATGCAGTTAAGTGTCCAAGGAAAGTAAAAAATCCTTCTACTGCACTCAACTGAAAAGCAAACAGGCGCAATGCAGGTCGGAAAGCCAAGACTGGTTAAGACCTCACCCTCCTGTATATATAGACAAGGAGATTTCCTCCAGCATCCCACACACTGAGGGATTATTCCTCACTCCTGCCCACACCCATCCGCTCATCTTCATCTGCTGCACTTGGCTGAGGCACAACTTCTATGCACTGATATCCCTTCAGCTCAAGCTTTCTTGCTGCCCTAACTTTAGAGCCAAGCAGGGGTGTTGCACAGCCCCATTAAAAGCCAGAAAAATAAACTATTAGAAAAATAGAAAGGGCACTCTTTTTCTCAAATATCTGTAAAAAAAAACCAAAAACCAACCAAGCAAACAAAAATCCTCATTTTTTCCCTTGATATTCAGAAAAAAAAATAATATTAAGTATTTACCCCTCTAGTCATTCCTGTTTAGGTCTTCTCACAGCTACAATACCCACCCTAAATTACCTCCTCCTCCCTGAATCACAGCAGGATTTAGAGTCACCCTGTGGTACCCCCCTTTGTAGACTGGTGGGTGAATCAATTAAATCCCCACAGCTGGCTACCCTGAAAATCCCTGCACTCAGTTCAGGCAGCTGTGGACCTCCTCCAGCAAAAGGGAAATCATTAACTCCTTCCCAACCACCTCCTGGACATTGGTTTTATAACTTATTTCATACACCATAATCACCAATCAAACACTCAAAGCCCTTTAAGCTTGAATAACATGAAAACTGAAGAATACCCAAAACACTATGTTACCTCCGATTTTTTTTTTTTTACTGCTGAATCCTAGTCTATTAATTTCCATTAAGAAACTAAATTTGATAAATAGATAACATTATAAAAAAAAATGTAATTAGCATGTAGCCTTGGTAGATGTAAACTTACTGGTACCCAGGAGTAATAGCAGTTTATGTGAAAACTAGAATGTTACCATAATTACGAAAATGAATGTATAATTTATGCACATAATATGGAAAATATGCAAGGTGTGTAGAGGATATGATTATATTGCATTTTCTTGTTTCTATTGATAGATGATAAATCTTTAGAATATGTTGAAGCTATGCATTATTCTGCATGATTTTTGGAAGCCATGATTTCTGATAAAGTTTTTTTTTCTTTTGTTTTTAATTAAACTCCATTTTACAACAGCAGCCCTTCGCCTGCTTTATTATGCCAAAGAAGCATATGGAAATATAAACTCTGAGATGTTACTGATTTATTTTGATGTTGGAGCATTTTGCTCTTGTGTAAACATTTCTTGTGACATGAATATGGATAGTTTCAAATCTTGGAAGAGTTCATTACTAAAGGTAGCATATGTTTTTGACTCCTGAACCATGAGGGAAATGAGAACACCCAGCTTGCCAAACAGTAAATTGTAAACAGTTGGTACACCCCTAAGCAAAAGACTGAAATAATTACTGTATCTGTGTTTTAGAGTAGCCAGCTCATATTATGTCTCATTTTTGTTTGGGTTGTTTTTTTTTCATTTTGCTGATTTAATGTTTTTCTGCAAGGATTGTAGATGCAGTCTAAATATATACTTAGGGCCTGCAGCATCATGATTCTAAGTGTGCAGATGTCAGTGTGGATTCATGGATTCCCAGATACCCTACGACCACGTATAAAAGCCTGGCTGAAAGAGGCAGTCAGCTGTTTTGCTTCCAGATCTACTCATAAAATATGTTGGGTTTTTTTGAACCTGGACTCCATCTTGCACAACACCAGGCCTCTCCAGGCCATTGAGGAGTTCTGAATACTTTCACCCCTTTGATCATGAGAAACAGGCCCCTCACAATTCTGTCACATTACACGGAACGTGTCCTGAATGACATGAATGCTTATTTTGTGCACCATCTATATGTTCTTAATGAGATTTTCCAAGCAACTTGGCATCCTGGTGCTCCTGCCTCTCCTGAAGCTTCCAGACAAATGTTGGAAGTGTTGTCTGCTGTTGTGGCAGCAAGGTGCAAGGCTATGCTCTGCTGTGTGCAGGGTCTCCTCCACACATTCAAATCATCCCCTGGAGAGTGTCCCTTGCCTTTATGAGACAAAAAAATCCCTAGAAGGACACACAGGTGGTTCTTCAGAGACACATAAGACATCACAGCTTTTAACTGTATCCGGCCTTTCTCCTTCTTACTGACACATTTTATTGTTCCTGCTGGAACTCCAGCCTGGAATGCTGAAGTTAAAGGATGGGGTTTGGGTATGTTCGCTCTGTCCTGGTGCCTCCTTGGACTGTTGGCAATAAATAGTCATCCATGAGTCATTTACCATGCTTGATATTCCTTCTACACTGCAATTCCCAAAAAAATAAAATGGTATTTCACAGAATTTCTGGTAATTTACTGGTTCAGACACTTTTTGAGATTTGTGGCCAAATCATCCCTAGCATATCTGGCTTGGATTAGAGACTTGAACTTGCATTTTCACCACCTCAGGCTGGTTTTCTAACCACCAAATGAGCCAGGTAATTCCCACTTCTATGTCTCCATGTTCCCTAAATCTCTGTCTTACACCTACTCTGAATCCAGGCACACCTTCGGACCCCAGGTTCTTATGCAGTGGGCACCTGATTTAAAACTATCACTTCATGCCTTACAGGCCACCAACCACAGATGAGTTTTTCCATGGTTTTCCATATGCACAGTAGAATGTTGGTGGTCCTTGCAAAATGTATTATCTCACATTTGGATGGAGCTGAAATAGTGAATGTAGATGAAGAACAGATATAGCTTTAAAAGTAAGAGAGAAAGCTGCCCAGTCACCCAGTTGCAACCCCATTGTAGGATTGCTTATAGGTTGCATCCAGCACTCCAGATAAATCTGTCCTGGACGTCACTATTTAAAGATCTTAGGTGTTTATCTGTCTTTGGGAATCTGGGTCAAGTGATTTGCCCTGCAACAGGTCAGCAGCACAGGCAGGATTAGGAATCCTGGGTCCTGAGTCATAGGTTATTGCTCTCTCCAGGGCATGGCAGTACCTCCTCAGAACACAAATCAAACACACCACATTTATTGATCAGCCTGGTTACAGACACGGCATGAATTTAGAGAGACACTACACTGTACATGGTGTCAGAGGTGTGTGTGGGTGCATACAGTTAAAAAAACCAAAAACTTGCCCAAAAGTCAGACTTTTCCCTCTGTGTGCCCCACCCCTGGGGAAGAGGAGTGAAAGAACAGCATGCTACAGATGTGAGTGACACATCATGGATTGTCTTGGCAGACTCAATGGTAAAGAGCATAATATCCTAAGAGGTACAGATGCCACTCAGCCCTGCCTGGTCTCCATCTCCCCACCAGCACCACCACTCACCCAGCCCTTGAGAACCTGGAGTCAGGCAGATCCACATGAGTTCTCCTCTTGCTGTGCAGTTGGGTGGATGTGCCCAACTTTGTGTTATATTGCAAATATTGAAAGGAGTACTTGCCAGGAGCAAGCAAGCATTATACAACCTCAGCACAACCATAATCAAATCACTTTTCTGTAAAACCAAAAGTGATGGTTCAACATTTGGGCCTGATTTCAGATGAAGTACTTTTGAAGAAAGGCAAATGGGCTCTAATATTCAGATTTATGGAAATATACTAAATCAGGCATGTAGAATAAACCTTTCACACAGCTCCAGAAAGAATTCTTTTTGTCCCTACAAGAGTTATGTATTTGTTAAATTCATCTCTTGTGTAACGTTATTGTTTTCCAGTGTAGTTACATGAAGGATGAATTAAACCCGTTACCAAATGATTTTTTACAAACAAATAATTGAGGCTTGCTGAATGAGAAATAAATAGTCTCTACTATTTAAAAGCCAAAGTGAGACAAAAACTGCTTCCCATATTAACTTCTTTAAATCTCTGGGGGGAAAAAAGTGTCAGAGGCCAGGAAATATAACACAACCCTGCACTGCAAAGTTTCATACTCTCTCAGCAAAAAGAGGAGCTCAAGTATGAGTGAAGGACAAGGAACTGATCAAGCAGCAACAAGTTCATTCTTCCAACATATAAAGAGTAGAACATAAGTTCTTTGTTCCACATTTGTTCCTCATCATTTGCCCCTCATGACAGGAGGAACAAAACTTCTGCCTGTTTCAGATGGGTCCCTTCCCATCTTCATCCTTCTGGGTTCAGCCAACACTGGCCAACTTGTGGGGCACCTCCCTCTCAAAGTTTCTTTGTGAGAGGATTTTATTTCTTTTTGGAAAGATGGTAAAAGCTGGCATAACACAAGGCTACATTTGACTTGGTGTTTCTGGTATGCTTTTCCTCCCGTTACAACAAAAGTTATCTATCCAGCTTCCTTGAAGGAAGTTTTCCTCTTCATTAAAATTCATTATTGCCTATTCTCCTCCCAGGCCTTCTTATTGTTAATTCTAACATTTTTATCCCTATATCTACTCTATATATCACAGCTCTGATTGTTCTCTACTCTATTCTATATTGGCTTAGTCACGGCTCCTTCCTACTACTTGTAATTTGCTACAAAATAATTTGCCTAACAGCTTTATTAAACACTTGAAGATTTGTATTTCACTGGGGAAGATTAACAGGCCATATCTTACTTTTATGCAACTGCTCCATAGCCTCTTCAAGGCTTTTTTCTCAGAAGTCTCTTGAGACCCTCGTGCTTCATCACCTAACCTATTTTCCATTTTACAGGTAGGAAGTCCAGGGAAAGAAAAAGCACCCTGACAGCAGTACCCAGGTTTTCCAAATCCTTGGTTGGTTGTCTATAAACTAAGTCACTCTTATTTCTTTTGAGATTTCCTATATTGCATGGATGTTCTTCCCTTTTTTGTGCTGCTGCCTTATCTCCCTCTCCCGGAAATGTCTTTGTTCTTAAATATCATCTGAAAACTTTCCAGTTTCCTTTCCTTTTTTTGTTGTTACACAACTCATTTCCTTTCCATTCTTTTCACTTCCCTTTTTCCTTCTTCTGTGGCTGCTAAACTTGATCTATATTTCAAAAATAATTCTGCTGCCATTTCTTCTTTATTTCCGATTTTCTTATGTTCATGGTAGTTTATCCTCAGAGATTGTTTCTCGTTTCCTTCAGAGTCACTGTGGAAATCTGGGTAAAAAGTTCCTTCTTTTCTTTATCTCTCTCTGCAAAGCATTTTGTACTACATTTTATGGAGGATGCTTTTATATAATTAAATTAGATTTTGATTGTATGGGAAATGAAAAGACTATAGTAAGCAAGCTCTGAGGATACTGGAAGCATTACAAGTAACATTTGTTCTTAACCATCATTATTTAAAAAATAAATAACACAGACACAGCACATTTGAAAGTTTTGGTACACAAAATATAATTTGTTTATCCTCATAATAGTGTAAATTAAATTTTGTGCTAGTGGCCCATTTTGGAAAATCATTCAAAGCAAGTCCTTAAACAAAGAAAGTCCCAGAGAGAGAGAAAGGAGAAGCTTTTCTGTATTTAATGTCCATGTGTGCCATTTCAGAGAATGCAGTAGTTTTCCTCTTCCTAATACTTATTTTTACTTCCACTTCATGCCTCGTTATAGCCTGTCTTTAACATATAATCTTTCAGTTATAGGTACTTTTTGTTTCAGTGTCACCAACAGGAAAAGAAAATACTACTTAAATCTGTAACAGCTGCATAGTCTTCCCCCTAAACCGAATGCACTGTAGATGTGTGAGCCTTCACTATTTAAATATTTTCAGCTGCTTATGTGATGTACACATGTGGCAAGTTAGCAAAATGTTAGCTTGCAGTGCTTCCAGCCAGTCATATATCTTTTTTCTCCATGTGTTGTTGTCTTCTGTCTTATGCACATCAATATAATCTTTACTACCTACCCCCACTTTTTGTAATGCTCCTAATATAAATCTACCTGAATGTTTGCACAATAGGCAAAAAGATGTCTTAATATGGAGAGTTAGGCAATTAAATGGAGAGCTCAATTTTACAAAATTTCACCAGTCTCCAATGTGAAAAAGTATATGGGCTTGATTTGGTTTTGCAAGAAATGGAGGATTGTAGTTTCTCATCATGAAATCAGAAATTTCAGAAATAAGACGGTCCCATCAGCTCTCTCACACAAAAAGTATTCACATTAGTGTCCTTGGTACCTTAAAAGATATTCACCCCAGAGGAGGGAGGGTGATGGGCTGCTGGGGGCACAGGGCTTTTCCAGCATTTGGAAAACCTTGGCTTGTGCCTCTCTGTGATGCATAGGTCAGGTCTGCTGCTCAGCAGAGTCACTTGGAGCCACTATCATGTCTGCTCTGCACCCTTTTAAATCCCTGCCCATCACTGTAAACCTCAGAGAAAACAGAGCTTGTTCTGGCCAGAGACTGGAATCCCTGACTCCAGACATGCAGATGGCAACGGGATCTGCCTGTGCCCCTCTCCCTGCCATCCTCATGGCCGTGACCCACCCCTTCTTCTTCACAGTGCCCACAGCAGCACTCTGGGTTTGCATGGTGGCAAAAGAATATTAACAAGGAAGAGTAGGGGCAAAAATTACCTTTCTGTCATCCCAACACAGCAGTGATTAAGGCAGTGCAGCCCCAGGCACAAGTGGCTTCTACAGTTGCTACAGAAGGACTGAACCATCCACATTTTTCCTGACTCTCTTGTTTGTTCTCATAGAGCAATAATACATCTTTCTATAAATATGGTCTCAATAATTTATTTTTTCAACATATAAAAAGCTTGATTTTCCAGCATCCCCCCCCCCCCCCCCAGAAGTCCCTCAGCAATGATGACAGTGGCCAGGGACTTTCACCAGGGGCCAGCCAGCTCCCCCAGAGCTGATGACACAAGAGCACTGGCCTGCCCCACTGCCTATTAGCACTCACAGGGCTGACTGTGCTTCCTCTCACAATTCAGCCATTATCAAGTTCTGCTCTTCATATGTGGACCACAGTGAATTTGAATCAACTCCAGCAAAACAAAAAGAGAGAAGCTTTGGATTCCCATATGCAGCAAGATATGGTTTGATCTGTGTGGCCCATGGCTCCTGAGCCTTAATCATGGAAATCCCTTGCAAAGTCAGTGTGCAGAGCTGTAGGTAGACTCATTCAGATTTTGCCCCTATTATTATACCATTACACAAATCAGTCTTTGATTAATTTGAGTACAGGGTGTACTGTAGATCACCACTTGTATTATTTCATGTATGACTAGAGTCAGAAAAAAAAATTCAGCTCCCTGTAAGTAGACCCCAGCTTGGTCAGAGCTTTTAGATCACCTTTTTTACACCTATTACTCCCACAGGTATCTCCAAATAAAACAAGGTTTTAAAAGTGAAAGCCATATTATCATAATATAAATTAGTATACTTAATATTTCAATCAGAGAAACAGGAAAATAAAACATCATGATACATATCAGCAGCATTAAAGTATTACATCCAAATTTAGACTTTTAAATAAAATTGCTTGATTATTCACAGGCAGTGGCCAACTGGAAGCTCTGACTTCAACAGAGAATTATGAGTACCAGGTCCATAGCTATGTATAATTAGGAAACTTAATATCAGTTTAGGACTAAATTTTAATCCTAGGCATTTGAAAATTTTAGCCAACATATGTGAATATATTAGCTGTAAGTGTAAGATTTTGCTTCAGTATGTCCAGATACACATCTTCAACAACTCTACAAAAATGTAAATTCAGTCAGGTTTTCCCAGTGGCTTACCATGTTTCTCTTGTTAATAGTGAACAGTTTTAAGAGTTACCCATATGTTTTTTGTCAGTCTCCAGCTTTCTAGGATTACCTGTGTACTGTGTCTTGAATGACACAAATCATAATCTCATAATTTTTACATTGTTGAGTCATTATGTATTGTGCCCATGTGAATGAAGCACTTTAAAAACTGATATTTATGTATTAAATCAAAGCAGATCTAGCTTTTGCCTTTCTCCAGATGCAGGGATCTGAAGGATGATGGCAGTATTAGTACAGCTGTATGTCAAAGCAGCCAGGCTGCTGGGCAGAGAAAGTCACACTTGTACCTCCTAGACACAGCTATTGCCTGGTCACTCTGCTTGGCTCTGAGAACACGGGGTCTGTAGTCATTCAGAATGGACTTCCATGGCTGTTTTCTTAGGAACTGCTGGTTCTTAAATTTATGGACTCAGTAAAATCATAAAAGCAGCAGCGAGCATTTTCTGATAAGAATCTTTTTTCCTGTTAATTCAGTTGACCTTTTCTTGTTGACTTCCAAAGGAAAAATATGTGGTCATAAATGTGAAATTAATATTAATTTCAGGACTCATTTAAGTTCATTGCTCCATATTTAAAAGCCACAGGATGTTCTCTCTTTTACCCACTGTGGCTCTCAACCAAATATCTCTGTTAGTTTCCAAAAGGACCTCAGTTCTCTGATTTACATTGTTGGGGAATGTTCAGCATCAAAGAACAGTGGCATTGTGCGGGGGTAAAAAGATGCTGTAAATATCACTATTGCCCTCACAATATTTCTGCAGAGATATCTAAATTCCTACAATAAGCTGTATGTATGTCCCATTCTGTCAACATCTGTGGTAAGCTTAGGCCAAAATTTTCAAAAATAATGAATGCTTTTGTGTGCTTTTATACAAACAGAGAGGGCTCAAAAGATGCCTGTTCCTAAATTCTTTAAATCAATATTTACTTGGTCATCTCAGAATTTCAGGATCCTGAAACTAACCCTTTGGAGTTTTGGGAAAAGTGACATGATTGCAAGTCATATCTGGCTTTTTGAAACATTCACTGGCACCATAAGCACTTGTGATAGGACGTGGAGCATGCAAGATGTGCAGGATCCCACACAGAGGGTTAATAGCAGTTATCTGCATTGTCAACTTTCTGTAAGAGATCTGATTCAAACAGCAGCATCTCTACCCCACCACTGATTGGCTAAAATCTCTTTGAAGAAGAGAAGGTCAGTGGATCTATACAGAGTGAGTAATTATAATAAAATTTTCATATGTGTTTACAAACACCATCAAAACCATTTTTGAAACATTTGGATTTGTCATAAGTCTTACAGACATTTGCTGAACCTGTAAATATTGAGACAAATATTAAAATAACTCCCAAATTTTATAGGGTTGTCCAGCATTTTTGGTGATCAAATTCTGCTTTGTTTTGAAAATATTTACATTCTATATCATTAAAAATAATTGTTACTCTTCTAAATTGCAGTTGGGATCCAGGTTTCATTGTGCTAAGTGCTGCATATTCAGAAGATACAGTCCCTGCTCCAAGGAGGCTGCTGGTTTAAGAGACAAAAAAACAGAATCCAGATGGGGAAATGTGATATAGCATACAAGCACAGTGGTTAAGGTGATGATAGCTTCACATCTTAGCCAAGAGCCTGCAAACTGCACAGAACTGGTTGATATCCACACCCATACAGCAACCCATTGATTCCAGTGGGGTTCTGACAGGCAGCCAGAACTTCCTTGAAAGCACTAATGCCAAAACAGAGGTGTATTAATTCCTTCTCTAGGGCTTTTTCCCCTTCTATTTTATTAATTCTATTTGTTTTGGGGGGGTTTTTTAACTTTTTGCAACTTTCAGTTTTACCCTCTACGTAGACTTTTAAATCAGCCCAGACTGTCTCTGTTATAATGTGTAATTAAAACTACCTAATGTAACATTTACTTCTTAAATTAAAAAAATAAAAACACTGTTTTCAATTTTAATTTTCAAACCTTTCTTTTATTTTTCAATTAATTGCATTACAGCTAGTTATACCTTGTGCAGTCTTCTTCTTTTGCTGTTTAATGCCATCCTCCTCAAATCTTGGAGATACTTAAAACTTCTAGTTCTTGTTCCCTCCCCCTTGTCAAATTCTCAGAGAATCAAATTACTTCTTCTGCAGTCAGCACAATGTCCTGATTATCATTACATTGTCTAATTTAATCTTTACTAACCCATTCAGCGATATGAATTCCAAAATAATGTACTATATGAAAAATAGTGTGAAAATAAACTATCTAGTAATGATTAGAACTCCTGCTGATTGCCTGGCTTTATGCGAAATGATAGCAATCACATGTTCAAAGCATGCCAACTGAAGTGTGGCTACCATACTTAGCAGTTTAGTTTCTCATGTGACAGAAGTATGAAATACAGCACAGAGTCTTTCTGTGGCTGCACAGTTGTCTATGGTGCTTAATGAGAAAGCTGTGTCAGAATTTCCAGTGAGGATGGATCTTTCATGTAGTGACAGGTAAGCAAAGAAACAGGAGAGAACAAGGTTTCCTGGAGGAATGAGAGCAATCTCTTTGCTTCCATGAGAAAGTTTGTTAATGAAGAGGGGCCGGTTAAACTAAACTGACCCAGGGTTGCTGTGTATCAGCGCCGGCCTAGAAGGGTCAGACATGGATGTATTAACACAATATAAGTTGAAGAAATTAAATGACTTTGTGCTTAAGATGTGCACACATCTGTATCAGTTTCACAACAGAGGCCTTGAAGAAAAAGTTACTATTTGTGTGGGTGTCTGTGGCATTATCTTAGGTTCCTATGAATAAATCTTGCTGCAACCCATCTTGCATCATCCATGAAGCTTTGCATGGTCCAGACTGGAAGATGATTCATGGCAGTTTCATGTCACTCCCCTTTCACAAGAAAAGAGCTATCTGAAGGGCAGGATTTAGGGTTGCAGGCTTTGGCTTTCCTCTGGTTCTAAAATGGCAAATATGCAATATTAGGTTTTTATGCCAACAAAGACTATGCAAGAGATGCACTTTGTTCTTGGGAGGAAAGATAAGTTTTGAAATGCTTCTTACTTCCAGTAGAAGCTCGAACTTGACTGTTTAGTTGCTCTATCTCTGTCAGACAAGAGATTGGTGAGATTACAAGGTCAAGCTTTCCTTTTGTAAATAAATGTCCTTTTGTCAGCACTGTTTTTCTACTTCGGGAACCAGCAGAAGATGTGCTGACAAAATACACTTTTGCCAATATACAATGATTCAGCTCGAGGAAGGTCTGCTAACAAAGCACTGTACAGGTAGACAAATCCTTGAGCTCACTCTCAAGAAATTTCTGCCTTTGTGAAGAGGAGTTTCTTCTGCTCGTAGATATTTCTGTTGCTCTTCAGGAACTGCTCTAGGTACAACTTCTCTCTCAGAGATTGAAGTGAGTGTAACTGAACTCTGCTTTTGGACTGATGACTAGAGATCTACTGAGTGAATGTATTTCAACTACAGAACAGTCAGGAATCAAGAAGCAGAAAAGAAGCCTCATATACATAGGTGATTGCAAGGTGTGTCCAAATGGATACTAAAGTACCATACACCTGGGTTAGGTGTTACCCCTGCACAAACCACATGTCTGGTAAGCCTCAGAAACTGCCACTTTTGTACAGAGAAAGGCCCACTGAAATTCTCCAGGAATCACTTTTCCAGCAATTGACCATGAACGGCAGGACCAGAGCCCACAAATACCAGGAGAAATCTGTATTTACACATGTTTTATAGCTACTACTAGGTAATTCAGTTTACCTATTTGTAAAAAAAAAAAGTACAAAAGCACAGGCAGGAAAATAAGAGGCAAGTGTTATATGACACATTTGATATAAATCATGTTGCAAGGTTATTCAAATATCCTAAAATTTGAGTTTTCTTATTGGTGTAGTTATACATTCTTGACCTCTGATTCTACACCATACTTTAAAATCAATTTTATAGCTTCCATATTAGAGTATTGCATCTTGCTTATGGCTTGTGAAAGAACAATATTTATCTAATCAACTCTAATTTACAACCTTCTGAGCTAATTCTCTTGTTGCTAGAATAATTCTTGGTTCTGCACAAAGATCTTCAAGAGCAGACTAGGCTTTAGCCACGCAACTCTCATCAAAAGCAGCTGGGACAGTAAGTGCTCATGTGACTAAAATTCAGGGATAGGAGCTTGCCAGCAATGCGCCTCTCAGTGTTTGTGACTAATCAGTCTCATCTGGGCCAGTGTGGTCCAGGTAGCTATGGGGGACACACTTTCACTGAGGTGTAAATCTTTCACCTTTTTGGAAAGTGAAACTGTCACACTGGCATAAAATAGTGCACTTCTAGATGCCTCCAGGAAGCCACACTATTTTGCACAGGGCATGTGGAAGTTACTCCCATTCCTCATAGATAACCCTAACGGTCCCAAGGCTCTTCCTACATTCAGAGAATGTACAGGAAAAAGAAATATGACTATATTGGCAAATAAAATTCAAGCCAAAATTTCCTAACACTTTCACAAGAACATACATCTTTGTATAACTAAGTGAAGGTTTAGCCTACAATTGCATGAGTCCATTAGTAAATGGCCAATTTTTAAAGGTATTTAGATGATTTGACTTAATAAGTGAGTTAGGAATCTAAGTGTGCTTTAAAATCCTTCCTAAATTCTAGTGCATCACAATGTGTAGGTTCATTCTTTAATTTGAAATGTGCTCACAGCCTGCATTTCTAAAGGGCGGGATTTGGGACTTACTGCAACAGGGATTACATTTGAATGTTCTAAAGTGGCACCCAGGTTTTCATGTCATAAGTTTTGTTAAGATTACCATACCTTTATATTTTCTCAAAAGTAATATTTCTTCCATTGGACAGTCATATCATTTTCTGTGTCCTCTATTGGCCCTTTTTCCCAGGGTATATATTCATAACCCAAGGTTATAAACAACTAGTACAATCTAATTTTCAATACTAAGGAAAAGGATATGCTTGATTTGTCACTAAAGTAGGTTACAACAAAATGAACATGGGAGCTTTGACTGAACAGAAGGTTGAGATAACCTGTGATATTTTCCAAATGTCAAAAAAAAAAAAGATTGTTGGCTAGTTAGTGTTGTATAGTGTAGCTATTAATTTCAGTGGGATTATGCCACAATAGAATCCTCTCAGTAATTTTGAATACATTTTCACGACATGATCACAGCAGCTAGAAGAATGAATCCTATTTTGTTCCTACAAATCCTAGTCCAAAATTAATTTCTGTGCATAATTTATTGTACTTATCAAAATTCTGAATTAAATTTACCTATAAATATCCAGACATATACTTCCATTTTTAATTTCCAGTGTAGTATTGAAAAATGACATAAAGTCAAAAATGCAGAACTATGACTGATATAATTGGGGAAGTTCTGCCAAGATCAGTAGTTACATTGATTAACCCCAGCTGAGGATCTGGCCCAATAAATAGCTAACTACATAATGAGCAAAATAATTCACTCTGCTATTAATTAGAAAAAGAACTAACGAACACTTAATCCAAATGTTGGGGTTTGCAGAGGGTGTTCCAAAGCACGTACACAGTTGTGGGCAATTTGGGAGCAGATCAATGTGTCAAGTTGTGGAGTTCCCACATTTCTCTGTTCTCAGCTGTAAACCCTTCGCATATTTTGGGAGTAAAGGAGGAGTCTACATTTTTTGCAGATGCTGGAGACGTGCCAGATGCTCCTATTACAAATATTTCTACATTGTGCCAAATGCTCCCATTGGGAATACTCGTTGTATCCCCATAACTACTGGTTTTGCTCAGTCCATTACTCAATAAAACTAGCCACCACTCCAGCTGGAATAGTCTGGTCTGAGAAAAAGGGCACCAGAAATTCAAACACATCTAGCTGGAGAAACTGGGCTGTTAATAGATCCAGCAAGCCAAGACTTATTACTCAGTTTTTGCATTAAAACTAAATATAAAGCACTGCCTCACAGGTGCAAATACACTAAAGATCATGTCATTGCATAAATTGAAATTAAACCAGTATTTAAAAGTATGATGTGAGAGAAATGGTCTAATGATAATAGTTATAAATTTCTTTTAGATCTGTATTTTCATCTATCACTGACTTCAGTGGGGCCAAGGGTTCAGCCCTGATGTCCTAATGATTTCAGAAAAATTGGAAGTATCTCAGCTTTTAAAAAAATTTATTTTCTACCTTTAAGCAGTACTTGAGATCAAGTATGTTTTCCCTGGTGAGTCTGAAAAAAAGGGAATTCATGTATTTGCTACCTTCTACTTTCTACATGCAATTTTTCTATTTTCTTATCATTCTGTAACAATGAAAGATGCCACATTAGTGCATAGAGCCTTAATCTTAACCTGTCAGATGCATTCATTCCTTTCACTATAAAAATTGCATTTCAAATTTTCTTTCCTTAGACCCCAAATTGGCAAACACTTAAGCATGTGCTTAATATTAAGTCTCATTTGGTACAGAATGGAAAAGCAATGAACTGCACTTAAGAGACATCAGTGCTCTAAAAAATATTTTATTGCCATTTTTCTAGACTAGATTTAATTATTTTAATACCAAATTGAATTGTTTCATCTCATCTCCAATATACGAGAGAAATCTTGAAGCTGCTCTTTAGGCTTCTTTTGATCTGACGAATATTTTCTGGTTTTGAGAATTTCTTCGAACAACCCAATGATTTAATTGCAACTCTTTTTCCTCTAGCCTAGCTACTAAGCCAGTGCCATCCCACATTAAAGGCAATGAAAATAGAATAGGCTGATTTACAATAAAAATATTTATATTTAATATTAGTGTTTCTCTAGTAGGTCACTAAAGGAATAATAAAAATGGTAGGCTGTTGTTACTGCCTTGAAAAACTGGATTTTTATTTAAGCAAATCATGTCAGAGTCTGAAGCCTACTGGATTATCTTCTAACATATGGTAAGTATTGGTTATGTGGTGTGCTGGCTTGCATTTCATTGTTGGAAAAGCATAGAAAACTGATTTTAGTATGCCTTTGCTCTTAGCAGCAGGGTATAATCATTTTTAAAAGAAATTATGGAATCAAGCATTAGCATACTGTGTAAATTTAGGATTTATGGAAGGATGTCATATATCACACACATATATTGCTTTGGGATGCTTATGAAATCTTCACTACCACATGTCACTGTTTTGTAGTTGTTTAAAATGGTAACTAAGCACATGCAAAAAGATAGTAATGCTAGAATAGTCTTCAAAAACTTACATTGTTAAGTATTTAATAAACATACCAAAACATTAATATATTATCCATTTTACTACCACTGAACTTTAAAGAATTTCTCTTTGTGAATGCATCAGTTATCATTATCCCTGAGGGAATTAGCTAAGCCCCACGTACTCAGCCCCTCGCAACCTTGCCATTCTTACAGGATTTGCTTCAGGTGCCTGGAGGTGGGAGGATGTGTGTGGGTGAAAGTTGGGGCTCTTTGCACCCACAGGAGAGAAAACCAGCACTTCTCATGCCCTGATATCCCTCCAATATGGACAAATTCTTTTCTTCATGAGAGGGGAATGAGAGCTGCCCCAGCAGGGGATGCCATTCCCACACAGCTCCAATGGTGCAGGATGAGCACAGGGGCTTTTACCTGGAAAAGCACTGGGAGACACGCCCTGCTCTGGCACCAGCACGTGTCTGCTGGATCTCCTGAAAGAACAGCCTGCACATTATCAATCTAAACAGGAAGCCCAAATTGTAATTGAAAGGTGAGAGAAAAGTACCCATTACATACTTGCCAGCTCATGCTTACTACTGAGGGTAGGCTTGACTTTACCCTTCACTTTAGATTTCAGCAGCTTAATTAATCTACTAACATCAAAAGGAAAATAATCTGTTCGGAGCAGTCCTTCTAAAGACTTGGTGCTTTGAAACTTCATTTCAAAATCGATCTCGCTTCTATCAAAATGAATGTAAAACTCAGAGATGAGAAGACTCTCCACCACTGTCACTTTTGTTCCACCAGACCTCTGCAAGGTGCCCATTTGATCACTGCTATTTATTCTGTACTTTTGTCTAAATAAGGCTTTAAGTATGATACTCATCCATACAGAGAGAGCCAAAAAGCACCAAAACTGAGGGAGTTGAAGGGCATGGGCTGTCACAGGCCCTTTCTGTCAGATTATGGCTGTTTGGGGTTGGCCGTGAGGTCACTGTGGTGGCAGGACCTGGCAGCAAACTATGGAGAGAGGGCAGGAAGTCAGGGTAGCCCCTTTTTACATTTCCCTGTGGCCCATGCTGTGCCAATGACACCAGGCTGGTGTAAGACATTGGGCAGTGATTGACCAAAGTCCTCTGTGCTCACAGAACTCTTGGTGGTCAAGTGCCAGGCAGAAGGAGGCCCTGTGGAATAATGAACACTACGAGTGCCTGGAGACAGACCACGGGCAAGAGCAGATGGGAGGAAAGAGCAGAGGATTTTTACTGCCCAAGGCTTCTCCATTTTGAGACCAGTGGAGCTGCTATTGATGCAAATGATGGGAACAGCCATTTAGGAGAGGCCATGCGTTCATATGACAACTGTCCATAGGTGATTGCCTAAGATTAAGATTCAGATTAAGGCCTTCACTAGAGGCCATCCCTGCCTCCTGCCCTCAGCTAGGTATTTGCTTGATGGGAGGTAGAAAAGTAAAGCAAGAAGGAAAATGCTGGTGCACTGGAGCTCTTAAAATTCAAACCTGCTAACTGCTCACGGAAGGAAAAAGCAGAGCCTGAACTAGTATCAATTACTTTAAATTATAACATATGATGCCAGACTCAGCAATCACATCAGCCACTTGTACAAGCTGCTTCAAAGTACAACTTGAAGCACAAGACTCCCATCCCACATGAATAGCTCAGTGCATTGACAAGGACTACAACTCACATTTGCAAATATTCAGCAAACCTAACAGCCTGTGACCTATCACTTAGAAATGTTCCTGCAAAAACCTTGTTAATCCGTAATAATTTAGAGAAATCCCAACTTCTGCTGTTGCTCCATAGCCCAGATTCTCCAAAGTCTGTCGTGCCTAAGACATTTTGTTTCTTCTTGTTCCCCTGATCTGGCCCCTGGTTCCCTACTGGTGTTTTGCAAAGCCTGGGGACCTTGAAGGGGGAGCTGACTGCCTCTGCCCAGGTGTCCACTAGGGCATTGCCAGGGAATGGCTCTCTGACCCATTAAATCATTTTGAAAATGCAGTTATGTCTAATTAGTGTTTAGCATTGGCTGTCTTCAGTGTTTGCATTGGTTTGTTTCCATGAAGTGAGATTTCTGGGTTATTTATTACTGCTAATATAATACCATGCTTTGACAGTCACCTTATGCTCTGCCAGTTTGGGGCTTCTTGTCAATTACCCTGATTTCATGTATGACTCTGTTCTTTATCTACAAATTCTTTTCTCTACATCCTCTCAAGACAGGAACTTGTCCTTGTTGCCAGATGGATGGTAAGGGCTGGACTGTAGAATAACTGCAGAAGAATTAAGGGATTTGTTTACAAACAGCTTGACAGGGTTAGTTTGTCCAAATACATAAATTACCCAAATTTCACGTAAAAGAGACCTCTTGTACTGAAGAAGAGTAAAGAAAAGCTGTGGTTCATGGTCAGATTTATATTTGCATTTTTCATCAAGGCTCCCCTCTGCAGGGATCCCCTCTGCAGGGAGCATGTACTTGAAAGATGGGTCTCAGCCACAAAGTGTAAATTCCATTTCACTCTCCCCAAAACTCTGGGGTTATTCAGAATGTCCAAGTTTTGGTCCTCCTCCATGCCAAACTTAGTGGAACCAGAGTTGCCTTCCTTCACATTTCAGCTGTGTCTTTAATACACACTCCTCTCTTTCACTGTTAATCATGTCTCGGGCTCTTGCTCACATGTGACAATATCAGCTCAAGCATGCGCAATGAACTCATAATTCAAAATTAATTGGCTCTACAATACAAGATAATCTTAAGAAAACTGCAAATTAATTACTGTAATACAATATTCACATACATGTTATCTGATAATGTACACTGTGATTTAAATTCTACTACTGTCAAATTCTTTGAATCATTTAACAAGTTATACCCAGTGGACATTTTATTCGTTCTAGACATGTTTTGACATTTTGGATCAAAACATTTTTTAGTATGATTTGCTAACTTTCTTAGCAATTGTTTTCTGCTGTCTAGTATAAACTAAGAACACTTTATCAGGTGTGGTGAAATATCCTTTCTAACTGGGATTACAGTGATGCCGGAATGATTTTTGTCTTTTCTTTATATACCTTTTACACAGTTCTCTGTATCCACAAGTATTAGCATGCATACTTGTGACCTTTTACTTAGTTTAGTGCTTTGTAAGTGTTCTGCAGGCCTGAGACTGAACACCCCAGAACTGCAGAGCCAGGGAGACCAAACATTCCTACTATCTCAGGAACCCAAGGTCTCCATGTAGGACAGATGCTGTAAACTAGAGGTTAGCCCACCCCAGCCCCATTATTGGGCCCCCTTGTTAGATATGCTGATGCGTAAAGTCTATAACCTGTGTGTGTGATTGATGGTGGGTGTGCATTTGCCACACTGTCACCTGGGTAAAGTGGATGCATCAAACAGGATCCTGATTAAAATACTGAGGTAAAGACCCCAACCCCTTTAACTGTGTCTAGTTTCGTTTTCCTAACACCAGGAAAAAGGCATCACAGAGGTATATAAAATTTGCATATTTAACAATGGAAATTCACTAGAAAATGGCAACATTTTTTACTCATTAAGAACTAAAGAGTGTTGCATCCTGACACTATGAAGGGCTAGGATATTATGAGAACAGACTTCCACAAAAAGAAAAAAAAAATACCTTTTACATTAGAATTAAGCATAAAAAAATTAGATTTAACTGAAGCCACCAAGGTTGCCAGCAAGCCAGTGCTATGAATGAGTTGTGCAGCTCAATTACATCAATTAGTCCCAAAACAGAACACTAATTAAGCTTTTACTATTATTTCATACAATTGCGTTCTGTTACAAAAGCAATATTTTAATGATGAACAGCAACACATTTTCAATTTCCTTGTAGACAGTGAATACAGTCAGAACCCAGAGTACAACGCAATTAGTATAGTAACCAGTTCATTGTTCTTATTTTCCTGAAGCTCTAGTAACAGTTTATTTTTTACTTTTTATATCCTTATGTAATAATGTTTATTCAACTGCTGTTGTATCATCCACAGTGAACACTTCAAAGAAAGGAGGGGAGAATAAAAGGGATGCATAAAAAAAAAGGAGTTATATCATAGTCATGTAGGTAACAACTGTTATAAAATGCTTTATTTTATCCTTTTTTATTGGAGCTTGCAAATGGTTCAAACATGCACTCAACCATAAGCAGAGTGTTTATAACAACCTCCCGATAAAGCTGCTTTTGTATAAACATAAACTTTTGGGGTCAGCTGTGACCTGAGTCTCAAACTCCATCCCTGCCCACTATCAAATGGGGCCAAGCTCAGGGAGTTGTGCTTTGCTTTCTCTGGAGACAATGAGAGCTGCCAGAGACCTGTGCAGGAGCAGGACTGGCTTCTCTGGAACCCCCAGGAAGGACCTGAGACTTCTGCAAGGGAGGAGCTGATGTCTGCCACTGACAAGGAGGGATAGGGACATGGTGCTTCAGGGAGACAAATCCTGATTTCCAGCTCATCCTCCCAAGCTTCAAAAAGTTTTCTGCCTCAGACAACTTCCTTCTGTACAGGGACATATATTTCTACATTACAACACTAAAGAGTTTAATATTAAATGTTCTTTTGCACAAAAAAAAAAGTCAACATTGATGTTGTTTTCCAGGATCTCTTTTTCCCATATATATTAACATCATGCCTCACATTTCAGTGACTTTTATTCAAACTTACTACAGCTGAGTTGCAAAATGTTGTCTTTGTCCTTAAGACCATGACAGAGAACTTTATCTGCATTCAGATGCCTACTGGTTTGTGGTATTTCAATAATAAAACAGCAGGATTGAAGGCTCATGATGAGAAATCTGACTAATTACCTGTTAGATGATAGATGGTTGTAACTCGGCAGTGCCAGTCACTGAAAACAAAACACTTCTAGATATCAATCAGCTTCCTGACAAATTCAATTTCCATCACATTCAGTGGACAATAAATGTGAATTTTACCTCAGCAGCTATAAAGCTTTGACTTTTAACTTTCCAATATGCATAATGATGTTTTAATAAAGTAGAGATTTCTTTTAAGTAAATTAGTATTTAAATACCTGCCATATTCATATTTCAGGCTCAAAGCTGGTGGAAATAATTAATGTTGCAAATCTGTCTTGTGTTCTACTGCAGACAGCAAAGGTGTATTTAATAGCAAAGTTTTTGTTTTCTCCATATATTGTCATTTAAGATAAATTATTTACAGTGCTTGTAATGGGGGTATTTATCCTCTTTTTCCAGGTTCTTATCCATCTACATATCAGTGAGTTGGGTGCAGATTCTCCATATGACTTAAGAAACAAAATATCCAGTTATCACCATTACACACCAGCATGTGGGCCAAGTTAAAACAAAGAGGATTGGAGCGTGGGAATTAAATATGGGCTTGAATAAACACCTCTCTTTCTTTCCACATAGGGGCCAATTGCATTGTCAACATCTGGAAGCTGTGGATAAGCTTGTCCCCTTCAGAATGAATCTGAGTCCACTTACTCTCTTTTAGATAGGAAGAGGTTAATTACAGTGTTTAATATCCTAGCCAAAGGTATGATATGGAAATTAGGATCTAGGGGCTTCAATCCCTTGGTGATCTTGGGCACAATAAACTGAAATCAAAGAGGAAACGTTAACATTGGCCCAAAGTTCTGGAGAATGTGCATCCTGGTATCACTGCAGCAAATCACCCTGATGAGCCACACTCTGCCCTATGCATCAAAAGTGCACACAGGAGTCAAGAACAGGCTCTGTCAAACTTCTGAGATCTTCATGTCTCACGGGATACAAATTCAGACCAAATTATTTATCTCCACCCTTTGGCAAGTGACATCCACACAACAAATAGAAGGGCAGCAAAATTACAATTGTATTTGGTTTAGAGCACTGTGCCTCTCCAATTTTATTTCACCTAATAAAAAATTGAAAAAAAAAAAAAAATATCAAGCCTTAATACAATTGTCCTTCTTGGAGGAGCCATTTCAACGTGCTCCGTCAGCTGTAGGGGCAAAGCGAGCTCTGAGGACCCACCACAGGTGTCCACCCGGCCCTCGGTGCAGGAGCTGCAGGGAGCTTTGTCCTTGGGAAATGGGAAAATTATTAAGCAGGTAACATCTGGGACCTGCTTCTCTGAGACAGCAGCAGGGAGAGATAACTCTGTTAGTGCAAGGGACAGTGAGGGTTTGCAGGGTTGGCCACTGGTCTGTGCTCAGTTTGATTGATTGGCAGGTGCTGGGATAAGCTTTGTCTGCTCATTTCTCCCGACCAGTAGCAGCCTCTGCCTTTATCCCCAGCTCCCCACATCAGCCCCTTCCCAGCTTCTGCTGGAGCACGGGTGAACAGGAGACAGCCAGGTGACCCTGGGGACCCACCTGGCCCAGGGCTGAAGCAGGGACCCGGGGAAGGGCACAGTGAGAGCCAACTGCTGGGCTGGGGGGAGCTGTGCCAGAGCTCTGAGCCAGAGAGGAGAGCTATGGAAAAAACTCAAGAGTGAAAAGGCTGAGAATTTTTTCACTGGAGTCAGTTTACTCAGGAAACACCCTAAAGCAGCCATTTCTTCTAAACTAGGGTTTCTTTCCCAGGTCTTGCCTCAGCACCTTAGGACAAGCACCCCAGAAGAGCTCTCTGAGCACTGGCAGGTTTCCAATCTGGCTTTCTGGCATTACATTTGGTTTAGATGGTTTTATACTGGAAGCTGCAGCAAATTTGCCCTCCAAACCACATCCCTCTCTGCAGCCTGGCATTTTGCAAGTAACTGTTATTTTCCAATTTGCAGAAATACCCGTTATTTTTTCTGAATTTTCAGGACATATTTCTACTTTGTTTTAAGAAAAATCCTTGACAGTACTGCCAGAGTTTTTCTCTGATTTTGTACAGTCAGGCTATCCCTGTAAAAGATGCCAATATAAGTCTGAATAAGAGGTTTAGTACATCAGTGAAAAATTACATTCTTAAACATAGGTTATTAAAGATTATGTCACCGTTCTGCATGCATGCACATACATATCCATATATTTTAAAAATATGCCAGTAATCAATTTAGAATAGTTTATTTTATTATTTCTTGTGGAAACAATAATGGTTGTATCAACAAATTCTTCTGTTTCTGATTCTGATAATGAATTACCAGGTTCACATTTACAGACTACATTTCATGAGAGATGTACTGAAGACTGTAATAATTTTTTTCTTAATCAAACCACTGTACAGAAGAGATCTACTTAGGCTTTTCTTAAAGCAGCCTGACATCAAAAGATTTCAAAAGGACAAAGGCTGCTTTTAAAAGCTAACATACTATTTATGATTTCAAATGGCAGAGGTATGATTTAGCCTGCTTTATTACAGATGTTATAAATGATGTTTCATATAAGAATATTATTCTCTTATTGCTTTCCAGGTAGAGTTTCCACTGGCTTCATTAAAGGCCTGAATGTAAAACAGCTGCAGAACCATGAATTGGGTCCTGGCAAGTGAAATTATCCCTTTTTTTTTTAATCATTTGACGTGGCAACATGGCAGCTATTTAATTACACTCATGCAGGAACAATAAATAAAAGTCCTATGACCTTTTGTTTCAATAAAATAAAATCTACTTATTCTTTTTAACTAAAATGTCATTTCCCATTTATTTTCCCCCAATGTGGTTGCCAGTGTCCAATTTTTAGGCTCAGTGCACAACAGTGATAAGGTCAAAACCTGAGACAGGGTGATGTGATTAGCCCTGTCCTAGGCTACCTCATAAAAATGTCTGCCACACAACACATGCTCTGTCATGCAAGAAAAATTGTTTACGGAAGGGCTCAACCAGACGGAGTTGTATGAACATGTAAAGGACTTTTTACAGTCTCCTCTCAACTCATTTTTATGAGTGAGATTGGGGAGAGGAGGAGGGTAATTTTAAAATGGGTAAATAGAAGATATAACTTGACACTGGAAAATCAAAAATTGAGGTGGGTGGTCTGGCAGCTCGAATAACAGTTGCAGATGACCTTACAAAGCCCAGGTGTGATTCATCAATCCCAGAAGACTTGCAATATGCAATATTTTCCCTGCTTTGGAATAGGCAATAACCCAAACAAAAACCTGACCTGATGAGGTTTGGTTCACAGAGGTCTCATCTCTCCATGAGAACAGGTGGAATTACAAGCATAAATACCAAGCACTAATATGGCACCATAGACAGGGACTTTATTTATCATGCAGAGAGTGAAAACAAAGCTTTCTACTAGATTTATTAGTAAAACGGAACAGAAGAATCTGGTATGGACAAACTGCATGTTCCCCACATCTCAGCTGCCAGGACTTCCTGCCCTCGGGCTTAGATATATTTATCTGGTTATAATTCAGTAAAGTTGTGTGATTTCAAGCCATTCCAAACAAACAAAATATCTAGGATATCATTCAAGGATGTCCTGACAATGCGATATTTCCCCTTCCAGATTAAAATTAAAAATAGAGATGCTAATTAAATGCTCTCACAAAGACGAGTTCTTCTTCTCAGAAATTGCTTTTATTAATTTTATTTTTTAAACAGCTTAAGGACTGTAAAAATTAAAATGATGACAGTTTTATCTGGATGAAATTATTATAACGTGTACCATATCGGGAGAGAGAGAAAAGCATATAAAATATATATATATATATTCAGAGCTTGATTGTGCTGTTTCTTTGTATTCAGAGGCCTCTTTGACTTCACTGGAAATTTTACATATGTGACAGTTGCAGAAATGAGTCCTCAAATTGTACAGAAATCAAATTTCCATGTTAAGGAGACACTGTTTCTAATTTCACTTGGAAAAATCACAGTTTTTCATATGAACCCCATCTCGTTATTTTTCCAGTCTTTCTAAACATTGGTGCTTTTTATAAGTGAGGGACATTGAGGAAAAAGAAAGAGATAGAAATAAAAAGAAGACTTTATGCGTACCAGGGGATGAATATGTTACTGGAACAAGTTTTTAGTGTTGAGTGTACTGTCAGGAGTAAAGAAAAACATGGATAATACCATTAGCGCCCCAGTGCTCAAAATAAAATATTAATGGCAGCATTTCCTGAGAAATTAAATTACTAGAGAAAAGAAGTCTTAAAAATATGCGCTCCACTGCCTTGTTGAAAGCCCTCACACAAATTATGGCCAAATTAATATCCTTTTGTCTTTAGCACACATACTTTATGACCTTGAAAGATACTCTCATGTAAATGTCTGAGGTTTTCTTATTCAGAAATGGTCGTATTTTGCACACATTCACTGGCCTAGGGAAAGAGCATAACCATTAGCCAGGTTTGAATGGCTGAAATTCAGTTGTTTGTTTACAGGAGTCATAAGATCATCTGGGATCTGCTTAGCCTCTGTTTAAAGGTCCAAAATGATTCAACTTTAGTTATTGTTTATTTAAGGGCATAGATGTTAACCAATCCAGTCCAGCTCCACTGATGGACAGTCAGACCCAGCACATGAAAAGAGTGCTCTTTTTGTTGCAAGGCTTTACAATTTCTTTAAAGTTCTTATTCTACCATTAACAGTGACTCACTGGTTGTTAAATAACTGCAGCTCTCACTAAACTGAAAATAAAAAAAATCAAGATCCATTCTCACAGAGGTCCTCCATATGTGATAAATACTGGCTGCTATGCTTCTAAGAAGACTGTAATTATCTAAAATATAATTCATTATGTCAAGTCTCCAATGCACACTATGTTATCAACATGAGTAAAAAAATTATTTCTAGATCATGATTATTTCAAAAAGAATATTTCTTGAAGAAGGGAAACATTATGACTCATGCCTATCAATTTTCTATTACCTATATTAATTTTTATCTGAAAAAAAAAAAGGAAAAGAAAAAATTCAATGTCCTGCCAATACGTTGAAATTGCTAGCATGTTTTATACACATTAAAATCACGTTTCAAGTAGGTTAATAATACCCCACCAGCCTCAGAAGCAGTGAAGAACACAACCTTCTTTTGCCTCAACCGTGACTCAGGAAAAGGCTTGCTCCTGCTGAGACTATGAGGGGGCTGAAACTTTCCTTTCTCTGATAAGGTCATCAAGAAACACAGATATTTGGGGCATAAATCTGCATTCAGTTGAATACTGTCAAATGAGAAAAATCTGTGTACTTCCCACAGTGCTTAGCATCTTGTCCAACACTGGTGTACTGACTTCAGATCAGGCCAAGTCTGTGTTTCCTACCCCAGTCTTTGCAAGAAGGCTATCCCTAAGGCTGTTCTACTTAAAATTATATAATTAAGTATTTTCCACAGTCAAAAATAATTTTTGCAGCAAGATTTTTCACACTTCTCCCCCATTTTCTGATATAATACTCTGCTAAATTTTTAAGAAGAGTTTTGCAGAACTGAGACAAACATGGTTAAACCTAAGATACCACAGCAGTATAATAAATATTCATCAGTACTACATTTGCCTTTAAGTACTTCAAAATAGCTAAATGACACAAATTTGTTACAGTGGTAACAGCAACACAATTATGGTTAGTGGCCTGTCGCTGCTACCATCCAAACTTCAGCTTACAATAATACAAAACTCTTGACAGGCCATTCATGGATCAAACTTAAAATATAAGGGAAAAAGAGAAATGATTTTAACAACTGAGAGTTTATGGAAGTGCCAGATGACAAGCTGGTGTATGGAAGAGAAAATTAAATGTAGCGAGAGAAAAAAAAGCAAAGATGGTGCACATTGCAGATAGGTTTTATACATGAAATTTTTTACAAAATATTTTCATTGACACTTTTAAAAATCAATACTTCTCTTAAAGGAATGGCAAGAACCCTAGGGGATGTTCTTCTCCATGCCAGAGGCCCAAACAAGCTCAAGAGTAACAGAAGTTCATCCTGCAGACACTAAAGGAATGATTTCTGCCCAGGTGGGCAACAGTCAGATACTGGTGCTGGAGGTGAACATCTCAGAGGGGAACCCAGGAGTAAATCCTCCTTGGGGGCTACAGCCACATAATAGAGGAGCTTCTACTTTCTGATCCATCACTATATTGCAGCAGAAACAAGGGGTGAAACACCCAATTTTGTGTCCTTCATGATCTGGGATTGATGTATGGAGCAGAAAAGGGGAAGAAGTGGAATGAAGGAGCAGAAGAGTGAGATTTCTCCCAGTGAGTGGCCAAGAGCACTCAATTCAGGCTCCTGCCCTACGCTGCCCAGCATGAGTTTCTCTCTCTTCTTGTGCTCTTTGAAAGCCAAAGAGGAGAGAACAAGCCCAGCTACAGGGACCTTCCCAAGGTGACAGCCAGTCCACCCTGGCATCTTCACCAGGATGGATCAGGATGGTCCCTGAGAATTCGGGGCCTTCTTAGGGATTATCTCTGAAAAGGTTCCCCACTGGAGGAAGAGGTGCTCGCCCATCTTCTCACAAAGGATTTTATATCAGAGTGCTACGACAGGTCCTTTGGATATTAGAAAAGAATTTTTAGAAGAAACATATTCTATAGCTCCATGTTCCAGCATCCAGTAAATTGCTAACACAAATAATTAAAACTAATATATGGTTGTAAAAATAAATTAATAAAGTATATTTCATTATGCAGTATCCTTGATTTTTATGGTGTTTGATTACTCACTAATTTGCAAAATGTGGTAATCTGCAGTATGCATCCAAGTGATTAGTGAAATCATACTGTACTTTAGTCAACAGGCTGATGATCTGACATGTCCCAACAGCAGCCCTGTATGGAAGGGTAAAATGATTCTTGCTTTTATAAAAGTCAGTTTACAGCACTCAGGTAATGAAAAGTGACCATCGAGTTTCTACAGGGAGGCTTATGGTGATTTAAATGAACATTAAAATCAGTAAAAATGTGGCCAAAGGCACTTATGCCTTTTGGGGTTTCTTTTCACATTTTTTTATCTTATAGTATCTCTGATTAAATTTGGTGAGAATATGTAGGTGACACCTAGAAGACAAATATAACTTGGTATGGATCAACAGCATTAATTCCAACACCCAATTTTGAGAAACATATGTTCTCTTCAACAGATATATGGGTGTTATCATTGGCAAAGCTATAAATAAGTATTAAATCCTCATCAGTCAAAATCAGGAGTACTCTGAGGTTTCACTTTCATCAGTTAACAATAACACCTCTGGAAAAACATTAAGTCTAAATGATAGCATATTTATTATTTGACAAAAACTATCTTACAAAATATTTTGGTTTAATTCCCAGATGATTTACATAATAGATTATAGCAGCTGCTATAACAATTCCAAAGTTGTTTTTTTTCTGAGTAGTCTTTGAATCCTCTAACACTACAAGTGTTTTACCAGATCTTATTTTTTAAATTAGCATGCCTTGAAAAAATACCTCCACGTATTTTCCTAGAACAACGCAAGCTATTGATCTCAGCTTGACAAAAGTGGAAGAATTCATAGGTCATTTCAAAGTCACCTGTTGAACCAGCAGAGAAGAAATATTTCTCCCTCACCAGCCTAGAATCTTTAGAGTTTGGTGGACAGTGCAAAGGCTTTGCAGGGGCATGGTTGTGCTGCAGAGCCGGAGCAAAGCGTCCTGGCTGATTATCACAATATTTCAGCTTTTTAATTTGAGCCGTGAAACACCTGGTTCTGTCCTAAGTTGCTTCTCAGGCAAAACTCCTGAAGCAGTGGCAGGCCTTTTGTTTAATTCTAGCCACGTGCAATTTTATTTTGGGATGAGCAAATAATTAATCTATTAAAAGGTTCCATGGGACATTCCAAAAGTCGCCGTGAAAAATTATTGTCAGTGCACAGCTGAGATGCTGCTTTATAGAATTAGCTCATAAAGTAGTATCGTGTGTAACTGCATTTGTGTTGTCACTGTCTCTTTGTAAATCTCCAGAGATTTACAGCACCACACACTGGAGCAAGACCATCTAATATTTATAATGTTTCATTATTTTCACCTACTTGTAACAAAACCTGTAGACTTATAAAAAATCCAAGGAGATGTGTCAGAAATAGCAGTGTCCACTGGCAGTATCCATAGCAGTACACAGAACACAGGCAGACACGATACCACAGGAATTGCAAGTGACCAAACAGCTGCATGACATTTATTCAAAATACTTTCTGCATTTAACACACTTATTCAGCGGAACTTGAAAATAGGGTCGTTTATTTGGGCATGGCAAGGGGGAACTTGGGTTTTTTACTACACCTACAGAGTATAAACAGATCTGGACTGTAAAACCCTTTCATTGTAATTCTACAGGTAAAAATAATATTTTTACTAATGACAGCTTTGGCTAGGGAAAAGTTAAAAGGCTGCAGAGCTAACCCTATAGTTTAACTCAAAGTCCTGCTTGGAAGTGGATGGACAGACTGTTCCTGCACAGATTCATATCAGAAGTGAGTTGTTTACAGCTTTTTGAAACATTTAGGATTTCATCTTAACACTCCCCAGTTTATGACAAGAAAAACTAGGAGCATGCAGTTTTCTGATTGCTACCATCAGCCAGCAGAAAAATGCTTAAGCAAGAATAAAACAATTTCTTACTGGTGGGGTCTTAAAATAAATGTCCAAGCTTCATAAAGAACACAGCACCGATTGGAAATCTTGCCAGCATAAGAGAACAAGAATTTGGCCCTTTCTCTGCAAATACTGACAGCACTCCACAATTTCATGCTGTTAGGATTTTTTAATTAAATAAGCTATTCTTCAGTACACAATAGAACTAAAAAGGAGAGAGTATCTAAGTATGAGGCTAAGTTTGTAAAGAAGTCTCTAAGTCCTTTGCAAATGTGCACAGAAAATTAAAAATTCCATTGAGACTGAGATTTTCTAGATAAGTAAGTCCATAACTTTTTTAAGGGGACGGATTTTTTTAAATAACTGTGCTTTTTGCTACAGTCAATAAGTATCACGAGAAAGAGAAATGTGATATTAAGCAAGATCTGATCCTAAACTTATGGCTCCAGTGGGAACCAACTAAACACCATTTATAGCATATCCCAACAGAAACACTCCATTTGCTGTAGCAGTGTTTACTGCATCTGAATTCTCCTAGCAGAAAGCAGCTTTTTCACAGTCAAGTTCCAATATTAGCAGCAAAATAATTATTATGTTATATTTGTAGGACCATGCTAAGGCTGGGGGAGCAGCAGGGGAAAGGGGGGTCTTTAATTGCTGTTACTCCTTGGAAAAGAAGAATATAGATATGATAATGTGGACAATTTGCAAGTTTTAGTCATGTGGCTGAAAAAAAAATTATTTACTGGAGAGGACCTGACCTACAAAAACACACATGTGTCTAAAAGAATAGTATTTTAAGAAGTATCCTAAATGCAATCATTGCTTGGATGAGATGACTCATATGTCATCTCCATCAGCTCTGCAATACCAGTCCAGGCAGCTACCAGTACTTGCATCCAAACACAGACTTTTTTATGCCAGACATGAATCAATAAATTTTAATCCAGAATGTTACCTGCAAATAATTTTAATCTAGAATGTCACCTGTAAATAACATACTATAAACCAATGCCAAATTGGAAAGAGACGAAAAGTGCCATACCTGTACAATGATTTACACTGTGCCTGAAGCTTGTTCCAACTCAATAAAAGTCTCCCATTGATTTCAGTGTAGTTTGGTTCAGTCCCTTATTTCAGCCCTCATGTGTTTCGCCAGTTTAATGTAGCCACCCTTCGTGGTAGCCTTTGTCCATGCTCCTTATAGGAACATTCAACAATTTGTGGTACGATTAAAAATGTCTGTGGAAGTATGAACCACATTATATATTGACCAAACATACATAGAGGCTAGACAACTCCTACAAATAGCATGACAGAAGACTAACAGAGCATTCTAAGTATTTTTTCATTTTAGTTTTAAAAAAAATATCCTGAGTATTTCAAACAAACAAACAAGACAATTATAAATGGTCATATTAGAGTTGTTCCTCTCAGTGAAACTCCTGCAGCAAGCAGAAATGGTAAATAAAAATAAATAGCAAAATCCAAATGGATCAAAAATATGACTGACACAAAAATTGCTGTAAGCATATAAAACCTGCTTCACTCATCTATGTGAAAGGTAATAATTTTGATTCAAACATTGATACTCACATTAGGTATGTAGCTGCCTGTATCATAACCCAACTTCCTTAACCTAACAAGCCAATAAAGCATAAAGGCACAACAAGGAAAATCCAAACTTGAATAATCAAACATTTATTTTTTATAAATAGGAAAAAACACCTTGAGTGCAGTGATACTGATGTTGTATATATAAATTCTTGATTTTTCAATCATACATATTAACAGTGTTTCTTGATTTGCATTGCAGAGCTAGTGGAAATACATTTCTATTCAGCACTCCTGTTATCTAGCAGATGAGCATTTTCTGGGTGTTTCCTAGATGACAGTTCTTTTAGATGTCAAGCAGAAGCTACACTTGCTCTGTTAGGATTTTTTTTTTTTATGTGCAATACCCTGAAAACTAAAATTCCACTGCACACCACCGTCTGTTACAGTGCTTCATGCTGACCTGGGTGTAAACTTTCACCGTGCAAAAAAGTCAAAGGAGGGTGACTTTTTAAGTGCAAAAATATATCTATTTCATGGGAGGGGGGAAGAAAAGAGGGGAAGAAGGGAGAAAGGGGACTTTTTTCAGAAATATTACACCTAGTCCAACTTTATGTCCAGCATGAGCTGTTTGACGTTGCTCAGCCTGCAACACGCAAAGGTATCCTGTCAGGTTGGCTGTCCATTTGCTTTTCATATGAATTGTTAGTAAAATCTACTTGAAATAAAACAGAGCAAAAGATATACCATAACATCTACATGAGTTTTTTATCAACTTCTGAGGTGACCATTTTACATTCAGACTGTAAAATGCACACAGAAAATAGGCCTGAGAAAGAATTCTGAACCTCACAGCATTTGGTTTATATTTTTTTGACTAGAAGTGAAGTGTCTGGCACATCATTCATTTCTTCCTGGAAGGTGCAGATTTGAGGACATGTTCAACCCTGCTCTAAGTTTAGATAGTTTCAGAATAAAGGAACTATTCCCAAAGTCCCTGCCCTCTAGGTCTGCCTTTTAGATAATGAAGTTTCTGAAGGCGTTGTTCAACACAAACCGACTCAAGAGGAAAGGAAAAAAAAAAAGAGAGGGGGTGGGGGGAGGAATACGACAGAAAAGTACATATTTTTGCATTTCTTCTGAGTTTATTCAGAATTATATCCATCTGGGCAAAACAGCTAGCTCCCCAGCAAATTAATGGTCTGATGATTCAGGGAAATGTAGAGCTGGGTTCTTAGTAGCAAAATGCATGTAGGTGAGGTGCACAGAGGTAAATCTACTTTGGAAGGATATACGTTTCCATAGATTAAGGATTAATTTGGAAACAATGGGATCCTAATAAAATGCCAACGTTACAGGAGTTTTATTAAAACTCCTCTTGGAACAAAGGATCAAATTCTCTCGGACTCAGCTGCAGCCCGCTGAGGAACCTGAGTGGAGGCACCATTTATTAGCAGAGGCGACTCATTAGAGATGGGGAAATTGCTGTCGGCTGGGAACTCGGTCCTGCTCGAGCTTGAAGTTTTTCCTGGGGAGCTCAGGATCGGCCCCTTGGCGTGCCCTGCCCTGCCGCCCGCTGCAGTGCGGGAGCGGCTCTCACCTCTTCCCGCGGGGAAAGGGTCTCAGCCTGCGCCACGAGAACGCTCCGCTGTCCCTAAAACACTGATCCCCCGGCCAGCCAGCCTGAGCAGAGCAGCAGTACCCGCAGATGCTCAACAAACGACCGCCTAAAACACGAAACGCTGATTCCTTCTCTTTTTTCAATCTTGGTTTTTGGTTTGGGTTTTTTTTCCCCTTTTTGTGACAACAACTTCTGGAGATTAATCCCTCTCCAGAGTTTGCCCGTGCCTTGTCATGTCAGTAACGTCCTGCACAACTTAACGAGATAAACCCTGACGAGCTCATCGGGCCGGGCGGGGCTGGCACCGTGTTCTGGGGCCGGCGGCCGCTCCGCGCCGTCGCCG
>JAHLSL010000045.1:5019690-5034074 GCA_025920805.1 Petroica traversi | reverse complement strand
GTGTGTGGCACGGCGGGAGGAGGCGGCAGCGCCCCGGCCAAGGCGAGCGCAGCCCTCCCGTGTCCGTGCCACACACCCCCACTCTGACCGCCTTGCTCCAGTCTGTTTACACGCCAACTGATTTGCATTCCCTTTTCTTATCCCTGTTCTCTTCCCTTCCTTTCCCTTCCCCTTCCTCTTTCCCTTTTCCTTCAGTGGTTTCATGCAGATTTTCTCTGTACAGATTTTCTCTTATCAACAGTACTGTGTGCTGCACTGTTCTGTTCGCCCACGATTTTCTGTGAGAGTGTGTTTTTTTAAAGAAATATATATATATATATATATATATATATAAACTATTATTTGTTACCAATTTGTACAAACTGAATCCATTAAATTTTTTGATCAATTAACCCGTTCGATGGACGTCTCTGTAAAGAATCTCCTTACATTTCCCTCTTTCTTTATATAAATACATATATATATATTTCCTCCCCCCACCCAGTAGTCGCTAATAAAGAAAGGCCCAGGGGGGTGCGATGATTGACTGTCCATTTTAGCTCCCACTGGTAATGACTTCTAATACCTAAACATGCCCGTCCCCACCCAGAGTGCGGCTCCTGTTGAACCGTGGGCGCCGAGGCTCCTGGGGGGGCGGTTCTGACAGGGTGGGGGGGACCATTCTCGGACGTCACAGCCAGGGCGGGGGCCGGGCAGCCCCCGGCAGCGCGGGGACCTGGGGCCGCTGCTCCACGGCTCTGCCCTGCCAACAGCCCCGAGGAGAGATGAACCGCTCCCACAACGCGCCTTTAGCATCTCCATCCTGTCCCAGAGTCTCAAACCTACAGGATTCACTGCACCGGTTCAGAGAAAGGAGGGAGGGGGTAAAAAAATAAACAACCCCCAAAATAAATAAACAAACCTCTCCACTGGGGTAGCTTGAAACTACCGAATGGTGCCGTTTTAATTACTTTAATGATATTTAAGAATACCAGATAGTATAGGCAAATAAATAGCCTGGGCTGCTGGAAGGGGATTCTATGGCTTGCGGAGAGCAGACAGAAGGCTGCTGTAACCGCGTCCTCTCGTGTCTGACAGATCACCTCTGCACCCAAGTGACTGGGGTTACCGTGTGTGTACAACTGTGCACTACGTGCATACACACGTGTGTTGAAAGGTAGAAATACGAAAACTACGGGAAAAGAAATAGCTGGTCAGTGACTAAAAACACCCCAATGCCCAGTGCTTTCCTTACTTATACACCCGTATTTTTCTCCCAAGGCACCAAGTCGGCGTCCCTTTCTTCACTGGGGCAAAATCAACAACTTTTGTGTTTAAACACCTCAACAGCATGTCGTTACCGGGAATACACTTAGGGAATCCTCTAGGTGAGAGCAATGTGTGAAAGAGGAGCCTAAACAGCGTAGAATTGTACCCCTCTCCAGCCCCCAAAACTTGAGTCATGGAAATCGAGAAGTGCAGAAGCCAGATGCGGGTAGGGAGAATGTTTCTATCGTGTGCTGAGATCTGTTTATTTCTTTATTTCTCTATTTACAGAAATATTTGGATGTGCAGGCTAATCACCTTTAATTTTTCATTTGCTTGTTACAGATGTCTACCCCGTTGCTCTCAAGGTAATCTAGACAGACGCAGCTGAAAGCCTGAATCTTATGCCTTAGACATCAAAGCAAGCTCGCACAAAGAAGTATTTCTTCACAACGGTGAATCTTCATGGTAAGTTAGGATTTCTATGGCAATAGGCAAGTCATACTTAAATAGTGAAAGGCGAAGTCTGGAGCCCGTCCAGTCTTTTCATTAAGGACATAATATTTACGTCTAACAGGCCCTTTTTCTTGTGTATACAAGTATATATTTTTGTTTGACGCGAACTAAATCATTTTCATTTAATTTCCGGTAAACAAAACCCACGCGAACAGGGCACTTGTTCCAGACCATAATAAAAATGGATAAGACTGTCAGGAAGAAAAGGCCCGCTTGAACCGTCGCCTCAGCTCACTTTTGTTTCTGCTTTCTGCCAGGATCAGAGAATGCATTTGGGATTTGAGGGCAAGTTTCTAAAGGCAAGGAAATGGTTTTTAAGGGGGAAAAGAAAAGGAGAAAGGTCTAATCAAGCTCGGGTTGTTCAAAGGGCCTGATTTTGGGGTTGAAAGTGTGAGTTTTATGGTGCATCAGCATGCCACGTTAGGATCGCTATGGTAATGAGGAGAGCAATAGCAAGCGGCCTTCAAAGGAGGCACACTCCATTTGAGACAGTCTATTAAGATACATTTGCACTGACCTTTGGTTTCATGCTAGCTTAATACACTCAATCTGCTCCCCGCTAGAGATAGACTTCCTCCACCTAATGCACTTCGGCGGAGCAGGGTTTTGCGGGGCTTCGCCCTCCCCCCGAGGCGGGCTCCGTTCCGACGCTATAGCCCCGGTCTCCTGCTCCACAACGTACGGGACTGCCAGCCCCCCGAGCTCGGTGGCAGCTCCCGCCCGCCGTCCCCAGCCTTTCTGACCAGCTTCTATCAGCAAAACTGGCCACAAAGCCTGAGATTTACTTCCCTTTCTTCCTCACCAAACATGGGAGGGGAAGACAGGATGGGGACTGGAAGATCCCCCTCCTTAGGCTGCCTCTGTCTCAGAGAAGAGGTGTCCCGATGGAAGTCCCCCAGGACCTGGAAAGCGGGGTGAGGTCCGGGGGAAGATGGCCTGACCCCCTTCCCACTCCGCCCGGTCCCGCTGTCGTTGCGCGGCACCGAGCGGAGGCTCCGCGGTGCGGGGGAACTTGACACCCGCATGGCCGGGGCCATGGGCGCTGGGCCATGGGCCCGGGAAAGTTAGAAGTCCATGTTCCAGTAATTGTCTTGTTGTTTATTTTATCCAAGTACCCTAGTGAATAGGGGAAAAATAAACACGGGGGGAAAAAATTCAAACAGTTGAGTCGTCTTTAGTGCCAGCCCTTGTGGTTGAATAAAAAGGATGGTCCAATTTCTATTGAGCTGAGAAATCTTTGAAGTGGGAGTTATTATCTGAGAAATTCCTGCTCGTCGTCCTAACAACACTGATGAAACGTAAAAGGTTCTTTGTCAGCGATTTGTTCTCCTCTCTGTCAAACTCACCCTGCCCGTTAGCTTTAAACCGTTTCTAAAGAGATAAAATCAAACTTTTAAAGATAACTTTAGAGGCCCAGAGGGTGCAGAAAATACCAACTATCGAATCCTGTGTATAGACATACATCTGGATATAGGTGGCTGTGTCTGCGTGAAACTCTGACTGTGTACAGATGTCCATAGATGACCTTACAGTTCGAAAGTTGAAATTATGTCTACAGTTTTTGCATTTTATCCTCCAAACTTCTCTGTCTAATAAATTATTCCTACACACACTCTACACAGAATGTGATTCTTGGGCGAGGGCAGAAATGTTGAGTTTCATTAACACCACTATGTGACCAACAAATGTTTTCTTTCCAGTGGAGTGAAAGCAAGAGCTTAGACATAGAGTAAATTCTTTGATCATTTAACAGTCCGAATATCTATCAAGCATGTATATAGTGCAATGTATCGAAGTTGTTAACGCATTCAAAGTGATGGTTTCCATATGCTCTCATGTTTTATTGTCCGTATGTGTAAGGGTAGTCGAACTGCATCCCTTTTGTATCTTCATTTCATAAACATAATGGTGTTGTACTGAAATGATTCCCTGATCAAGTTTTATTTAGTAGTTTCTCACTGAAATTCATGCAATGCCCTGTTCGGAATATGAATTCCTTGAAGTTGTAACTCATAAGTGTACTTCTGTTTTAGTTGTTACAGAATTATCTGAGCCCAATCCTGCCATTCTAAGCCAAGCCATTAATTTAATGGGAACTTTTCTGAGTAAAGACAGAGTCAAATTAGAGTGGAGTTGGTACTTCTATTATTATTGTTATCATTTTTGATCTTGTCATATTTATGGGAAAAGCTAGCACATTCTTTGTGAACTGTACAGAGAAGAAGCCTCTGAATAATGTAGCTCGCAGGAAAACATTTACAATGTTAGTGTGCTGTATCTCTTTCCAGAATTCTTATATTCCTTATTTTTCTTTATCATGTGTTTAGCAATGAAGGAATGTTCTGTTGTGTGCTTGAACATCTATTTATTTTAATATTTGGATTTTTTTACAATAAATATTTATAAGCATTTCATTTCTATGGTTGTTTTTACAAATGTGCACTTTTAAATTATGTGTTTGTAC
Source organism: Petroica traversi (assembly GCA_025920805.1). Lineage (NCBI taxonomy): Eukaryota > Metazoa > Chordata > Aves > Passeriformes > Petroicidae > Petroica > Petroica traversi. The sequence continues at coordinate 5,029,849 of JAHLSL010000045.1, read as the reverse complement.
TGATGATACTGAGCCATTCCTGAGACACTGTGTAATCAAACTTCTCTTTCTGTTGGTTTTTATATTAGTTGAAAAAAAAAAAGTCCCCAAACCTGTGTACTATTAATGTGGTGTACAATCAAGTATTATGAGTGGGGTTTTTTTGTTGGTCTTTAACCTTTTTTAATGTTAATCGTTTTAGGTTGGCATTTCCATTAAAAGAACAAAACAAAACAAACCCCTCCTTTGGCTTCGTTTCTGAGACAACATTTTTCAGATCGCAGACTTCAAACCAATTGTCCTTTAAGTACCGGCCAAGGTGCAGGGTGCGGAAACAGAGCCCGGTGTCACCCAGGTGAAACTCTGTCCCTTTGGGGGCGGATGTGTGTCCCGGTTGCCTCCACAGTGGCACCTGGCTCCTCACGGGCACCGTGCGACTCTGGGAACACCAACACTGAGAAGCTGGGCAGCAGTACTCGGGGGATTGGCGTGCGTTTTCAGCGGGGCCACCCCGAGAGGCTGCTGCTCCCCTCCGCCCGAACGGTTGCTGTTTCACAGGATGCAAGCGTTCTTTTGAAGAATTCCCACCCCCCGCCCCTCCAGGACGGGTCCCGGCCACAGCGAAATATAACCTTTTTATAAGCTTCCTAGGAGGATTTAGGGCGTTTTATTTCTTTTTTAAGAGACGGAATTCTTTCAGCAAAAGTAATCTGAAAGTAAGCCTTCTTTGCCTTGCGTATTCTCCTGACCGCTGTTAATACGTTCCAGGGTTTCGCAGCTCCCGAACCTGCTCAGCGCTCCCTTGGCACGCCAAACGCCGGCTCTGCTGCTGGGAGGGAGGGATGCAGCAGCCCCGGGCACACCGCGGCCCGAACCCGGCCGGCGCCTTGCGCATGCGCTGCCTTCAATCCTTTTAAAAAAGGAAAACTTGAAAGAAGTTGCCTGACACAGAGAGATGACAAAAAGTTGGCTTTAGCTGCCAGGAATATTGTCAATAGAGAATACATTTGACTACATGAAGGGAGGGAGAGAAAGAAATAAAATAATTTAAGAAATAATAGGATTCAAGAAAAAGAAATGAAGGAAAACATTTTTGCTGGTCTGTAAAAGACAAAAACTGGCCCACAAAGGAAAGGAGGGCTAACAGTACATGCTAATTAAAGAATACAATTCTATGGTCTATAATGATTGAGCGAAGACATGTACTTATTACACTTGACTGTCAACAAGAGAAGGAATGTCCCCTCAGACAACATGGTGAGAGACGTGTGGGCATTATTAGTGGCCCTTTTATAGACATTGCCTTTTCTTTCTCAATGCTGACAAACCATTTTGGAGGGAACCATCCCCTGTTGCTTCCTATCATCGATCCCCATGCAAGGCCCTGCATTGTGCAAGTGCATTAATTAAAGACCATTCATTTAACAAAAGCACATTGTATGTTCAGGAAAGGAAGATTAGAAATATGAATCAGTAACCGAGACCCGTTTCCGCCACCTTACCAGGAGAAGCAGAGGGGAAGGAGGTGCAGCGTGCGATTAAACACTCTGCACCTCCCGGACGGAGCGGGGCTCAACCCTGGTTGGGCTTTTTGGGAGAGAAATCCAGAAACTGATTACAATTAAAAACAACAACAACAACAACAACAAAAGGTTGTCAAGTGTCTCTGTGGGCGCCAGATTTCTCGACCCGGCTCGGCGCCTCGTGAGCCGCCCGCTCCGAGGGACCGCCCAGCCCGGAGCGGCCCGGCTCGATCCGGAGCCCCTTCCCTGGGTCGAGCTCCCCACCCGGGTGCGGCCGTGTCCGGGACTGCTGTGCTTGTGCACATCCCCACACACATTTGTTATGTCAACGCGTTTTCTCCAGCTGCACGTAGAGGCACAGGCACACGGTCCTGCCTCCATCCCTCCCCACCCCTATGCTACTCAGATTTTTGCAGTCAGAATAAAAAACCATCTGGTGCCCCAAAGCCAGTCGCGACACAAACGTGACTTATCGTGAGAAGGTAGAAGGAATACACGGGGAGAAGGAGGTTATGAGGGAGCGGGGGAAGGACAGAAGACGGATTCCCAGTATCACCCACATGACTTGCTAAGCGGCTCCAGCTCCTCTAAAACCTCTGGGCCATATGTTAGTTTATTTACACCCTTTGTCTTTTCGTGTGTTGCCTAGTAAAATAATATTCCTGGGATATAAATTAAAGCAAGCTACCGTAAACAAACAAGGGCAGCGCCTGCTAAAGAGATATGTAACATTTCTGAGTTTCACACAGGGTATGTCGTTCCCATGGTTATAATGGGGCCAGGATAGCAATTAAAGCTTTTAGTTAAAGCCCCTAGATTTTTAATGCTGAATGACATGTTGACTCCATTTTCTCGTATATGATTTAGAGTTTTTTGCAGGATTACACTATAGGAGGAGAAGGAGGGGGAAGGACAAAAGTCAGCGCAAAAGCAACCCGTTAACATTAAAAAAAAATGGCACAGCAGACTAAGGTGTTCCTAATGATGGCATCATCTCAGGGAAACCTCTGCAACTTCCCATGAGGCTGACTTTATTCTCAACTTCTTCTCCATCTGGATCCACCCCGCTCCGAGGCCAGGACCACCTGGTTCCTCTGGATCAGGGGCTGAGACCCCGCGGAGCTGCAGAGGGTGCAGGCATCAGCTCCCGCACTTCCAAATCAATTTCGTTTTCTCCTTCATCACGAGGCAGCCAACCTCGTGCTGGAGCTCGCCGATCTACAAGAAAACCTTTTCCCTAAAATAAATAGGACGCTCCAACATATAGGCAGATTTTTTTTTTATGTCCCCCCAGTCAGTGTTACCCAGAGGATCGGCTCTGTACTGCCGCAAGACCCGTCTCCTGGTCATTGCCGGTTGTATGGACCGGGGAAGCCACTCCGGGGTCGGGGCTGAGCCCCTGCAGCGGAGCCCAGGCTGAGCCATGGAGGCTGCGCCGCCAGCCCGGGCTGGGAGAGGCCCCCGGGACGCGCTGCCCGCGGCCAGCAGCTCCTCCTGCCCCCCCTGCCTCGCTGCTGCCCCCGAGGATACCTGCTACGGCACGCCCTGAAAGGCAGACAAAAGCGCGGACACCACCACTCCCCCATCATGCCCCCCAGCTGTTTCGGGAAATCACACAAAAAATTTACGCTTCAACTTTTGACTAGTGTCTGCTGTCTTAAATTATCCTCTGCCCGGGATGGGGGCAAGAGTGAAGCAATGTGAGCTCCTGGCTGCACCGCCCGCTCCCGCGAGCGGCCGAGAAACAAGGGTGCATCTGAACTTGGGCACAACCGGGCTGCCCGCCCGCAGCCCTCCCCTTTCTCTCGTCACGGGGAGTCCCGGAGTGGGGAGCCAAAGGGAGGTTTCAAGGGGGGAGGTTTTGTTATCCCTACCTGAGGACAGATTAATCCTCGTATATAGTTGATAAAGATGAAGATCTTGCTGGGAGAAAGAGGGAAAAAACGGGTAGGAAAAGAAAGGAATCACTGGATTGTTATTGTCTAGAAAACAGGCCACCTTAAAAAACCTGTTGTAGAAATACAGAGAGTCCTTTAAGTGTGAAATATCATTTCATTGTAAATAGTCAAAAAAGAGTCGGTAATCCAACTTCCGGAAACTGTTCTGAATTATTTCAGCAGACTCTTTTAAAAGAGGATTAGCAGGGCTTTAGGGGCAAAGTCCTTCTGTTTTATTCAATCTCTGATTTTATGTTATAATTACTAGATGTAAAGACTCGCGAATTAGTATGCAGGCGTCGTTCAGACATTATGCAGGTGCTATTCTAATCATTCAGCTTTTTAATTAAGGAACGAGGTAAGAAAACAGAATCATAAAAACACTTTTGTGAGAGCTGAGAAAATCGTGAGCGACTGCATGAATAAAGCCTTTATACCTTATCCTGACAGGTCAGACACCAATTGCCTGACTTACGACCTTTTCTTGCTGAAACAATGGTTAACAGCTTTCTCACCTTGTTCCCATTATAGCCTTTATTCTCGCAGAGAATTTATGGAAATGGCCTTAAAATGCTTACACTAAAGAGGGAGATGCAAAAAGGTATTGCAATTTTAATTGGTGCGTGTCCCATACAAAGATACTTTAATTCGGGTAGTTCGGGAATTGAGGGACGCGGCTCGGCACGAGGATTTGGGTAGATCGAAACGGTTTGAAGCAGAAAATTCTCCTTCAGCAGGGGAGGGGACATAAACAAACAAAAAAGCCACCCAAAGTTGCCGGAATGCCCGGACAGCCGCGCGGCTGGGCGCGGCGCCGGGTCCCCCTTTGTTCAGCGCATCAGAAGGCATCGTGCTCCTTGGTCCCGCGATGCAAACTTAAAGCCTTTGTGGGGCTTTGTTATTATTATTTAATTTCTTTCTCTTGCCTTCCTCCTCTCCCCTCCTCTCCACCCTCCCCACGCCTGGCACGACTACATCACGTGTATTAACATATGAATGAAACAACCAGAGCCAATGCACTTAAGGTAATACCTATGCTCCATTCTCGCCTGATTATCTTTTTATAGAAAGTTACATTAACTAATGACATTTACATAAATATGAATAATTAGTAAGGTAAGTAATTCTACTCCGACGGAGGAAGGCGGAGTAGGGAAGAGCCTGAGACCTGAGCCCAATTTTCGTCTCCGTGGACCTGGACGCTGCTTCGCCCTGGCACTGGACAGGAGGCATGGAGTCCTCTGCGGGGAGGAGAAGTGTCACGTTGATATTGTTCTCTCTCTCTCTCTCTCTCTCTTTCTCTCTCTCTCTTTTTTTCCTGCCTTTTTTTTCCCCCTAATGCGAAACTTTTCTCTTGCGCCCCTCTTTTATCTCCCCTCCAGACCTCCAGTTCTGAGCAGAGTTCAGTGGCTGTAAATGATAGGTTCCCAAAAGCATCAATCCCCGCTCCTCTAGTACTTGGCCGAGAACAATGCAAGTATTAGGATATCAGCAGCACTCGAAATGATCACGCGTTAAATTATTTTGCTTTCACGGATGAGGGGGCTTTTTTCCAATGTAAATCAAGCGCTTTAGTTATTAAGTCTGAACACTAATCTCCAACAACCTTTACATAATGTGGCAGAATGTGCCACACCACTTCGCACCTGCACTCTGAATAGAGCCGCCTTTTCATTGTAAGACACGCTTGTTGCCCCTGGGCTCCAAAGGAGTTGTGTGAATAAGTCAAGCTTTTTGAATACCCCTACTCGCTTTCTCTTCCTCCTTTGATCACAGAAAATGTCTTCTAATTTGTCCTTTTTCATTGTAACAACGTTTTCAAGTCTCTTTTTATTTTCCAAACCACATATTTATAAAGAACATAAATCGCCCCAGAAAACAAAAGTTTTCGCCAACTGGCCGAGTAGCCTATGACCACTTTGTTATTCACAAGGAGAAGGGGAAAACAAAGTTCTCGCAAAGACTGTTGCTTCTCGAGTTTGTCCTAAACAAACGTTTAACTTTGGGACGGGGCGCGGGGGGAGACACATGTTTGTTTCCTTCAAAAACAAGGGCAGGTCCATTTGCCTTGGGGATCTGCTCGCTGCTCTCTCCAGGCTGGTGGGCAGCTCCGTTTCAACCTTCCACCGGCGATAAATGGCGAGGAGGAGGGCAGAAGGGACCGGTATCTCTCTTTGACCACTGGAGTGACTGAAGCCTCCGCCAACTTCCCGAGCCCACCAGACAGCTCAGGGCGAAGCCAGCTCCAGCAAGCGGGTTTGCACGCACTAATTCTTAGCTGAACTGCCTACTTTAACGACCTTCGAGGATAATGAACTCTAATTTATAAATGTGAGAAAGATGTCAAAGTTAAGAGGGAGCGGAATTGCTGAAAAAACCCTCTGGGCTCCTATCTCCCCCATCCTGCCATCTCCCCGATTCTGTTTTTCCGCCGAGGGGTGGGGCAGCGGCTGCCCCGGCGCTGAGCGCGCAGTGCCCGGCCCGGAGCTCCAGCCTGCCCTTGCCCGCTCGGCAGCGCAGCATCAGCTGCGGGGGCAGAGGCGACAGCCCAGCAGGGATTCCGCCCCCTGCTTCCACCTCAGACCTTTCTCAGACATCTCCGAGGTGCTTTGCCCGAGTGTCTGCTAAGGAGCAGTAGGTTAATGGCATTTTAGTGAAGTTGCTCTCTCTGCAGGCTAAGCCCAACCTAGGAGTTTCTCACTCCTCCTTCTCACAGACGGGTTTCCGGACGACTCTTTAACATCCCTATTCATTAGCACGTTAATCAAGGCTGTAATCCCGGCGAAGAGGTGCCTGTGCATTCCTGCTGCAGCTAAAGCCGCCTCTCGAGCGGGCACCTATGCGCAGCACTGCGCAGCGCCCGCTCCCCCCTCCGACGGGTGCTTCCACCGAGAGGCTGTTTCCTTACATTACCGTAGGCTCCGGGTAAGAAAACTAACAAACCTTTCTAATACAGTTTAAAACACTTTGATGTCTTGCCAAGAAACACAGTTCCTTCAAGAGACAAGTCAACATTTGTTTTTCACATTAAATGGCGTTTAGTTGCCACTGAAAAAATGATGCTGAAGGACCACTTTTTAATTCGATGTATAACAACCGCGGGGGTCTAAGAGAAAATAACGGCGAAAGCTATAGACACAAATAACTAAATTACCAAAACGTTAGTATATCTCCTAGGTTCATTAATATGTAACAGACTCCCCAGTTAATCTCCAAAAGCCAGTGTTCCCCCTCTAAAATAGCACTCTGGGACGAATTGTACAGGAGATCAATCACTGCTAATGCAGTAAGGTTTACTGCAAGGGGGGGGGAAGCTATTTACACCTTCAAATAGAAGCTTTTGAGATTTAAGAGTAAGGGTCATACATCACCAAGAATAAATGATTATGAATTGGTAAACGCGCCCTCCAGCCATTAGCTATGCGACGCGATTTATCATTTCTGGGTGTTTTTCTTTTTAAAATCATCTGGCTGTTTGAAAAGAAAAGCATGACGGAGAAAAAAAACACCGCGGGAAAGTTTGTTTTTGCATATACTATAAGTCATCAAAACATGGCTATTCAGAAATAAACGGGGTCACTTATGAACTGCTTAACGAGAGACAATAAAGCCCTTTCATTGTACGCTTTTATGACTCAGGGATCGGTGGGCTTCTCCTAGCCCAGCCTCCGGCCGTCTCTGCCTTTTTTCCTCCTTTCGTTGTAAGTTACAAACCCGCGAGTGTGGCAAGAAATCAATTACGCCCTAAAAAAAAAAAATAAAAGGTTGCCAGCTTCTTTCTGTCGCCTGGCATATATTGAACTTAAACTACAGGAGGTATTTTGCCAGCTTTGAGCAATTGCCAGTCTTTATCCAAGATGGACAGAAACAGCCGTGTGAGGACTGGACGGGGAGGACCTGCCCTGGCAGTCCCATGCGAGATGGTGGGACAGGACACCTCTTGTTCCTTGTCTCCATCAGAAACAAAAAAAGGAGGAAAAAAAAGAAAAAAAAAAAAGAATGAGAGATGAGGGCTAATTTGGGTAGAAAACTAGCAGCCCAGGTCCGTGGAAGCCAGCTCATCCCTTCTGGCGATATCTAAATATTCTTATGTGCGTGTAGTTCACTTTTTATTCTTTCTAAACTATTATCATTGAAACTGTTTCACAACGCCAAGTAAACCTTTTTCCACTTAAACTCCGCTCAGGGCGGTGGGAATGTTGTTCATCAAATGAAATAATTTGTAATAAAACACACTCTTCAGAGATGGGAAAGAATGACAGCGGGCTGCCGAAGGGCGGGGAGAGGAGAGCTGGCGGCCCCCGTCCTGCCTGCTGGGGGGCCGGGGTGCCGATTCCCCAGGCCAGGCAGCGCGGCATCGGCCGTGCCTCACAGCCCGGGGCTTGGGGCAGGCACCGGGATCTGCCGTCTAGAGAGACAGCCGAGACACCCGACAGGGAAGGGGAGCGTAACAAACGAGATTCTGGGAGGGAAATCACCTGCCATCTCCTCGAAACCTCTTTCACTCCATAAAAAACCAAGCACAAGGCTAGGGGCGCGGTGCTGGCTGTGCACAGAGAGGACCTCGAAGGCCACCTCTCTGGAACACTCGCTGGACGTGGCCCTCAGAAACGTTGGGCAGAGCCTGCAGGCCTCTTGCAGAGGTGTGTTCGGACCTCCGCTCGGGAGGACCTTCGGGGAAAATACAGAGTTCCCAAAACTCGTACATCCCGCTGCCCCGATACGTCGGGTTTCAATTGTGACAAGTGCCTGTTTTCTTACGGTAAGAGATGTCTGGTGAAAGGGTCTGTGACAGTAAGGCTCACAGCAAGTAACCAGCGCTGCTAGGAGGCTTTTTAGTCCCACTTCTAACACTCCTAACATATTTGCAAGATTTGGGAATAAAGCGACTTGGTTTTAGTCTCGAGGACGAGCTGAGATTTCTGGTTTGTTTTACAAGCTCGTTACAGGCACATTTGGCCAACGGGCACTGTTTTATGTAAAGACAAAGACACAGAGCCCATTCTGGGAAATGTGGGGCTTTTAGAGAACTCTGCTCCGTGGCTTATTGTCTACTGGGTGGCTTTGGAAAAAAAACCCCAAACGCTCAAACACAAAACCCAAACCCAAGGCAGTTGCACGCAATGAGTTGCTGACCCTCGGAGTGCAAATACCTTGTTGGAGGCGCATGGAGACATTTATAGGGGAATGCTGTCCCCTCTCATCTTCTGTGCATGTCCGTGCTCTCCACGGTAAGCAGCCAAGCGCTCCTGCGCCAGGCGCGGAGAGCCGTGGGGGGCGGACGGATGTGGCCCAGGACTCCATACGGGCGGCCACCCTGTGCCCCTCGCCCACCAAAACAGTGGCCATATCGCCGTGGACTTCACTGGGGCATGAGCAAGTGTGAGGTGTGCAGAGAAGCGGGGGGACTGTGGAAACCTTCCCCGGGTGCAGGCGGAGGGATGCGGAGAGGGCAGGCGGCAGCCGGCACTGCCCGGGCCTGCCCGCACCCCGGCCCCGCACAGTCCCCTCTGCCCAGGCCGGACCGCGCCTGCTGCCTGCTCTCTCTTCGAGACGAAGAATGATAATAAACTCGCAATTCGCCTTTGTCATGGGAGAGCAAAGGGATGCCGTTCCCTGCCTCCCCGGGGTCTCCACTGGAACGTCCACTTCTTGGTCCACCAAAGACGACTGGGGTGCAAGAAATCCACTTTTGCTCAGAAATCCTCTTTTCTTTCAGAAGCCTATCTCATAACGCAGATGAAAGAAAAAAAATAATAGTCTGAGATGATCTAGTTCTTTGGAATAGATGAAATTGTTTCCTTGAATATCTAATGTTGCAATTCCAGTTCGAAGTACACCCATTTCCTCTTTATTACATCATTCTGCATTTTATTTCTATGATTTTATGTTTTACTGCTGTTCCTGCAAAAGTCTATATTTTCAACGTTATAGAAAGTCTCTGAAGATCCATAAGATTATTATTTATCTGACTTTCTGTGTCTCCGAGTGCTGTATACATTATATAATTGCCTTAAAATGTTTTCATAAATTACATTCAGAAATGTGTCATAGTAAATTACCTTTGTAATAAAATGTAAAAAATGCAAATGGCTGTTGTCTTTATTACGTTTTAAACCATTGGTTTATCTGCACTATTTCACTTGTCAGTTGCACAATATGTTGTATAAAGGGAAAGCACAGTTTGATAACAGATAGATGGAACCTCGTGTGTAATCTAGCAGGCACGTACAGTTTGGGTCATTTCCTTATCTCCCGCAGAAAAGACATTATCCCCCTCATATTTACATACTTTTCAATATTTGTCAAACAATCATAAATTATAAATTAATGAAATGTTCGACAGTCTTCAGAGATCAGGCTAATGAAGACATTTACCTTTTTGGTGATTTGGATTCTCATCTTCGTAAGTTTAATGACATTTAGACTCTCACGGTTTATTAGGCTTTATTAGATTTGTCCTTCGCTCCTGCTGTCACTCAGATGTCTCTGCATAAACATCACCTGCTTCAGGTACAAGAACAAATCGTCTCCTTCCAGAAAGGCTCTGGAGCTGCGGCGACACCACGCCTGGGCGCGGAGCGGGGTGCCGGGGCCGGCGCGGTCGTATTTACATACTTTTCAATATTTGTCAAACATTCATTAATTTATAATTTATGATTGTTTGACAAATATTGAATTTTTTTTTTTTTTTTTTTTTTTTTTTTTTTTTTTTTTTTT
>JAHLSL010000045.1:4973012-5004690 GCA_025920805.1 Petroica traversi | reverse complement strand
CCCACCCGTGCCCAGCCCTCCCGAGCGCGGCCGGCCCTGGCCCAGGCACCTTCCCGCTCCCTGCCCGGCAGCGGTAGCGCAGCGCTGGCGTGGGAAGTGCGCGCATTGACCATATGCCAGGGTCTAGATTAATACTAGTGTTAGGCAGATTCTATAACCATTAAAACATCGAATTAATTAACTTCTGCGGCTTTCTTTAAGTCGAATGCTTTCGCTTTATTCCCACCGATGGGAGGCGGGTCAGCGCACTCGGGCACAGTGATCAGATACTTTCCAAAGTTTGTCTGTACATCAGAATGTGTTCTGAAACGAATACAGGAACGCTTCGCTTCTCATCCATGAAGACTGCAAGCTTAGGAGAGTATAGTATAAATAGTGCGGACTAGACTGTATTTGCAGCAGGGCAGACCCCAGCCCTCCCAAACTGGCCATTTGAAGGAGGATTTGGATTTATTTTTGTTTTTAGAGGCTCTTTCCCATAACCCCGCCCCATCACAGCTAGGTAAAGTCAACAGGCAAAGTCTAAATTACAAATGTTTTAATGGGAGAGAGATTGACTGGGGACTTCTCTCCTTCATCCCCTTGCAAACAAAATTTAAAAAGTTTCCTAGAGCACAGGAAAACCCTGATGACCTTACAATTCACCCCGCACATTAAAACAGTGGCTGCACGGCTGCCTGCCTGAGAAGAAAAAGCAATAGACTTCAGCGGAAATTGAAACAAGGACATTTTTGCAAAGAAAGGACTTGGTCTGGTACATCTTTTGGATCAGATCAAGACAACTGGGTTTGATTTTTGTTTGGCTTTACAAGCAACACGGGAAAGAGAAAACCGCACCAAAGTGGGGCCCAGGGTTTCAGAAGTGAGCAGTTGATCAGCTCGTCTCTCCGCACCAGAGGCGGTGCCTTACGCTGAGCAGAGCAGGCAGGTACAGCTGAGCCTGCCCCGGGCTTTTGCAGCACATGGCAACACCGGAGGAGGAGGAGGAGGTCTCTGAACGGGATGCCGATCTCTTCGCTAGAAGAGGCGCATTCAACATCCCCCGGATCCCTGGAGCCACGAGTGGACGCAGCGTCGCGACCCCTCTTCCGCTCCCTCCCGCGGAGCTTCAAAGATTGTCCTGCGCGGGTTTCTGCCATCTCTGGCCACTTGCTCACCCTGAAATAGCAACCCCATCTGGCACAGGGATCTCGCCGAAAGCTTTTCTCCTCCTCCTCCTCCTCGAGGAGCTGCGCCCTGCGCAGTGGCATTGCCAGGGGAGAACAAACCAGCCAAGTGCCAGAGCCCTTTAGGGGACACACCGGGAGGTTAACAGACAGGCGAGAGGCTCGGGTTGGCTACTGAGGGTCCCTTTTCAGCAGACTTTCAGGGAAACCAGAGGAGAAACTTGCTGTGTAGAACTCAGCACTGAGTAGCAGCGCGCAGCTTCGTTTGAGCAGCAGGAATGACGTGCAGCAATTTAGTCTGCATTTCTCCCACGTTTAATCCCACGATTAACCCCGCGTGCCTTCCCTCGCGCGTTCTCATTCACTTAATGAAAGAAAAGAAGAAAAAGAGAAGATAACTGTCCCAGAGGCCTTTGGAGAGCTGAGTGCACCCCGGGGCCGGTGTCAGGCTGAGCTCTCCGCGCCGCGCTGCTCGCCTAGGGCCGGCCTTGCGCGCCGCCTGTCACCGCCACCGCGACATTCCGTCTGTCGCGACACGAATCGGGCCCGCAGGCGCCACACCCGCCTGCGGGTCCAGGGCGGGAGGCTGTGGACTGCTCCGGTCCAGAGCAATTTCTCCGACATTCTCGGAGGCGGAAAGGTTTTTTCTGGCTTCCCATGGCCAGATCAGGGGCTTGGGCTCGGCCGAGCTCACCAAGACCTCAGGAGTGCAAATATTTCAGTCTTTCTTAGAAAAACAAAACAAAAATCAAAACCACCCTGGCCGGGATGAGTCCCCACGGAGGAGTTTGCTGATCCCTCCCCGCCACCACATTCCCTTGCTCAGAGACCTCGGCTAGCTCCGATGATAAAGAAAAAATTACTTCATTGTCAAGAGTCACATATATAGTCGCAAAGTGTTGTAAATATTTCCAATACATTAAAAAAATAACTCGATTAAAAGATAGAGTTTATTGGAATAATGCGAGTGCATTTCAAAGAAATCAAATACCCAGAGTTACTCAATATTCAGACACTCGAGGCTACAAAGCGAGGTGCACACAAAGCCTTTTGCAGCAGAATAGCAGTAATGTGCGGCACCTGAAGTAAGTCACTGCCGGGGAGCTGTGTCAGACACTACTAATTAACCTACTTTTCAACTGAGTTGATGTCAACTTTGTGTAAGGGAGGAGAGATGCGCTCTTCCTCGGAAGGTGGACCGAGCCCATTGCGGTCCTTTAGCGTGCCCCCCACCCCGTCCATGTCCCCCGGCCCTGACAGGGACTCCCCCCCGTCCTGTGGGACTGAGGAGCATCAGTCAGACAAAGCCAAGCAGTGTCCGAGCTGTGATTCTCCGTGGGGTTTGGAGAGGACTGTGCAGCTCTGGCTGCAGTTGCTCTTTCCCCGGGAGTGACACTCTGCCTCCTCAGCGTCACAGGGCAGAGGGTGGCAGTGGACAACCGGGGACAGTCCCCTCCTGCCTCGGAGTTCCAGTAAGGAAGTCCTTCTCTGCGAGGGAAAGTAGCTCTTCGCTAGGGGGATGTAACACGCTGCTGTTTTACTTTAACAAACTCAGAGCAGGAAGACAAAATTAAATTGATCTCTACACACCCATGGGCACATCTGAGGGGTTCTTTAGCTCAGCAAAATGAAAATCTCTGAAATAGTGCCTCGAGTAACCTCCACAACCCTCTAAATTTGTCATACAGCCATAAATAAAAAAGAAAAATCTAATCTTTCTCTCTCCCATTTCTTTCCTAAAGCACCAGCAAAACAAACTACCCCACCTCAACTGTGAATTTACATAGCCCTTGAACTAGGTACAGATGTGTTGATTTATATCACCTGTGGATCTGGCCCATAGCTATATGTATGAGAGAGCAGTGCCCTTTCTTTTTTTTAATTTTGAAGTTTTTCTATTTTGAATGCTCCTGGTAAGGGAGAGAAGGAGACATAGTAGGTTACTGGTAGGTAATTTATACCTGGGTTTTATATGTAAAGGAAAATTAAGTAATTGTAGGTCTAGGCATGATTTGGGAGGAGAGATGACAGGGAAAAGATTTAGCGTAGAGAGGACAAGGCTTAGAAGAACCGAGTACAGAAAAAGTTGTTGATGAGGAAAAGGCCTGAACAAGGACTGAATGCTTGTTTTCTCCACAGTAGACAGCAGAAGAGAGCGGGCTTAAATTGGAACAAAGGAGGTTTGAGGTGGATTGAGGCCTCCAGCTGTAAGGAGAACTGAGTGTTGGCACTGCCTGAGGAGCTTTTGGAGTATTCATCCATGGTGGAGAAGCTAGACAGGCCTCTGCTAGGGATGACAAGAGTGTGAAGATTATGCCTTTGAGGCAGAAGACTATTTCTTCAGTCGCCCTGTCTGTATCTGATATATTTTAGATAAGAGAAATCATAGATTTGGCACTGGAAAAATAAAATCAAATAAACTCAGTCTCGTAGCATCACTGTGCTAGAGGAGAAGAGGTTTAGACTGGGTACAGATCCTCTGACATTGCTCCCAGCAAGTGAGACAAGCTTTGAGGACACTAAGGCAGTAAAGGATTCTACAGGAAACTTTGGTAGTAGAGGATTAACATTTCATGGAATTAGTATGTTATTTTAGGTATTTTATTATGTAATTACCATATTAAGAGACAACAGGCAAACCAAGTGAACTTTGCAATGTGGGAGGACTGGGTGCTACAGCTCTGTCTAGGCGCTGGATTTGTGAGGTCCTCAAATAATGTGAGCATCACTGAGGTTGTTTTGCCATGTGCTGAGGTTCCAGGAACATTCTTAACTTAAGAAATCCTTTCACTGTACAGGTGATCACTTTTCCAAAAGAAGTAAAGATCTGACTTTTAAAATCAGCAAAAGTGCTAACAGCCCTGAATGACAATGAAAGTATTTAGTTTGAATTTTCCAGGCCTCTAATTCTTCTACCTACCAGATCACTAGGAATAAGATTCAGCATGTGTCCAATTGCTGAAAATGTGGCTGATCTGTATGTCTCTGAAAGAAAAAAAAAAAAAAAAAGACTTTTCTTAGCTGGGAGCTGAAGAAAAAAAAGTTATCCTGATGTCTGAGTTCTCAATGTATTGAAGGAAGTGTGCAAAGAGTGGTGAAAAACACGGAGGGAGCAATATCTAATGGAAAACAGAATACAATTTTTTAGTGCTTTTCCCTGGAATTTAGTTGTCATCCAAGTGTTTCCCATGAACAGTAACATTCCAGATATATCCACCTGGTAGCAATGGGCACAGCTTTAGAGCTTTAAATGTGTTTTTTTTTAGCGTATATGAACCTGAAAACATACTTTCTACTGGGAGACAAGCTGTTTGGTGAAGAACTCCTACTCTTTCCTTTGCTTTGATATGAAATTTCTCTTTTCATTTACTAACATACTTATGGAAATAATTTGCAAACATATTGTATCTCTTAAGTTTGAGATATTATGCCATTTGTTCTTATGCAGACTCCTAAGTAAAGGCATTGTGGGGGTCCTGCTTAAACAGTGGATGTGAAGAAAGCTTCGTGTATTTCATGGGTTGGTGGGTAGGGATTGTGCTACAGCATTTCACCTCCTGCTTGTTGAACAGTTGTGCATTAACTTTTCACATTTCATTTAAAAGAAATAGCACAAAGTTGAGTGTAGCACCCTTAGTCACAGAGATTGTGATACAAAAATAACTTCCAGACCTAAATTAATGCATTATTTGAGGGAAGCTGAAATAAACTGTTGGTGTGAACAACCCCATCTATTTTAACAGATTGCTAGTTCAAAAACTAAATGGGGAAGAATGCTGTATTCAATAAATACCATCTGTATGACTCATTAGCATGTTGCTCCTTTTCACGTTTAATTATACCTAGGCTTCAGGGTCTATTGCTTACCTTAAGATGGAAAGATACACCCATTTCTTAAAATAAAATGCAGTAAAATTTAGAGATTTCAGGCGCAGTTGCTTCACCAAGATATCCAGGACACTAATTACATGACAGAAAGAACAAATTTTATATGTGATAACTTAATTTTGCAAAGTTTGCCATGCAACTGCTTTAAGAAGGCAAACACAAGCACAAGAGCAGTGCAGCAATTACAATGCCAGAGAGTCGTTTGTATTGAATAGGTCATTTAGAATGGAGTTCTGGCAAGTGTAAATGTCTGCCGTGCTGCTTACAGCTCCTCTTGGGCACAATAAGATTTGTGAAAGTGTTTTCTACTTGGTGTTTCTTGAACAAACATTTTCTTTGGAGGAGTCGGGGATCTGTGTCTTTTTCTTGTTTGCTCTCCCTGAGCACAAATGACAACATAATTATTACATGCAAGGCAGTGGTGGTGTTGAGGGACTTTCAGAATATTTTATGATTTTATCTAAATTATTTTTCTTCCTCTGAGTAAAATTTTTCAGAAAAGTATTAATTGTCTGTATAGCTCATATATAAGCCTTACAATTTCTGAGATTACTATTATTATGGATGATAGGTAGTGACATTTTCACTTTCATATGCCACAATCTTGTTCTCACAGCTTTCTCTTTAGGAAACAGACCTGCAAATCCAACAAAATTTGGATTTTGTTTGTACAGATACCCACAGGAAAGGGCTCTTTTTTTTTTAATTTTGATTTGGTGCATAAGAAGCCTTATATGACAATAAAGAAGACAATCTGGTGTGCTGTTACTGGTGAAAAAAAGAGGCAGATTGCAATGTGATACAGGATGGTACAACATGTAGCTGGGAGTAGGATTTCTTAACATCTTTACTACCACCTATCATAAATTATTTAGTGAGATTATCTGAACATGAAAAAAATAAAATTGTGAGAATCTGGAGATGTATAAAGAGGAAACTTTTTTTCTGTGTCCAATCTTAAAATTACAGAGGACTTTGATTAGAAAGACTGTGCAGCAAGAGCTCTCTTCTGCTGCAGTGCAATGTGACCCTGAGGTGCTGCAGGAAGCTGGGGCAAAACCTTGGCTGCATAAGTGGGGTGGCTGAGGGTGGCCCAGATCTGAGCTCTCCTGGAGCAGCAGGGATGAACAAGCCCAGGGCTTCTCATACCCTGAGAGTCATGAGGGAGCAGCAGCACGCGACCAGCCTAGGGGTAAATGTCCTGCTTGGGGCTCCCTTGCATCCTGTCACTGACTATCCAGAGAGCCACCTTGGCTAGTGAGTGCCAGGATGAAAGCAGATGGGACAGGGCTCGTGCTTGAGCCTTGCCTTAACTTGCTTACTATGAGGATCATGGTATAGGCAGCAAGATGGATCTTGGGCATTCTTCTGAATTCCATAGACTGAGAGCAGCAGCTTGGCCTTTCCAGCCTTTCTCCTTCCTCCAAAACAGTTCAGTAAAGAGCAGGTAACCTCTTATGACAAATCACAGTATAGTTCAGAATTTAGTGCTCAAGGACCAGCAGCCCTGGAGAGCACCACAGCAAAAATCCCCCTGCAGAGCTCCTGGATCTTCCACTTTTAGCCAATTTTAGAGTTGTGAGATGTAGGAATTCAATTGTAGAGTTGTGAGAGTGTAAAAATTCAAAGAAATTTTTATTTTTATAATCATTGTTGCAGGTTTATGTACACCACAGATGTAACCATAAGTATCCCTTGCAAATCCCATAGCTCCTGCAGAATCTTGTGGTGAGGTGCATTAGTATGGATGCCAGTGTTTTCTGAGTTGCATTGGCTTCTGTGCCATGTGAAGCTGAGGTGGTTGGAAACGTAGTAGGTGCTGCCTCTGATTCCATTAAAGACCTGGTGATGGCTGGTGCAAAGAGCCTTGTCCTGCAAGGGCTGGTGCACTTTGCTTTTTGAAGCACATCTCGAGGCAGAAGGGATGCTGCTGGGCAAGGAGGGGAAGTGGCTGCTTTGCTAATTGCCTCCTTGAAACGCTTTCTTCCAACAGCCCTGGCTCTGGGTGCAACAGCTTAATTTCAAAGAAGCAAATTTGTTAATAATGTAATGCCTGGGCATTTGACTGTTTTGTGGTGTTCTCTAGAGCCCAGACTGGCAGGTCTGTTCTTTACTCTTTGGGGCAGTGACAAAGTTAAAGGTCTTTTCTAGAGAGCAAGGTCCAAAAAGGATTTAATTAGGAATTCCCTGATTTCACATTCATTTCCTGTTCAATGAATTTTTACTTATTCTTGTCCTACATTCAATATTTTTAGGGAGAGGGGAACCTGACTTTGTTTTCTAGGAAAAGGCTAATTTTTTTTTTTTTTTTAAATTTAAAATTCCATCCCTCCCCCCACTGCTGCTTTTCTTAAACCTTAAATGTAGGTTCCTGGTTACAGTGTCACCCTTGTCTTTCTTGCTGTGTCCTCAGATAGGCTTGCTTTGCTATGGTGAAAGACTGGGGGTTTGATTTAGTTATTTTTGCTTTGGCTTGCCCAGGCTTTTTTGAGTGTTATTGACTGTATCATTCATCCTATTACATCAGATGACAAACTTTTTTTCCTGAACATCAACTGTACATAGAGGCAAGGAGATAAATTTCCAGTCCAGAGATTTCTGAAATTCTAGGGATCTCTAATTTCAGCTCATTGTCATACTGCTGAACAACAAGGACCTTGGCAGACTTCAGATTTATGTGTAGCAGAGGGAAAAAAAATTGAGCCTCTAGATATGATATGTCTGGCCTAATTCTGGTATGGTTCAGTGAGCTGTGCAGTGTTCTGCTTGATTTACCTCAGTGTAAACAGTGTTTGATCTCCTCTCCCAGATTGGTCTGGTCCCCCCTCCTTAAGTAAGGAAGTCAGGAGAAGTTTTGATCCCTATAGTCAGAGCAGTGGCCTGGCCTCCCACAACTTGTTTTATTTGAGGGCCTCCTCAGCCAAATCTCCTGTGTTCAATTGGATGCTGCTGCTTCCAGGATGTGCTGTTCATGTTCACCCTGCTGTGCTGGCACTTCTCTGCAAGCCTTTAGTATATCTGTGGTGTTATGAGAACCCCAAGTCTTACAGATAGCCTTTATCACAGTTTGCTTGAATTCCTTCCTTATTTTTAATGGGTCACACAGATCTGATAAACAAATGTTTGTTGTCATCTAGATCATAGACCTCCAATGCCCCTTTTGGCTGTTTGTTTGTGTGTATGTGTGTAAAGTGCAGAGTTTTGTAGAAATTCAATACTGCAGGAAGAAAATACCTTTCACATGTGCTTTCCCTGAAAAACAATTCTCATTTTCCAATATTATGCATAGTTATGGTATTCTGATTTAATTACATACAAAATAAATATAACGTAGACCCAAAACTGGTGAGATCAGCTTTCAATCACAGCAGGCCATAAGCTGTAGTAATTAACCATACCTCCACAAACCATCCCTGCTAATAAATCTAGGGAAAAAAAAGAACACAGCAGAGGAAAAAAGGAGAAATGCAAAACACAAGATTTTATAGCAAAGGGCCAAACAGCACCCTGATGGATACACAAAACATCCCTCAGAAAACAGAACAGTGGTAAAGCATTTGTTTTCCAAATGGAAACACCTGAAGCTGGGGATCTGGCGGTGTTCCTTTGAAGTGCTGGGGAGACTCAGCCCCCTGCCCTTCCCCACTGGCCCTGAGCCCCTTGGGGAGCACAGAGAGGGTGGTACTGGGGTACCCCCAGCTGGGGAGGGCTGTGGGAAAACTTTTTTGTGGAGGAGCTGGCTGGAGGTGAGGTCTGGGCTGCCCTGAGCTGCGGTGGGAGGTGGCAGCACACTGCAAAGCTGAGTCAAGAGGGTAAATGTGGATTGTCCTCTTCCTGTGGGCTGGTGGGGTTTCACATAAAACATCACTGCTGCTTTTTAGTGGTGCTTGAAATTTTCCACTCTGCTTCTGATGTGGCACATGTAGCCCTTGAAAGTTCCCCAACTAGAGTCTTAACAAGAGAGATATAAAGCAGGGAGTCGTTCTTCAGCTAAAAACAAACAAAATTAAAGACATTCCAAATGAAACAATGGGAATTGTAGAAAGATCACCTGTTTCATTTCAGTCAGGCCCCCAGAGATATTAAACACACTTACTTCACAGATTTAATTGCCTCAGGATGAGGCAATCCTGTATATCTTTTTAGAACCATTAATAACCTACTTCACCTGATTGCAGCAAGTATTTTATTAGAGGATTTGTCAAATGGTAAATGCAAGGACTTTATGCACTGATAAACAACAAAAATTGACCAAATTTAGCCTCCACTTACAGCTAAAGCTCATTTTTATTTTAATCTTCCATTTAATTTGAAACTTAATAGCTTTTCAAAAATTAAACCTACGTGATTTTCCTACAACACTTATTTTGATTAAATCAAATATGCTCATTTGTACAATACTCAGTGCCTTGTTATTGAGCATTGTTGAATATGTGCAATTTTATATTTGTTCCTTTTATTTGTGACACAACACAGAAGTAAGCAGAAATTCTAGAGAGCTAATGAAAAAAAACTAGTCATCCACAATTTATATTGGTGTTTATTTGACATGTGTTTATTTGAAATCACAGAATGCTGCCCTTCAGAAGAAGCCAAGGCATGCACACAATTGAAATGTCTGTTAGCCTGGATGGTAGAAAAGGTTCTGCACATTTCAGGGTATCTCGGTGACAAGATAAAACTAAGCAATGATGGTGGACAGAACTGACAAAGTGATTGTGAGCAAGGTGAGGTTAATCCAGCCCTCCTGGCCTTGCTGAGAGAGAGGGGAGCAAGCTGGTGGGAATCCACAGGACAACAGCAAAAGAAAAGCAGGAAGCTGGCAAATGTCTCCTTCAATGAAAGGATGCAATACTTTGTTTCTTTAGAATTAAAAGGAGGAGAATGAGTGGTCTCATTTTTGTTTTGGGATAGAAAGGTAATAATAAAGAAAAAGCCACCCATTGTTTAATTCTCTGCAGATGTTAGTGACAATTGGCTGATACTTACAGGAAGGCAAGATTAGGTTGGATATTAGGGAACAATTTCTAGCCACTGGGATAGTGAAATATGGAACAGATTGTCAGGGTATGGGTAGAAATCTTCTTGATGGGAATTTGAAAAACCAAGCCGGAGCTCTGGTGTTTGAGGCTGATTGCAGGTCCATCCAGCTCTGGTGCTCTGCTCCTCAGCACTCTTCTCACGTGGTTCTGTCCTAGGGCAAGGTCAGGCAAACATGTGCAATACAGCAGCGAGATTTTCTGTGAAATAGCAGCAGTGTATCTGCTCCTCAGTATGCAAGACACATCTCTGGCTGGGAGTTAAGACATGGATGGAGAATGATGTCCGTCTGCCCTGTTTTAAAGAGTTAATACATTTTCTGCTGAAGCAACTTTTAACAGAATTTTGTGTTATAAATTTACACTGTCATGTTTATCTTACTTTTCTTAAAATAAACAAACCAACAATCTAATAATGCTTTGGCACCACCTTCCTCAATCCCAAATGTTATAATCTATGGGGCCTCAAGAGTGCTTGTAGTTCACTGTCTCACAACACCACCCTTTGCAGGATCAGTGCATCCCTCACAGAGGGATTTCTGCAGTCAGAAAATCCCTCTTCTGTCTTCTGGTAGTGGCCATAATGGGAATAGTAGAAATGGAAAAGAAAACATGAATGGGAAATAAAGTCTCTAGAGAATCTGATGTTGCCTCTTCTTGGTCTAATTATTTTAATTTCTATTGAAACACATATTACTTAAATGAAAAAAAGTTATAAAATATTTAAACATTCCTGTGGCTATTAAAATCCATCTTCTGACATACATGCAGATTCACGGAGAACTTTTTTGTGTACTCTTGAATGGAAGCTCAAGAAGAGACTACCAAAAAGAAAGGAAATTTCCACTGCAGAAATATTGTTTCCTTACAAAATACATAATGATTTACTCTGCTGTCATGTGATGATGACTTAAAAAACATTGTGGAAGAAAAGGACTGACTATGAATTCTGTGTTGGTGAGATCCCCCTTAATTCCTGTTGAGTTATTCTAAAAGGAAAATATCATGTCTCAGCAGTGGATTCTGGATATCTGCTTAATCTTTGGCAGGGGAAGACAGAGAGGTGGGGACTTTTCAACCTCAGGCTGTCTGTATTCTGAGGAGAGTGCACTGACAGTGCATCAGACAAGCTCACCCCTTTGACTAGCTGGCCAAAGGAGGAAGATATTTTCATATACAAAATGCCCTTTAGCCCTGAGCCTCTCCTGAAGCATCTAAATTTCAATTAGAAATCTAACCTCAGGCACTATTAATACATTTCTTTCCCAACCCACCTTTGTTGCATTAAAATAAGATGGAATATGTGCACTTATACTGCAAGGAGAACATGATGAGGAGGGGGAAATCAGCCTTTAACAGTATTAGCTTATCATCAGTAATAAACCTAATAGCATTCACATTTCAGTGATAAAAATCCAAATGGTTCCAGTGCAGGATAGTCCTTTATGAGTCATCAGAAGCCAACTTGGCACATGCTGTGGTCAGTTCAGCCCTGTCCTTCTTGTTTGTTCCTTCATTTTCTTCAGTCGATGTTCTTGTCATCAAAGTGTTCTTGATGTTCTTGATTCCCTTCCTAAGGAAGTGTCCTGTCTCCCACACTCACTAGCTGCTGCCTGATGGGTTCCCTTTTGGACTCTTTTTTACTTTCTAGCAATTGTTCATATTGTTTTCTAACTGGTGGCACATCTTTGTAAAAAGTATGGAGACCCCAGTTCAGGAGGGTCTGTAGGGAGGTTGTGTGTGCTTTGCTTACCAGGCTTCCAGCTGAAGCCTGTTCTTTTTGGTTTCTGTTTGAGTGTCTTCCAGGATGCTGCCTCCTAGGAACCCCAAATAGATCCTTCCTTTAGTTGTGTGTTGAAATGCACCTTCTGCAGTCACTGAATGGTAAGGAGGGCCCAAGTCTGTCTCACCTGAACTCTACAAATGCCAGTCCTCCTCACAGGGAAAGGAATGACTGGTTTCAGTATTTCCACTGGACTTAAGAATGGGAATGGTGCCAAGCTGCTTGTCTTTAGATGAAAACACAAGGAATTATGTGCATGTTCAGGAAGAAATTTTCCAAGTAATTTATTACGCCTTTTTTTAAAGCAAGGGAAAAAAAAATGTGCAAGCTGGAGTATGCAATAGCAACTCTCTGCAGAGAGTTTTTAGACTCTTGAGTTGTGGGATTTTTCATTTTGTTTAAGACTCATTTTAGGTGATTTATGTTCTGTTTGGATCTGGGCTCAAGGTATCAGTAAGAAGTTTATCACTTTGCAGCGACCCACAGCCCTTTGGAGACTTGGATTCCTACCAGAACATTAGCTTTGATAGAAAACTAGGTGTTTTCTGCCCTTGAGACACTGGATAATAAAGAAGACCTCAAGAGGAGTGCCAGTCAATCCTCCTTTCCCAACTATATATAAAGTCATGTTTTAGTCTTGGAATGTATATAGGAGACAGCTTGGGAATGGGGAAAGTAGTCTGGAAAATAAATAGAATCAACTGATTCCTTAGTTTAGGATCCAGGAAGGGAGAGTAATTGGGATATGAAATCTGTAGCTTCAAATGGCTTTATTATATTTTTATATCTCTAAAGAAGCATTCTTTCAGGAGCCTCAACATAATATCTGTTGTAAACAAAATCTGTAAGAGCACCACTGCTCCTACTACTTCATCCATCTAAATTTTGAAGAACACCCTTCTCATGTTGTGGTTGCTGCTCAGCAGTACTGATGACAGAAAGTCTATGGTGTTCTTTTGGCTCTGATTAATTCTAAGACTATTTTTCCATAGCTTGAAATTTAAATAATTTTAGTTATTTTCTGGTGAAAGCCCCTCATCTTGACTGGGACCTTCAACTCCATTTACAACTCAGCTGGTAGAATATAATGTTTGAAGTCATCTTGGATGACGAGCTATTGGACAAGGACTGGCTTCTCCTCCCAGGTGTGAAGTGCTGCATGAGCAGAGCTTCATGAACTCAGTGTATGGGAAAAAGGATGAATACGGATCTGCATTTATCTTTATCCTTTGGGTAGACATGGATGGGATCCCCTTCTCTTCAAGGAGATGGAGAAGAGATTTTTAAAGGATGCAAAGGTAGACCAAGAAAAGTCTTCATTTAAGACTTCCTTGTATGCATAATAAAAGTTTTTGTGTTCTTTTGCAAATGGTTTTGGTGTCACTGTGTGGGTGGCTTTGTGGTACAGAGCTGGAAAAGCATTCTAAAGGAACAGGGGAGAACTAAAAGTCTCAGAAGGGAGTTGCTGTTATTCAGGAAAGTAATCAAGACTACTCTTGCAGGAAAGCCAGTTTCTGCCAAATAACATTACTTCCTTTGCTTTAAAGAAATATTGGTGTTGTTCCTCATCAATAGAAAAAATATTTATATTTCTAAAAAGAACTGTTTTCCCATAAATTCTGGATAATAGAATTCTGAAGAATTCCAGGTATTAAAGATACCCAGATGTGTTTCTCTTGGAATATCTTTGTGAACTAGAAATTTTTCTCTATTTTAGCTCCTTTTCTTTGCTTTGAGTCTAAGACACTGAAATCTTGGTACAAACTGTTTTGTCTGAAGTTTTAATAAGATCTTCATGGACTGAGCTTCCCGTCTTTGCTAGCAACTCAACAAAGTTTTAATCAAAATAATTACATTCTGAAATCTTTATTTTACATACCTCTGGTATACAAAAGGAACCCATTTAAGTGCTTCTCTAATGTCTTAATTTACACTAGTGATGAAAAGATCTTTTAAGTTCATTTGCCTTGACACCTACATACCCAGAAATGATTGAAATGATGAGACCAGGTTAGGGTAAATGAGTCGGTTTAGGAGGCAAAATTTCAGGCAAACCTATCAGTTATTGCAATGAGTCTCCTCTTGAATTTTCCAAACATTGTGCTTGGAGATAGCAGAGGCTGCTACCAAATCTTGTAGGGACTTCAACCTGTATCTCCTCTGAATCAGAAGTAGTCTATAACATAAATATAGAAGTGTAGAACTTATCAGAATTGTAGAAAAAACCTTCACAAAGAAAAAAATCTTTGAAGATATGAACACTGTTGGTTTTGTTTCTTGGCAGGAGGCATTAATTGGGTAACAGATTTTCCCCCTCCCCACATAAGAAAATAGTGATGTAGTAGCTGAGACTGTTTTTTCATTTCTTCTTGCCAGAGGAAAGGTGTCAATTTATTTTTGCTTTTACAGTCATAACAACTCTTGGCCTACTTACATTTATGCACTTAATACTTTGCCTTTGTGGCATTAGACTGGTTCAACATGACCTAGTGGCACATCTTCAAGCCATTGAGGCATTCAGAGAGGTTATCAATTTTCTGAGCAAGAATGACTGCTACGAGCAGATGAGGTGTCTCTGTGATCATCAGGCACCTGTGCTTGAAATGATATTGCCCAGGATATTGGCTCCTGAGTATATCTAAAGATGTGTTATGTTGAGAGTACTGCTTAATGATTTCGGGATAATCTAGTTTTTTTAAACAGCTGTGTCAGATCCTTTCGGCTTCTTCATTGGCTCATGCTTTGTCCATGGTCTAATTCAGTTTATTAAATCAGCAGAGTGTTATCAACTGCATATTATCTGAATGTTTGGAAGGTTCTTTTAATAAATAATTTTCATACAATGGCACTTTTACAGGAGACAAATGCATATAAAATCACCAAGAATCACATATCAAAATACCTTAGCATTTATTCACTGTCTAATAATAACATCCAAAACCAGAAGAGCTGAAGTGATGTCACTTATCAAAATCACTCGAAGTAAATTCTTTTCTCTAAAGTATGTAATTCTGAAACTTTTTTGCCACAGGATATTAGGATGTCATAAGAGTTGAAGAGCTGATTGGACACTTTAATAGAAGAAAACACTATTGAGAGCTAGAAACACTGGTTTCAGTGTTCAGGAAGTGGTTTAGGAAGTCTCTGTGCAACAAATGGATGGAATTGAGACTATTGCCATTCATCTCCCTGAGTGTTTGGCCTCCCTCTACAGGCACCCACATTCAGCCACTATTGGAGCAGGATACTGCAGCAGATAAACCTTGGTTTTATCTACAACAGCTATTCTTGTTCCAAAGTTGGTTAATTAGGCAATCAGCAGAGAGATAAATAACATATTTGTTTATGTAGATATACTCACCATTTTATTTAAAAAAAAAAGCGTCCTAACTTGGAACTTACCCAAACCCCTCTGAAGTCATTGACTCAACACGCTGACTTCCATTATAAGTTAGTTTGAAAACTGGAAATTGTAACAGCAGAAGTGTAAAACCAGAAAATTATTTCTGCTCCTCTACTAACTGATTATGCTTTAGACATAGTGTTGGTTAAAGAGTAGCATGGTCAGACCATGACTTTTAATTTATTTAGAAATGTTATAGTTCTCAAGTATATTTTTGTACTGACATCTGGATATTTCAATATCTGAAGCAAATAGGAGCAAAACAGAAACCACCTGGATTTCCAACTCCATATGTAGAAGATGTAAATGCTCACAGTTTTGCCGTGCTTCCTCTTTTCTTTGATTTTTTTTTCTCTTTTCCTGCTCTGCTTGTTTGCTCTATGAAAGCTTCCTAATTGCTTCATTTTGATTTTTGAGTTCCTTTAAATAAACACAATGCTGTTATTCTGCAGATGTGTAGGGAAACTCTGACCTCTGCTGAAGCCTAAGGGAGACCTGTTGTTGATATGACTCCACTCCAGGACTTCACAGTGGTAATCATTGGGTCTAGGAGCAGAATTTTTATAGTTACAATATCAAGACGAACCTAATCAAATCCAAACTTCTGCATAGGTCATGGTATGTGTTTCACTCAGTTTTCAGTGTTGGGTATTCTTCTTTTGTTCATCTGTGTAATGGACAACATTGAAATATTGCTTTGGGTCTGGATGTGAAATTCAGCTGTCATACAATATTTGGCTCACAAGACTTCAGTAGTTAGATGAAGAATTAATTTAGACTGTTGAATTGAAATAAATTCAGTTAATTGAAGTCAGTCAATAGGAGCCCTTTGTACATATTTGAAAGAAGAATGTAGACCTTTTTAAGTCTAATCAACTACAGAACATTATTAAGTTCCCATAAGAAATGGTTTAAGTGCAACGTGATAATGAAAAATGAGAGTGAAAAAAATTTGTTCGTTTTGAGTAGCTCTACAATCTAGAATCTGAAAAGAAACCACTTTACATAATGAAAGGAGATACTTACAAAGCAGTCAGACTGAAAAATACCTAGAATTATAGGGGGTGGCAAATTAGAAAAGAGCTTGTAAAGTGATACAGTGGCAAAAGTAATTTTAGGTTGGAGAGATATCTTTTTAGAAACCAAGGAGGGGCTAATGCCTTTATTATGTGAAATGGTGCCTGCAACACCACACTGAGACCCGTGAGCCTCTGACAGTAGAAAAATATCACCAGTGAAAGCAGAATGCAGCAAACCTGAAAAGCACTTTGGAGGCTGGGGCAGAAGTAAATATTGCACAGCCAAATGCTGATGTCTCACTCTGCTTTAGAACTGCTGATTTAAGTCTCCTTAGTGATTTAAAAGTCAGAAAAATGTTACAAAGCAATATGAATAACCAGTGTTTGCCACTATTTTTTCTGCCTTCCAGGTGGGTTTTAACCAGGTAGAAGACTTTGAACTCGATCTTTAGATTGACTGCCTGGTTCCATCACTGTATATTAATATTGCCTCTGAGAAATTCGGGGCTGAATATCTCTGTGTACATCAGGATGCAATTTCTTGCATTTGTCTCATTCTCAGAGTGGTCTGCATCTCCTGCCTTGTTGTTGAAGACATTGAAATGAGTCAGACATCTATACAGTTTTCTTGAAACTGCACAAGTGTCTGCACTGGGCCAGGCTAAAGTTCAATCTAGACCTGCACTTTACTATTGCCATGAGCAGCTACCCAGGGAAGAATGCAAGAACAACTGTGCAGTGACACTTATTAGAGTTGCATTACAAGCTTCTTGTAGGATTTTCCCCTGCAGAGATGCCATGTTTCTGTTTACTACTCCTGGCTGTTTACTAGTTTGGCTCCTCTTCTCTTAATATCTCCAGATGCTTTTCAAATCCATACAGATTTTTGACAGTCCAGGTGTCTTCCAGTGAAGGGACTTCCTAACCCCAACTATGCACTATATCAAGAATGCTCTATTTTCCTTCTGAACTTGACATTTACAAGTTTCATCTGATGGCCACTCACCTCTCCTAGAGAGTGATTGCTCCTTCCTCATACATCCTGTCCACATCATTCTTGATATTATGGAGGTTTTCAATGTCTCTTTTAGTCATTTCAGTATTTTTTTCAGTTAGGATATTTAACCTGCCCATGCCTGGAGGCTTTAACTGAGTGTTGTTCATATTTGTCACCCTCTTCAACCCTTTTCCCATTCTATTGTAGCTCTTTGAGCAGCTGCATCAGTGTAACTGGAACTGCTCTCCTTTCGATAATTTACAAATCTGGCTTCTACTCTTGCAGTGAGAGACAAAGGAATTAAATCTTTGTGACCTGAACTGAGCTCAGTTTGGATCCCCTGCAAACATCTTATAAGGAAACTGGAACTCTAGAGAGGACCAGAACCACATGTTCTCTTTCCTGGTGTGTGTGAGCAGTGTGGACTGAACTGTTTTCCCTGGTTTGCTCAAAAGGACTTTGCTGTTCAGTGGTGATTATTTCTTTTGTAAATGTTAGTTATGAAGACAAAACCCCTTTCTGTTCTTCTGAGTAACTGGACAAAACACACTATCCTAAAACATGAACAATAATTTTTAGTTAAATATCTTCCCCCACAAGCTTCATTTTTGTCAAAAACAATCTTAAAAAAATTCCAGTCAAAAGGAAAGATTAGATCTAATGTCCTGAAGTTTTGGAACACCATAAGATGAAAAATAATCAGCTGAAAATAGCCACCCAAAAGAGTGATTAACAGGAAAGGCAGAAATTTAAACAATGCTGGAAGAACACCCTGCAGATGCTCAAAATTTTCAGTAGAACCGCTTAAAGCAAGGAAATTCAGCATGTTCATGAGCTCATGCAGGACTGGGACTACATGGAGGATGTTTTCTCTCTCCCCAGAGCTATATAAATGATACATCTTGGATAAAATTCATCCCCGATGTACAAGTTAAAAATAGGGACTAGAAACAATTCTTTTTAGATCTAAAGATTTGCACGGGATAAGGACTATTGAATATTAAAAATCTGTGAAGTAACATAAAACAGAGCTGGACAGACATTCTCAGAGAGCTCTGTAAAAACTTACAGAAACCTGAGGTAATGATCAGGCTAGGAATGTTTCTTTAAAAATAACTTTCCCCAGTGTTTTTTTGAGTCTGTTAAATTTTATGTATTGAAAAAATATTCTCTGAATGGGATTTCAGGCCATCGGAAGCAGACTTTCTCTCCAATTTTTAGGGTGAAAAGAATTTTCTAAAATATCATATTTGCACACAAAGTTTATTTTACATGAACTTGTTTATTTCTTCTGTCTCCAGGCTGCAGAGGGTGAATTCTGCTCCATGCTAATCAGCCTGGATGGTTAATGCCTGATTGGTGTGTTAAGTGTTTAGCTTTATGATGCCATATAAGTAAAGCGCTAAATACAAATGAAATAAACCCATCGTTACTACAGTTTGCATTAGGTTTATAGTGCTGTGTTCTCAAGATGTGCAACCCGTTTGTGTGCAGAAATTGAAGGTTATACACTTTAGATTATAAGAAGTTCAAGCATGTGGTACAGGAAGAAACATCAAAGGTTAGACTGTTATTATTAGGACACTTCAAAGAAAAGAATTTCTGAAGCCTTTAAGTTTTACGGCAGGTGCATGAAGAGGTGCCAGGTCATCTCAGGGTGGTCAAAAGAAGACTACATTGAAACTGGATTGCATAGGACCCCTTTTATCTGTCAGAGACAGTTGGGACCCTGACTTGGAAAGAGTTTTAACAGTGATTTTGAATACTGGACATCAAGCCTCTCTAGTTTCAGCTGCTCTCAGCATGGAAGCTTGCAGTCATGGTCTCTCCCAATGGGCACATCTGGGGAACAGGAGTGTCCTCCTGGATTGTCACAGGCACAGAGCTCCGGGGCTGGCGCTGGGTCAGGCAGGCTGAGCTCCCACAAAACACAGGGGTTTGAAGCAGATATTTGCCTCGATAATTATGGCAGTGCAGGGGGATGACCTCTGGCTCCTGCTCAATGTCTGTAATCCATTTGGAGACAAAAATGTCATTCTGGTGTTACTTATTTGGGAGAAGTACAAAAGGAGATTAATTGTATTTGTAGTTTAAACAAACTAGCACAATAAATCCAACACCTTCTGATTAGAACGTGATCATATTCCCCTAATGGGATATTACAGGAAGCTATATGGAGAATAATATTTTTACAATCAAATTAAGTGACAGTGATGGTTAATTTCAGCTTATTAGAGCAATATATGCTCAGAGCTTGGAAAGAAAACATTTATTTCTTTAGCTTGTACAGACTTCTCTTTCCTAGAGACTTGTATCTCGGCCCCACCTGCTCTGTGCTATAATTTGTCAGTTTAATACCATTAACAAGTCTATTCTTCCTTGGAACATCATCAGGCAAAATAATGATTTTGTTTTAATAAAATGAAAAAACAAAATGAATTATATGTAGCCAACAAAAACATATTCTCTGCAACCAACTGCAAGAGGGTTTCTTTTTGCTAATGAATTAATGCATTAAACAATAATAGTTAAAAACCATTTTACATTGCTTTGATCATTCACTTACACGTCATTAAGTAGACTAAGCATTTTAGTGTGAAAAGGCTGTGTTTACAAATTAGTCCAGAAGACATGTTTCACACTGAAGATCAGCACATATATTGTGTTTTATTTCAGCTGCACATGACACAACCTTAATATTAGAGCAAGATGATTAAAAGAACATTACCTGAGCCTTGAGAGTCACTGAATGAGCTATGCTAAATTGGTTGTTTTCTATTTTGTGATTAATTGTGCTTCTAAACCATATTTTAGTGTGCTTTGTTTTTCTGTCCCCAGTCATCCCATATTATTAAAGAGAAATTCTGCATATCTCTCCTGGAGTCCAATTAAGGATTTGCATCATGACTAGATTTTTCACTTTAATTACTGTATATAAAGTAGGTTTTGACTTATTTCCATATTTATCAAACTATGCAGAAGAAGCAAAATTCATCAAATAAACAGATATCTGTGGCTATAATTGCAGCCTGCACTGAGCATGTAGGAAGAAAATATGAGGGTCCAAATTTCATTATGTAGAACATAATAAACATCTGAATAATTAAACTGTGTGTAAATCAAATGCTTGGCAGTAGTAAGAATAGAGAAGAGATACCTTACTTTGATCAGAAAAAACACCACCTTTCTAAATATATTTTAAAAAATATATTTTTAAACATAATTTAATCAGCACTGAGTAGAAACACACGAACCAAAGCCTTAAATTTGTGGCTTGTTATCAGGTGAGGGAGGATGTCATTTAGAAGCATTTTTTCATTATTAGTAAAATAAGCTTAGCTCTCCCTTTTGCATGGGTATTGAAAGCATGCTGCAAATAAACTGCAGGATACAAACTCTTGCATGGAAATGGCAAGTTCAATTAAGACTTGCAGCCAGTTCTGATAAACTGCCCTAAATCAAATGGCATAATTGTTAAAGCAGAAGCTTGGTCAGATTTAACTCTGAGGACTTCATTGTTCACTTGAGTATCTTCTCTTAGGTCTCAGTTAAAAGGAATACAGGGACATTTCTTTATTAAATGATTGCTATTATGATCTTCAATTAATGTTTTTCCATTTGCTATGAAGTGGTGTTAACATCTATTTCTATTACACATATCTTGAACCCTGGTATTTTTTGTTCTATAAAAATTTCAAGGAAATTACATTTCATATAGAACAGTGCAAATTTTTTCTAAGCTAAAAAATACTAAAAATAAAGACTTGTGGACTAGACCTGGCTTCAGTGTAAGATTTTACTGATGTTAAAGCAATGATAAGAGCATAAAGAACATTCATGCTGACTTGCATTTAAAACAAACAAAAAAACCCTTATCCACAACCTCTTGTCAAGCAAACTTGTGTCTACTAACTCCAGAACAAAGCTGGATTTTTGATTGAGTTTTAAAAAATGGAATTTTAATTGCTACTTTGATTAGAATTTTTATGTACATAAAATCTTTTTAATTTGCTGGAAAACTTCTTGAAAAAGCATTTTGTTACTTAGTTTTTTGAAAGTTATTTTTAGTGATGTTTATGGAAAGTGAAGAGCTACTCTACTGTAATTGCATCTTTTTGTAGACACTAGAGTTGTTTCTTGGAAACAAGAACTTATTTTATTAATTTATTTGGTCTGCCCTACTGAGTGTACAAATAATAAGTGAGGAGAAGAAAGATAGCACTAAGTTAAGGGAGAGATACAAAACCTAATAAAAAATACTTTAATTGAACACACCAACAAAAAGGATTTGAGCCTGTGCAAGTAGGAGAAAAGAAAGCTAATCAAAATACCTGGAGGTAAAAAATATATAGTGAAATTCTTGTCAAATTTTAATCTATGCCCATCTGCCAATCCAATTTACGCATGCTGTAAGATACACAGGAGATGTGCTGATTGAACAGAGCAAATCTATTCCTGAGAAGGGAAGAATGGAAATGTGCCCCAGTGCATTTCCTAGATTAAGACCTCTGTAACAACCTCCCACACAACCACCACTCAGCAGAAAAGTCAAAAGGACCTTGGGTGATGCTGAAAGTCTGGATAAAAGTAAATGTAGGGCTCATTCTTAAATAAAGGAGGAATAATCATACAATGAGCATCCATTAGCCCTAACATCATTTTCAAGCAAGGCACTACAAAACCTCTGACAGATGTAGTGCTGTGAAGAGCAGCTTAGGTGTGGTTAAGCTGAGCTTACTATATTAGGGACCATTATCTGCTATTACATCTGCAGCATGTCACTCGTGTGTAGCACTTAGCAAACAGCTGACATGTCAGGCTCTGGGGCACATGAGGGTGACAAGGAATGCAGGAAAGTCAGAATGACAGGAGTAAAGCCCAAAGCATGCTCTTGAAATGAGGTCAGTGTAACTCTGTCAGAGTGGAAACTTTCTACAAGGAAGGAAAGTGGGATGGCAGGAGTGTAAAGGATAAAACTTGGCTGCCCGTGTTTTTCCACAGCATTAGTTGTGTGTGCTCTCCTAACCCTCCTCATTTAGTCTTTGCTGGCAGGGTAGAAAACCACTCTTTGGGAATACCAGTATGGGGTTGTATTCTACCTCAGCTAGGCAATGTGTTCTGTCAAATGCAAAGCCAAGAGAAAGCATAGAGGTGAGACTCCCTTACAGGGCTTGTCTATTCTGTTTAGGATTGAGGAATGTCAGTAGGAACCAAAGGAGAAGTTTGAAACACTGCCTGATGTGTTTAACTCAGTAAACAGAGGAAAAGCAAAGAGATAAAGAGGAACGGATGCTAAGGCTGCAATAATCAATAATCATAAACACAGCAACTGGTCTTTCAGGAAGCTGACATATCAACCATCCTATGGTATAAAATTGTTAACCCAACATAAAACTTTCATGATAAACAGCACAATAAATTTGTGTCTTAACATTACTGGGAATTAAGGGCTGGTGTCAAGAAATTATCTCCTTAAACCTTAAGTTGTTCTCCTCTCTGAGCTACACTGTAAGCATTAAAGTGCTGGTTTTCACCAATAGCCAAAGTCACTGAAAAAAGAATTATGTGGCGGAGGCAAGGAAGGCCAGCTGTTCTCTATTGGTCACAGTCACCACTGGTTAAAATATCTTGTGCTCACAATTTCTGGACTGATATTGGCAAGCTGAAGAAAATGTGCAAAGTGTGGTACTTATGCCTGGAAATAAGAGAACAGCAAAGGAGCAGGGAGCACAGAAAGCACTCAGATCTGCACTTAGCAAAGGAGGCATACAGGAGAAAGGACGACATCCTCTCTCTTGAAGAGAAATACTTTACAGAGAAATGCATTAAGGTTTACTGGCTCTCTTTCATCTGTTTTGAGCCTCTTCTCCCACTGCTATCCTCCCCAAGGACTCACTTTTGCATGGAAACCATTGCACTGATGGCTGTGATACAGAGGAAGTGGAGATCCACAGCTCATATTTCTGGGACCTGGTTATAATTTGGTTGCAATGCAAAAAGTGGCCAACTGTGCAGTGGAGTTTATTAGACTATCCAGGTGTTTCCTGTACTTCCAGGGAAGGATCAAAGTTTGTAGTTACAAGAGTGCATAGACTATCAGAGTGTATGAAATGCACCACAAATGTATTCATTGATCCTCTGTCAGAGCTACTGTTGGAACTGTACTATTAGCCTTAGAGACTTCAACATCCATATGAACATCAAACCAGATGAGGCAACATCTGTTTTCCTGGTAAGGCCGAGCAACCTAGATTTTACCCAGCCACTTGACAGGCATTCATAGGGCAGGAAAAAGTATTTGATTTTCATTTGCATATGGTCTAGTTGTCAGAAATACAAAGGGACCTTTTTGTTTGGTTTGAGGATTTTCAACTAAAATTCAGTGTAAGAATTATTTTTCCTTGCCTAATCTAAGCAGTTTCTTCAAGATCAGCTACAAGTTATTATTTCTAGGGTTTTTTTATCTTAAGTGAAGTATAAGCTTTTTCTTCCTGGTTCATTGCTAGCAAAGACAACCAAATTCTCTGGGTTGTGGATAATACGGCAATCAATTTTATACTGATTTTTTATCCTGGAAAATAAGCTTGTTCAGTGGTTAAAGTTCACAATCTCTGGCTTAGCATTTTTTTGACCTTCATATGTAATATACATATAGCTATATCTTACTGGCTATTATTTGGAATCTCTTTCCCAGTTCCAAAGCAATTCATTTTCAGTGATTGCCTCTCTAGAAATCTTCCTTAAAATGCAATGTTTTTAAAATTTAGGTGTTTAGGCACTGCAGTATTTCAAATAGAATCCCCTCTGCTCCTTTCAGTAGACACCTTTATTTGGTTTTTTGCTAACATGTTGGTTATATTTTCTTACTGTAATGCTGCATTCTCTTTGTATTTTAAGATGTATTAAACTCTTTAGTTATTTGATATGCTGAAAAATATAATTAGAACCATTATTAATTACTATTTCTGCTCAGCTTACTCAAGGTGTTTTATTTTCAGTTATTAAAATATTTTAGTTGTGCTTCATACTACATTTTATTACTACATTTTATTAAGAACTCACCCCTACAAAAAGTTGTTTTTGACGTTCATGATACCTATTCTCTGCAGCAGTGGATTCTTGGGATTTTTAATCTGAAAATCACTTCAGAAATCAGGTAAAGAATCATGGAACAATTCCTGGCTTTTGCTGTCCTTGCTACACAGTTCCTGTTCTACTGGCTTTAAACTTCATGAGTTCGAAACCAACTGAACTCTAGCACATAATAACAAAGAACTCACATAATATAATGCCATTATCAGAAGTCACAGAGGCTTAAAAAGGAGTGCTTTTGATGGTAAAAAGTGCATACATTCATAAAAATATTTTTTGTAAAGAAATGAGAGCCATTGCCTATCACTGTCATTCATTATTCTGCAAAAGGGTAATGAGACATGAAGCAAAATAAAGTGAACTGCACACAACTGGAAAGCTCTTGCTTTGCACAGGGTGATGGAAAGGACATTTAGCATAGTTTTACACACAGAGCCATTTCTTGCCTCGTGTGGATCAATCTTGAATAGCATAAACCCAAAGAGATTCTTTGGCAGAGTCAGTGAAGGGCTGCTTGGCCCCTTAAGGCAGGGCCCCGCAGGGCTCTTATCCACAGGGCTGGGTGCCACAAGAACCACAGTACAGAAAGTCCTGCTGGAGACCTACACGCTCTCAGTCCTATCTGACTCTAAATTTTGGCTTGCCTGCTGGCTTTCCCTGTGCTGACTTCTGACTGTGCTCCTCATGTTTGCCGTGTAAAATAACACTGCCCCCAGCTCCCTTAAATTTACATGACTGCTTGTGGAGGACTTTCTCAGGTTTTTGTTGGGTAAAGAGGCAGATTTGGTTTGATGGCTCTGCTATTATGGGTGTCAGCCAAAGCTTTACTTCCCTCTGCAGCTTAATCTTTATAGTACAGCACAGCAGGATTTGCTAGAGCACTGGTGCTGCTGTCGTGCTGGCATTTCAGTGGAGAGAGACAAGGGGGCTTCTCCCAGACAAAGGAACTGTAAGTAAGGGAAACCTCTGAGTGGCTCCTTTGAAGACAACTGTCATGTTCCAGTGTTCTATATTTCAAACTCAAATAAGTATTTTTCTAATGTTTAATAGTGGTAAGCACATCTCCATCTCAACTATCCACATCTTGAGTCCCTTCCAGTGCTTTACTTAAAATAAGAGTATAGAAGTACTTAGATTGCTGGAAATAAATTTTCTTTATGTTCAAAACTTTAACAATTGTATATTTGGTGATTCAGCTGTCATTTATATAAAACACACAATTTAATAATAGTAATTAGTACAAAATATAGTATATAAAACACATGCCACTTGGAAGTTTTTCACTACAGCTGCTTATAGCAAAATTAAACTGTTGGAAATGAAGCAAAGGGAAAGTCTACATGGAAACTCAGCCTTCTATCTTGTCTGAATAATGGGGATTACGTTGTGTTGTCATTACTTATTTGAATATATGAAACACAATTTGCCTATCTAAAGGGTCTATAAACATTGCAGTAAAGTTCTCATTACCTCTATTTATACAGTACCATGGTATGGACACATGCTGGATGCTCTTTACTTAATGATATCAACTGCATGATGCTGGCAAGTGAAATGATGGCTTAGGGAAAGTGGATGAATATCACATGATATTGACAAAGATAGTGTGCAGCTTGGGGCCAAGTTATAAAGAGGCTGCACAATCCCCATAATAATTTTTGGGGCCAGGAGAGTTAGCAACCTTACTCCCATGTAACAAAATCTCCTGTTTCATTTTCTCTGGTTGTGAAATTGGCTGAAGTTTGTTTTTCATGTCCTATTCACTTCATCAGGGTGAGAAGAGGGTAGGTGTGTTTGGAAATTTTCTGATTCCCTGGTTGTCCCCTCAGTGTTGGGTGACACAAGTGCAGAGCCATAGCAAGACTAAAATGATGGAGGATAGTAACCCCAATCTACAAGAGCTGCTTATGTCAGGCACAGAGAAGGATGTGAATTTGGGGCTGTGCCTGTGTGAAGAAAGGAGTGAGGGTGCCCCAGTAGCTTTACTCAAACCTGAGAGCTAAACTCGGTGGAAAAATGATCTAGCCTCTGATTCATAAATGCCAAGGAATGGGCAATATGAGATAAAATTAATAGAGTGACACTTCAGTACAAGAGGGAAAAGCCCAGGTGTGTGCCTGGCAGAAGCTGAGCAGTGCAGAGGACTGTGAGGAGCTGCACTGTGGGGGCTGTGTTGGAGGCTGTTGTGCGAGTGGTGGTGCTGGGCAGGAGCTGGGCAGAGATGGGGGCATCCCCAGCTCCTGCACAGGCATTAAATACCTATCTTATTTTTACAATGGAAAAATAGACTGTGTGGAAACCTATCCACAGGTCTTTCAAATGATGACTCTTCATTTTTATGTTCCTACCCATAATGGCTCTACTGACAATAAAGGTGGTAGGAAAAGCCCTCTGATTTGGTAGAGCATTTCAGAGTTATCCACGAGCTAGTGCCTTCCATATTGCTGCAAGCAACCAGTGCTAACTGCTTTTAGAGTGGGTTTAAGATCCCAGAAGGATTTGCCAGTTTGTATTCCTTTCCAGAACAACATGCAGACTCCACCCTCATGAATGGTTTTACGATTATCTAGAACACAGAAAAACAATTCAAGGAATAGCTTGAATTCTAAAAAAGAAAATGTCTCCTGGAAAGCTGCTTGCCTTCTTTTATACAAGTTCCTGAAAGCAATGCTCTGAACATACAGGGTCGGTAGTTTATATTTTTTTTCCTGCATTTTTCTCATGCTTGCTTGTTGCTCACCCATGCCAGCTTGAATGCATTGGCATAGCTATAGAGCCAATACTCACACACTTGAATTTTTCCTTCCACTAAATACAGTATTTTTAATGCAAAGTTTTATCCCCAAGGTATAATACCTGAGTGCTGGTAAACGGTACATTATTGTTTGGGTATTAAATGCCTGTTTTGATGTCCATCATTTCACTTGAATTTGGATGAAGACAGACTTGGTATTCTCCAGCAGTTTGCATTGAAGGTCTCTCTCTACCTGCATTTTCAGTTCACCCTGGATAGCTCTGTTGCAGATAATCACCAACTGTATATTTCAACTATTAAGCTAATCTTTTAACGTTAATTTTGGTTTCTGAGCTTTCCACTCCTGTTTGCCATGATAATCCCATGCTCTTTGCACTTCCAAATTGACAGCAGTGTAACTTGATGTTTCAGGTTTGTAAAAGCAATGGTTTTGTAGCAACAGTCTCCAGTGATATATGCAAAAATGAGATTTGCCATCATTCTGTGAGTTAGAACTTACTATAAATAGAAAGTATTCAAAAGGTGTTATTTAGTAGTTTGCATTATGCAGCTGTCTATTTAAATCATTTAATTTTGGCATCTAATCTAACTCCCAGTCTCCATCAGAGACAAATAAGAAACCATATGTGAAAGCATCTGTGAAAATCTTTCTTTTATTTATGACAACATTAAAGAGAGGCTCTGATGTCAGTTACTTAACAATAATAGACGTTCCTTTGCACCTATAGTGCCTGGTTACTTGGGCATATCCCTCTGTGGTATCTTATACCTACTGCTGTTTGCTTCATTATATACAGATGCACAGCAGTGAAGACAGTAATAGTCTTTCTTAATTAAATAAAGCTAAATGTTAATTAGTCAGAAAAATTGATTTATTTTCAGTGTGTGAAACTTTTCATTGTGTCTCTCTTCTTTTTAAAGAACAGGTTGGATATTCATTTAGGACTTTACATTTTTCCCCTTATTTCTGCACTGTATTTGGACTCTTGTGGTGGGATCTAATCGTCATAGAAAAATTATAGGTCTACAGATGTTTTCAAGATGTTACTCTGTCAGTAGCAGATTATCCCCTGTAGCAAAATCTCATTAAAGTGCAATTTACAGAGCTCTGCTGATGTTGCCATCAACCAAAATTAAAGGCATTAATTTTTCAAAGTTCACAGAAGTCCTTACATAAATGATGTAGCAGTTTGCAAGAACAATTTACAGAAGTGTTATTTGCAGAATTAACCTACATTAACAGAACAAATGTTGTAAGAGTATAGGAAAGGATTGGGCAGTGAAATTGCAGATGTTCATGATTTGTTTTAGGTAGAGGGTGCAAAGAACTGTTGAAATGAAACAGTTATTTTTCTTTGATGCAAAGTTGGGTAAGTAATTTGGAATCTGAACTCTGTCTGTGAAGAGTTAAGCTTATAATAGAGTGATCACCAGTTGGGGACACCCATGGAGACCTTAAATTCCACTTTGAAACATCTGTACTTGATATCTCTTAAAATATTCCCATTTAGAGAATGAGTTTATGTAGCTCATGTTGTGAGTATGCCTCTTCAGTAGAGTACCAAATGCTTATCCAGGTATTTATTGTCTTAGGATGTCTATATTTTAACTGAGCCTAGAACTTCCGTGTCAAATACACCAGGAAATTTCAGGCTGTTGGTGTTTTATGGACCAATACCAGAGTAAACCTCAGTTAAATCAGTGGGAGGAGATGACTCAATATTGTAATTTTCAATATTTAGAGCCATATGCATATGCAATGACCACGTTTTGTGAGTGTTCACCTGCCTTTGCAAGCACCCCGAAGTGCTGGCCAGCGTGGTTGTCATGGTGAATCCTCCACAGCCACAGCCATCACTTCCACTTTTGTATGTGCTATACTTCACTATCCTGAATTAACATTCAGCTGATGGGTAGCCCCCTCCCTCCAACAGCTGAGCATGTGCTTGGAGTTAAAAGTCACCCTTTCTCCAGAGCTTGGAGCCAACAGAAATATTTTACCTTCAGTACTTACAAAGGATGCACTCCTCACTCACTGTGTATTCATTGAAGGTTTCATACCACTGTAACAGGGTGATATAATTAAATCAACATTTTTACTTGATTTTTTATTTTTTTATTTTTTTTGTCTATGGCAAACAGTTGTTTAGACATGAGCTGTATAAGCTGGAACTGTATCAGGAT
This sequence comes from Petroica traversi, assembly GCA_025920805.1. Taxonomy (NCBI): domain Eukaryota; kingdom Metazoa; phylum Chordata; class Aves; order Passeriformes; family Petroicidae; genus Petroica; species Petroica traversi. The sequence continues at coordinate 4,975,364 of JAHLSL010000045.1, read as the reverse complement.
GCTTTCCAGGGAAAGGCAACGGTGGCCCTAAGCTTTAGTTCTTTACTGTTTTTGGAAACGTTTGTCTTGAATGTCACTTTGGTTAAAGATTTACAAAAAAAATTGCCCTAAAGATATATTTTTAATCTGTCACTTGTTTCTAGAATTCTCCCATTTTATAATCATGAAAGACGGAGATCTTTCAGAGAAATACCCGTTTTATTTCAAGCAGTCAGTTCATTCAGATTTTACCCCACGCGTTACCCTCATCCTTGTCAGCTCTGAAATGTCTTGCCTACCCCAAAGGGCAGGTATGAGCAACCCTGTGCATTCCCATCATTTTAGGAGTATCTCTTGGCTGAGGTCTAGACACCTTGAATTTCCAAGGTGCTTAACACTGCTGTTGGGGTTTTAGGTCTTTGGTGTCTGATTTGCAGAAGAGATGCTGAGTGTTGCTTACTTTTCAGTATCTGGTTACTGAATTTTAGAGATTAAAATTTGGAAGGGGTGCTCTAGAAAAATCCTCCTGAGCACTGAGATGCCAACAGAGAAGACCTCTACACTGTGCTAGCACCACTGTTTTTATGGTTCCATGATGAACTGCCTGAAAAAAATCCAGGGATGGACACGGGAGCTGCAGGGATGTCATAAGCTCACTGAAATGGGACAAGTCCCAAATAAAAACCACAATCCAGCAGATTGCTTGTGAGTCACAGTTAGCCTTGGCAATTAGACAGCCTGGATATTTAAATTGTCTTTAGCTGCTAGAGACAGAAGAGGGAGGGCTGGATGGTCCTGTAGGTCACCACCTTGTCCATGTGTGCAGCAGAGCACAGGGCTGACCTGTGGGGACCATGCCTGCCTTGTGGGGATTGGGTCTGACCTGTGGGACCAGGGCTGCTCCAAGGGGAGTAGGGCTAACCCAGAAGCTTTCAGATGAGTCTGTACACCCAGAATATAGAGAGAAGGCTAGATCAGGCCAGGTATTATTTTGGAACCAGCCATGCTGGAGGGAAATCTGGTCCATTTAGGACTAATGTACCTTTTAGGACTGGGTTTGCATGGCAGAAATTCCTTCAGTTTGCAGCAGCTGCAGTATGGACACGTGTCTGATTGGCATCTGCCCACCTGCTAAGGGGTACAGAGCATCTCCTGAGAGGGCTTGCTGATTGGGACAGTGAGTTATATGGTTTAGAGACTCTGTAACAAGTGTCTTTTGCATTTATCCAGTGTAGGTGCAACAATATTTGTCTGGGAGAAGTTAAATTGAACCACATTTATTGCCATTTTATAAATGTTGGCTTATTTGTAGAACCTACTAAAGCAATTTATTTTGGAATATGGCTGCTAGCACTAAACCATGATAACGTGCATAAATTACATTAGGGAAACAAATATCTGCTTGCTCCTGTAGTACTCAGTGAGTCTACAATTAGGCGGGTCTTGCTTGATAATACAGGTCATAAATTTCTCCCACAGTTTTGCCTTTAAGTTTTTGATTGAATCAGAGTATGTAATTAAAAAAAAAAATGCACGTGGAATTGATCACAGTTGTTGGTAACGTGCTCTGGTGTTTGAATGCAAAAGTAATGGTGTATCATAAGATTTTGAGAATCAGTGACTGCAGCTGAACATACTTAAATAAAACCAACCAAATAAGCAAACAAATAATAAGCCATGCTTTGTCTCACATTGCAGTTTTAATGATGTAGTTAGTGAAGAAGAGAATGTGATCCCTGATTGAAAATTTTTGCATCTCTTTTCCCAAGAGCTGCTGTCTTGATTTCTGTGTCCCTAAATATAATGTTGTTTTTCAAACAGTAAATGCATCAGCTTTTCTTCATAGTCCAGCTGCCTCTGAGAGATTAGTATAAATCATATTGGCTTTCAATAGGAACATTTTCAGACCATTTGTAAAACTAGGCAATGGAAGAATAGTTTGCAAAGGAAGAATATTGTGAAACCACACCACTTTAGCAATGTATCTGTATTCTGCAATAAGTTTTATTATCTGTCCCTTTTGTGCAGAATATGTGTAATAAATACTGATCAGCACCGTTGTCCTTTTTCTTTCCCATAGATGATAATGTTGAAACTTCAAAGAATTAAAACGCAAGACCATTTTAAGGACTAGTAAACACGTGCTCCTGATTTGCAGGAAATAAGTTTTTCCCATTCCTGTAAGCTGTTCCCCAAGAAGCCTTACCTTTCTCTCGCTAAACAGCGTTACTCAGCTGAAGTTCCTACACGCAAACCCCTGGGAAATCTCTCAGGAGCGGCCCTGCGGCTCCCTGCGAGCCGGGCTGCAGCTCCAGCAGCTCCCAGCCGGGTGTGTGGCCGGGCCGAGCCTCGCTCGGGCCCCGGGGTGAGGGG
>JAHLSL010000045.1:4923177-4972612 GCA_025920805.1 Petroica traversi | reverse complement strand
TGCCCGGGCCGGGCTGCTTTGAGCTCCGAGCCCCCCGGGAGCGCAGGAATGCGGAGCCCGCAGCTCCCGGCCCCGCTCCCACGGCCGCTCCGAGCCTCCCTCGCTGCCCGTGCCCTGGGGACGTGGGGACATGGGGACAGTAGCCGTGAGGGTGGCACTGCGTCCCTTCCCGGCATCGCCCCGCGATGGGAAACCTCCCCAGGGCTGCCCTGGGAGTGCACGGGAGGAGAGGAGCGCTCGCTCCCCCCGGTTCCGCGGTTATCCCTCCGAAGCTGAAAGAAGGCGTTAAAAGGTAGACGGAGATAATGCAGCAATACTTGTTGTTATGCTCCCCTAGAAAATAAGCCGGAACCAAAATAAAAGTGTTGTATTAATATTTAATACACGGTTGGCTATGTAAACGTAGAATGGGTTTTAAAAAAGATGGCACAGCGAGGAAAATGTGAATGTTTTCAAAGAAAACGGTTTTTCTCCCAGCTTTTGGTAAATGCTTAAACGTAACTTGGGCTTCGCTTTGCAGAAAATGTGAGAACCATATGAATGCCTGTGCCTTATGGAAAGCCACGAAATCTAAAAACATGAACCTCTGTTCACTATTAACAAGTAAAACCCTATTCTTTTAACCTCTAAGGTCCGGATTAATGGACAAAAACCTTATTCCTTGTTTTTTCACATTCTTGTTGCAGTTCCTTAAATGTGAGACAGACAATAAATTATTTGCACAGATCCTACTACATACCAGTTCCTATTTGGAGCTTGACTGAGAAGCAGAAACAAATATGGGTATTGTGAAAACCACATTGGGTACAAAGACTGCACATGGATTGCCACTTATAGTCAACAGCTGGGAATAATATGGCTCTTTATTAATCTGAATATTAGCAGTTGCCATTTTGTTTCTTTTTTTATGATTTTGACAAGATGGTGGGACAAAAGACATGAGGGTTTTCTTGCTGATAAGGATGCTCTTAATACTCACTTTGTGCCTGTTTGTTTACCCATTTTAAGTGGGGTATTTATTTTTCTTTTAACAGCCTGAAACTTCTGTAATTAGAAAGAGAGTACTGAATTTAGAGCTGTACCAAAAATGGCAGTCCTGATCTGCAGTGCATTAGGAAAGGAGACAATGGGATGAAGCAGGCAGGAGAGTGGAGACAAGAAATTTATTACTGGGCATTGCCTAATGAGATGAAAATTCCTTGGGATTTTCAAATAAGCACTACAGAAGAGCAGTAATACTAGTGTTCATCTGCACAAACCTTCCCACGCTTCAATTTTAAATAATAACTGTGTCTTGTTATGGAAGGACATGGACAGTGCTGGGAGGAAGGATGTGACTGTGGTTAAAGTGAGTATTGGATGCAGAAAACTTGACCTCTAATTCCACCTTTGGCAGTTTCAGTCAGGGGTAATTCACTCAGTGTGCCTCAGTTTCCCTGCTCGTAAAGCAGTGCTGATTGTGTGGCTAGGCACAGGGGACAGCTGAAATGTACATTCCAGTAGATAAAGCCCTGTATAAGCTAAGTGCATCATGTTATTTCTGGTTGAAATCCTTGCTTAAACAAAATTCTCTCTGACCTCCCTGAGAAGAGCTGCAAAGGTCAAGGCTAATACATTTGGGCCATTATTACACTCCAGGTCCAGGAATAAGGAAATAAATCACAGATAATGAGAAAAAGTTTCACAAAGGTTTTTTTACAAACAGAGAAGAAACTAAAAGTGGAACATTTTATTGAAAAAGACATTTTCATACACTGTGGAACTAATGATGATTTTACTTTATGTTTCCAGTGTTTACAGCTCTTACAGGAAAAAAGAGAATGCTGCAGAGCCCTCCAAATCCCCTTCTTTTTTAATGTGGCTGCTTTTTGTTATTATAGGCTTAGACATGATCTGTAAGATTTAAATTCAAACAAAAGATGATGAAAACGAGAGGTGAAAGTGTTTTTTGTTTTCTATCATCTAGTTCTCTATGCTCTGCTTTTTATGTCATTGTTTTAATAATTTAGCTAAATTGCTGGGAAAACAGACAGTGTTTAAATCAATGTAACAGCCTGGTGTGGACACAAGTGTGTTAGCTATAAAGATATTTATTACAGTATAGCTTCAACGAAAGCAAGCAGCAGTGGTAGAAATAAACTCTGTACCAGTAATATTCTGTTTGAGATATGAGGTGGCATCGATTTTAGCCAAAACATTTTTTCCAATTGATTTGATTACTTTGGTGTAGAAACTGTATTGAGGCAAGGCCTGTGGTGGGAAGGATCTAAACAAAAATGGTGTGGGAGGATATATCTTGACTGTCATGCTGGGTTGATTCTGAAAGAATTGGGAAGAATCTTAACAAGGGAGTATTTAGCTCTTTGTTGGGTTTTTTTGTTTGGTTAGTTTTTTTTTAAACAGGTAACATTAAGTAGGGTTTAGTGATTTTTCTATGCTTCAAATTTGTGGTATGAAAATACACAGAAATCTTTTCACTGTGAAAAGATTACAAGAAGGCTTTTCGAAGTAGCTCATTAAGAGTTATCTTATTGTATTTATTCAAAGGTTTATGTTGGAAGAAAAATATCTTTCCAGCTTTTTGGGAACTAGGTCTCTTAAGAATAAATTGTTTGACATAAAATGCTAGTATTTGAACTGACTCATTTGCTTCCTGAAGATTGAGAACTGGTGTCATATCTATAGAATATAGTGCATCTTTCTCATTTTATGCTTCTCTTCCCTGATTATATTCTGTTTATCATATCAGGAGAGTAACTTTTAAAATGAAGAATAAAAAACATCGCATTTCTTACATTAGGCAAAGACATAATAAGGTGAAAGCTTGGAATATACCCTGTACATAATTGAATGATTTAAATTTTCTTTTCTAGATTTGGTATGATTGTCCCAGTTTCTGCTGCTTAATATTGTTAATTATATTGCTCATGAAGTAATCGCACAATGGCAAACCAAGCTTTAATGCAAACACACTGAAGGATAGAATTAAGGTTGAATTCTCACCATTAACGGTGCCGATCCTTATTTTTATATGCTTAACTCTGCAGCTTTAATATTGCATTAACTTGGTTTTTAGAGAGAATGTTTTGCCCTAAGTATAAGAAAAACGTTGATCTTTTATGTTGTCAGCCAGGGCAGATGCAAATCCTTCTACTTTTTATTGAAGAATTAACCATCTCCCACTGGAGCACAAATGCCAGCAGTACTGGTAAAATTTTATTTTTAAGGCTATGGCCTTTAGTAAGCTGATTGAATGGTATAATATGTTCTATTGAAATCTGACTGCTTATGCACTTCGTTTCATAACGCCTTTGAAAATATATCGTGTTCCAAGATGAATACAAGCTATGCATAAAAAAGCTGTTTGCTGCATAGCTTCGAAAATGTGGAATCAATTCCTATTAGATTTAAGAAATCCAGGAGCCTTTATGATGAAAAAAAAAATTATTTAGTTTGTAGCAATAATATCAAGTTACAGTGCAACAAATTCCTTTCCCTTAGAAAACTAGTTCAGTTTTAGTTCAAAACAATAACTCTTAGGGGATAGTGAGTGCCTCAATTAATATTATGTCAATTTGTTTTATCATCTGCATGTATTTACTGACCCAGGATATCTCAGAAGGTCTGCCCTAAAAATCACCATGTTTATTCAGCTGAAAACACATCCAAAGATCCCATTTCATTTTCAAGCCACTGGGATGTGTTAGAGTAAGTTCCATGTGTTGACAGATCCTTCAGGTTTTATTTATGGAACAGCATTTGCGTGAGAGATAATAGGCTAAGAATAACCATTACTTCACCTAATTGTTGTCTCCTTAAGGCTTCTAAAAATGTATTTGGGGTTGGAGAGCAGGCAGCACAGGCGGTGTGAGGAGTCCACCAACTGGTACCGTCTGTGTTAGTTACTCCTAATCCAATCACTTGGGATCAGATGGTCTTGTGGCAGCTTCTTCCCCCGTGGAAAGAGGCAGTTTTAGAATAGAAAGATGTAAGGGCATGCGGTAGATGTACAATAGATATAAAATAGTTATATTGATAACACATAATAGGCAGTAATTGTAGTAACAATGAAATAATAGATGTGTCCATAAAGCCTGCCAGGAAAGTATTATGCAACTTGTTGGCCAACAAAAACACTTAAAAAAAAGGATGCATTTTAACCATATCTAAGCAAAACTATTTTTCTTTTTATTCATTGGATATTTTTTCTTTGAGCAACGTGTGTCTCTGCTTGCCTGATACTTCCAGCATGGCTCTGTAGCCAGGGGATGACACGAGCAGGATGAGGAGAACAGGGGAAGTGGTGGGCATTTGGTAAGCACAGAAAGGGGAATTTGTATGTCTGCCCTACCATGAGAGCAGCAGATTCCCTTGCAAAAAACCTATAAGGTATTCATAAGGACCTTGAAATCCTCCTCTTAGTTGCCATCCTACATTTCTCTGTTTAAAAATCACAATGCTAGAGGAAAGAATGTTTTAATAACTTAATTGTTTCTTTCTTTCCTTATAAACATTGTACTTTCAAAACACCCAGGTATTGAGATCTTCTGAAACACAGGAGATCTGAGTAGTACCTTGGGCATGTTTGAATACTTTAAAAGTTGCTGAAGATTTGGGAAGAAGTGACTTTTTTCTGATTATATTTCTTTTTACTCTGAAACAAAGCCTTCTTAATTTTTAGGTTTTTTTTTGTTTCTTTTAAGAAAATTTAAAAAATTTGCAAGGAAGCAAAAAACTTCCCTTGAAGTTTTGTTAGTTGAGCCCAGTTTATTCTAGGGCAACATTATGTAACTAATATATAGAGCAAATCTGACTCTTTCTCTAGAGGGCAAGAGACCAAGCCTCACAGGCTATTTAATAAATATTTAATAAATAACCGGAGGAATGAGACAGAAGTAGGAAGATTTTTATTTCTTTATGGAGCCCTGTGCCACCAGTTACACTGACCAGGTGATAATGGAAAGCTGTGGAGAGGCTGTGTTTAGGCTGGCACAGAACATTCCTGCTTCACCTGAGCCTCAAACCTCTGTGCTTTGTTATGAGAAGCATTTTAAGTGTGAGAGGGGTAAAGACCAAACTGTCTTTGGGCCAGGCTTGGGCATAGGAAGACCATTAAACAAAAAGATTTCCTTTAGGAAAACATTTCTTCCACTTAAAGGAAAGGTTGGATATTGACAGCGTCTCTTTACCATTTCCTAGGCAGGTGGAAGGTGATTTTTAGTCATCCTAGAAAGAGATTGAAGGTAATTGAATACAAGTATGGTGGGGTGTATATGAGTCAATGTATGGGCAGGAACAGGATCTAAAGATTCACTGAAATACACGTATTTTCTAGAGTGCTTCAGGAAGACACATACAGAGAAGCTGAGATGTTCACTGACAAGGGAGTAGCATCCAAACCTGGAGTGATAAAATGGTCTACTAATTAGTGAGAACTTTTAATTTAAAGTTGCTACTAATGTTTATGAATATGTTTGCAATTACATGTGTGCATTAGCTGTAAATGATAGTTGGAGGAAGAATTTCATTTCTATGTACCTGTACCATTTTCCATGTTTTGGTCTCTGCCTGTAATTACACTTCCACAGTTACCTTTGAGCTTGCTTTGACTAAATCCACTGACTCCCACCAAAGCTACACAAGATGTGAATTATGCCCTTGCCTGGGAGTGGCTTCTTATTTAGGAAAGCACTTGAGGGAATGAGATGCAAAGGGATTCCCTGAGCCTGTACTGGAGGACTGAAGCCCAGACTCCTTTTGCAAGACCACAGTGAGAATGTACTGCTCTGACTTTATGAAATATATGAACACAAATCTCTCTGGTGTTTCGGTAATCCTCCAGTCTGGGCATGTAGTTCAACATTTACACAAATTACATGTGCTGGTATAATTATAAAATTCTTCAGATCTGGTAGATCTAAATATAAGATTCTTCTTTGAACAGCATAGTTATAAAGCAGCAACAAAAAAAAACTTTGGGCCTTCAGTTGGCCTTGTATTACCGAGTCAAAAAACCTCTATCTGATGAAGTCCTAGAAAGAAGTGCAGATTCTACTAAATTCAATGAGAATTTTGTTAATGACCTGAATAAATCAGTCCATACTTCTTTAAGATGTTTTCACTCCTATTTTTAAAAGATGTTATCATTATTGCAGCTCTACAAAGAGACGGTGAATAGTTTAAAGGTCTCCTGAAAGAGAGAACAAACAAGGTGAAATCCTCATTCAGTGCAGCCACCCTAAGCAAGGTATAATAGAAGAAAAGTTCCAAAAAACATTCTGTTTAAAGGACTTGTTGAAGGTGTTCTTGTAACCACCTTGCATGATAAGGCTAGGAGAGGAAAAAACCCACTGGACCAGCACAGGCAAGCATCTGAAGTTTAGGAGGTAATGGCATTATGCTTGCCTGGCACTTGAATTCAGTGAGTGGTGACACAAATGACATGCTCCTGAGAAATTTTCAAGGAGCAGGACTGCTGCCTCCCCCAGCACCCGGGCTGGTCCTGTTCAGGGCATGTGCACACTGTGCCCCATTCCTCAGAGGCCACTGCTCATGGCTTAATGGCCTTATAAGGAGAACCTTTGGGCAGTTCTATTGGCTTAGAATTGTTTTCTTCTTAAACAGTAAATGTTTTCTGTTAACTTACTTTGAAAGCAGTAAGTCAGAACCAGAGGAAAAATATGAATTTAAACCACCAGAACACATATGCAATGCCAAAGGCCAGGCACAATGCTTTTATTTGCCTGTTTTTACTTAACTTTTTGGAACCTTTTTTTTTTTTTTTTTGCATTGCACCTTTAACACACAGAACATGGATGTGTAAACAAGAAAAAATTCCTATACAAGAGAGCTCATTAAAAGTGAACCGTGTGTGAATCTGCTGCTGCTTCAAATAGGAAACCTGTCTTTCCTCAGGTTTGGAGGGTGTGAGAACTGCAAACCTCTTTCAGGGCATCATTAACATATTCTAAACTGTTATCCTAAACAACATCCCCTGCACTGGCTCCTCGGGTCAGGGCCTTGAGGTATGCCACCCCATGAGAGCACTTCAGGAGCTGCAGTCCCTTAGCTGGAGATCAAACAACATTTTCTCCACACAGAGAATTAAACCAACACATGAGGGTGCCTTTATCAAACTGTGTTTGATAATGAAGGCTTCAAAAGCTATGTGGGTCAAAATGTCAGTGTTTTTCTTTTGGTCTGTTCAGGTTCTGTATTGCCATACAAATTCTAGAGGAAAAGTCTCAGAAAGAGAGTTGTCTGTTATTTCCCTTGGGAACTATTTCATTATTGGCAAGAACTTATTTTCTATATGTTTTCTTTCCCCCGCTTCTGATTTCTTGTGATTTTTCCAAGTGGTGTAATCCAAAACAGTCCTTGTCTTTCTATCTCTTCATCTACCAGCATCTTAATTCCCTATCCATAAACTGATATCAACAGATCAGTGGGCAATTCGTGAAGGAAAGGACTATCTCTGGCACCGATTTTTTAATTAAAGAATAGAGAAAATGAATACAACTCTTCCAAACATTCTGTCACTATAAGGCTTGCTTTGGTCAAGTCACATGATGAGTTGAGTATGTATTCAATAAAAATGTAATATAAATGCCTGTTCCTTTAAAAAGTGATTTTATGCAAAAACTGGTGTAAATTATGCAAAAAACTGATGTCCATTATTGCATGGTAGTGGATAGACCATGAAGCTGCTCTGCAGAATGTAAAAGCATGTAAACAATCAGAAAAGGGAATTTGAAAATGAAGGGAAGTGAGCAAAGAATACCAGCTGATGAATAAAACATTTCCCAAAGTTCAGAAAAGTCAGCTGGTCTATGTTAAAGTGGTTGCCAGGCAACTCATCTTTTAAAACAAGTACTTCTGTGGCAGATAACTCATAAAGACATTGAAATGGCAAAATTAACTGCTCTTGAACAATTTCTTCGATACATTAGGTACAAACAGGCTTTCATTCATCATCAGGCGTGCATATCTTCTTGTTATAACTTTTTTCCTTGAACAAATGCATGTATTTTGTCCAAAGCACTGCATTTTTAACTCTTTCTTTTCATCTTATTCCCTACGAGGGAACAGCTAGGAACCTCTGCCTTAAATCTGGGCATTGATATAAGTCTAGTTTGGATGAAATAGGGGAACTCACCCTCTGTTTTGAAAAAGAGGCACTCTTGTTTGGTGGGATTAGAGAGAGCACTCACATGTAAAGAGGAGCTTGGTTGCAGTCCACCAAATATTTTCCATGAGACAGACTGAGAGTTCAGCCAGAGAGGGAGAGGCTCCTGTAATAGATTGTGAAAAAAACTTCAGGAAAAACTTCAGGAAAAAAGCAGCCAGGTCCTCTAGTTGTGTAGAGGAGGATAAAGCAGTAACTGGAGGCGAAAACTGATCATATGGAATAATTTATTGGACTTTTTCCTTTCCAATTCTTAACTGAACAAAGTTGTGTTGTTTTTTTTTTCCCTTTACTATTGTGTTCATTATTCATGATTGCTCAATGAGCACTTTAGTGAAATGCTGAGCACAAAGGATGTTTGCAGGCTGATCATAATGCCTGTGTTTTCAGCACTTTACTACTTGCTGTTTATCATTTGTAATTGATCACTCTTCATAGTAAGATACTCTTTCCATCTCCAGATTGTATAGCTGAAAGTTTTAAAGATGAGAAAGGGAAAACCGAAAAAGTTTCCAAGGACTTCCACAAGATTATTATTTTCTGTTGAATACAACAAAACTGTATCTATACTGAAGTAGAAAACAAATAATAAAAAAGCTCTTACTAATTTCAAAGCAAATCTGTAGCATTTCAAAACCTATTTTGAAATATTTATAAATTGTTTTTTGAGCTCATGTCTGCCACTCAGAAAATGCCTGGGATAGCTCACCTCTATAATACAGCAACACGGGGTCATGCTCCTTTCCCAGGTATTTGATGACTGCCAGCAAAGCCACCACAAGTAAATGAGAAATCCTCAGTCTTTCAATTTGTGGTTGTCCTCCCGAGTTGCTCTATTGGTGATTCAGCCTTAACCACTATTACCTCAGCCAAATTCAGTAAAACAAAATAAAACAATCAACACAATGATTGAGCAAAATACCTTTCCTGTAAAATGTACAAATGTACCACAAAAATGCTTATACAGATGCAAATTAATGCAGTGTTGAGTCTTTTTGTGGGTCTCTTGCAGTGCTGCTGTGGGGACATGTGGCTGATGTTCGGACAGCAGCTTTTCACTTTGCATCCTGCTGCACTGCTGGGATATTCGACCCAAAGCAGAACCTGTGGCACTGACACCAGTCCTGTGGTAGCAATTCAGCCCCTGGATTTCCATCTGGACATACCCTAGCTTGGTTTCGGACTGATTTTACTAAAAATATGTTAGCAAAAGAGATCAAGATGAAAGTTGGGTAATGTTTTAATATAAGATATTTTTCATATTTGTATTAAAAATATTCAGTATTTTTTAAGGTCTGTTGTGCTCAGCCAGTAATACAATCCTATTGAAATAATTAATTAAGGCACAGATAACTTTAACTTCCAGTTAGATGACATTTTTTAAACAAGATGGGATAGTAGGAAAAATTTGTGCACAGAGTAGCATTGGAACTGGCTGCCCAGAGAAGTGGTGCTCAAAGCACCATGTAGATGTGGTGTTTTGGGACTTGTCTCAGGGGTGGACCTGGCAGTGTTAGTTTAGTGGCTGGACTTGATCTTAGAGGGCTTTTCCAATCTATGATTCTTCTGATTTTAAATGTTTATTACTGTCATTTTTTTACTCTTTACCTGGCTCTCTGATCTTTAACATTTTCTGTGCTCAAAACCCCTCCTGGGCTCTGCAGTCACAGGAGGTGAGTGCTGTGACAGTGGCACAGGTAGATTCGTGTGTGTGGGGACAGTGATGTGATGTCCTGTGCAATGCAGGCACTGTCACTGGGTCTGCTCCCCACATCCCCATCACTGGGAAAATGATGGGCTGGGATGCCAGGAACACCCCTGGAAAACACAGCTAATGTGCCATCTCCCCCTGCATGTGTATATAAATATAAATATATATAAGTGTGTGTGTGTATAATTAATGCACATAATTACTTAGATTGCTTGATACAGATACTTTTTTTTTTCGTAGTAAATATGTTGGAAGGCTGCAGAAACATAGTTAATGAGCCTATTTAGCTATTCAAAAGATACAGGCTCTGAAACTTTGGGAGCAGGAGACTGCAGGAGCTGTTCAATTCCTGGGGTTGGACCACCAGCAGCTGTAAAAATCAATAATGCTTACAAGGATGAAATAAACTTAAAAAAAGAAGCATTGACAGAGAATATTCCACAAAGCCACTCTAGATGAGGCTGAGTCTGTTCAGACTGAAACCTGGAGAAGTTTTACTCTTTACTCTAAGAGCCTTGGGCCAGCATCAGGAACTTGCAGGATTCTTTGGGCAAAGTTTTCCGAAGTGTCTCCTGATGGACCCAAAATGTGCCTGGATGCCACAGCACCGGAGCACACTGGGGCAGTGTGTCTGACTGTCTCTCCTTCCTGCACTTCATTGATAGTTTTGATGAAGCAGACACCAGGTTTTTTTGTTTGTTTGTTTTCTTTTTCAGAACCTTTCAGAGTATTAAAAACCCCATATAACCTTGCTGGTCTTCCAATAGAAAAGCAGTCACAGCCAACATGGCAGGAAAAATTTTGGGCCCTGCTTTATGTAATGTACTTTAAATAAATCCTGGTTAAACACAATTATTTTCTTATAGAATAAATAATTTTGTACAAGTCTGATGGCCTTTAAGACTTTTTTCATGTATTCAAAATGGTCAAAAGAGTACATTTGCCAAGCCCAAGCTGTCATGAATGTGTCAAGCCCCTGAGCAAAGATGAGCAGAATAAATTAACAAAAAAAAGAAAGTCTGAGAAAATAATGTTGGGCCCTTTTTTTGTGTGCTGTCTCCATGAATTATAATTCATGCTTACTAGATTTTCTCTACAGTTGGAAGGATTAGAAAATGGGAAACTGAGGTTTTGCATAATCACACGATTCCAGGAAATGCACTTTTAGGGAAAATGACCAAATGTCACAGACAGTTGACAAGCACGACAAGCCATGAGAGGGTGCAGTCAGTTTCTGGGTGAGGACTTCCAGTTTTAGTCAAAGTTCTGAACATAAATATGCCATTTTTTACTTTGGAGTAGCATTTCTTTATGAACTGATTTCACCAAAGAAATAGTCAACTTTGCAAGTGTCTTCAAATCATTTGCTGTCATACTGTTTGCAACACTTTTTATGGCCTCTGTAATTTACGGAAAAGTGATTTAAAATATATACCTTGATTAGATCTACATTAGTCTTATGTTTTTTATGCCAAATTATGTAAAAATGGAAATAATGATTAATTTTGCTATAGGAAATTTCACCGAGTTATAATAATTTCAGTCTTATCTCTTTGAGCTGCATGTTTCTCCTATTGCTTTAAAACTAATTTAGGCCACATTATATACAAAATTAAATCTTACTTTTATAGCTACACCCTTGGGGTTCAATGAAAAGACTTTATGAGCTAGAAATTAAAAGTACTGGTTGAAAATACTATTACATTATACAAGCTATTATTAAGGCAATTTACAAAGTTGGTATTAAAACTATGCACATTTTTCATTGTTAGCACCCATATATTCAGGAAGCCCATGGGACCATTTTGTATATAATCTGGCAAATCAAATCAACTGAAAGGTAAACAGCAAGTCCACAGCATTTCTTGATAGGGAAAATTGCACTATAATAATTGTAAAGCAGATTTAGCCTCAGATTGTTATTAATTTAGGTGATACACACAACATTTGTTAAACATAAAAATCAGTTTGAAACTCTGTGCTCCACACATATTGAAGAATACACAGAACTCTGAGTTTGCTTTCTCATAAAAAACCCAGATACCTTATATTCAATGAAATTCAATTTGGTGCAAGTCTATTTTGCCACAGCCACAGTTGATTTGTAGCTCCTATGTATGTTTCCAGAATTTGGAAGCAATATAATTGCTTGTTTTGCTTGGACTTTAGGTAACATAATGCATGGCTTAATGCTTTTAATTCTGAACAGTGATGTAATAGATCTTGCAACATGATTTACTGTCTTTTATTTTCAAGGATGTTTAAAGAACAGAGACCACCAAGAAGCAGGGTTGAACATCAAATATTTGTCCAAGATGACAATACTGAGACAGAACCACATGAGCATGCAGTTGGTCCTTTAATATTATATATTTATATGTTCCACATTGGAGCACCCTAGGTGTTATATCAAGATGGGACAACTGTGTTTAAACAAAAGGGAAAAGATTTTTTTTTCTCTCTCTTGGGGAAACTCACTGCAATAGTAGAAATGTTTTGTCAAGAAAGTTGGCACCAGGCCTGGCTGGTTGCAGTGTGAGCGTTGGGAAGAGCTGGAAGGATGGAGCATTTGCTGCAGAAACATCCCTGCTCACTCCCTTGAAGCATCACTGCTCACTCCCTTGAAGCATCACTGCTCCCTCCCTTGCAGCATCACTGCTCCCTCCCTTGCAGCATCACTGCTCCCTCCTTGCAGCATCACTGCTCCCTCCTTGCTGCTCTGTGGCTGCAGGAGTCTTGCTGGGAAGGTCTGGCTGCTGTGTCTCAGAGGGTTTTTCCTTTTGCTTCTACCCTAATTTTACAGCAAAACAGTCATATTGCTGATGGGGTCAGACAACAAGGAAGTGCATTCTCCCCTTGGTTTCTAGGACTGGGTTCTAGCTAGAATTTAGCAGTAAATTGAGATGACCAGCACTTTTGGGGTTTAGCTATTACTTCGGGGTTTAGGCTTGTGATTTATTTGGACCATCAGTTACTGCAGAGGAGTCTGAGAAAATACTCCCCAGACTTTTTGAAAGGGTTGATCCATGAGGTGCTAGATTTTAACCAGACTAGGAGAGGACAAGGGTACTCAGCTTGCTGCTGCAGGTTCAGTGGGGAACTGGGATATTTATTACACACCTGCCCAGATTCTGAACAGCAAAAATGTTCTTGCTATTACCCTTTGTGGAAAACGTGTGGCTCAGGAGCTGCCTGGGAAGGAAGAGCTCCTGTAAATATGCTACACAGTCATGGGCATCCAGCTTTCAGGGGGTGCTGTGGGAGTGCTGAAAGACAGAGGTCCTTTCCTTGGAAGCTCAGCAGTCAGCCTCTGCAGGAAACGTATGGATTAGGTGTCAAAGGTGGCCAGCACACTGTACAATCAAGCCAATAAACCCTGTTGTGTTACTGAGCAAAAGAAATTTGGGCTGTTCCTGTTGTGTTGGGACAGAGGGAATTCCATGTGGGAATGTTGTGTACAGCTGCTGTGACTTGAAGTGTATTGCCAGTCTGCACTGAGGGGTCACAGAAACACCCAAAAGTGTCTGATTTTATTTATGTGAGGGATCAATAACCCTTCACATGAAATAACCTAAGAGTACAAGCTTTAGAAACTCCTTTTTTTTTTCAGGTTACAAGAACAATTTGAGAAGAAACATGATTTTATTTGACTAACAAAACCTCCTCTAGCCGCCCAACTTTATTCCCGTTGCTGGCTATAAAGATACGATTTATGGAGATTAAAGAAGCCTAATAAAGCAGGAATAGCTGTGATATTGTATTTAATTTTGACAATCTCTATTATCTTCTTACTGTCCCTTAAAGAAAAAAGATTTTATAACTATTACAGCATAATGCAAATATTGCTACTATTAGATATTCATATTTTATGGCCTTGGAAAATGTTGATATATAATTAATTTGATTATGGATAAAGTAATTCAATTTTAGATTGCCTACATTAATTTATTAAATACTGTAAAAGATAATAGATTGGGTGCAAAGGGAAATGGAAGAAATTATGTGTACTCAGAAAACTATCAAGCATGTTTAACATGTTTGTACAGAGAAAGCAAAAAAAAAGACATTATGTAATACATCAATCAAACCACAGAGATTACATTTCAAAGCCTTTTTATATTGAACAAATGGAGCTTGATTTTTAGTCTTTTAGAAGTATCTGAATTTACAATAGTATAAATTTATAAATAATGCATTTTACTTTTGTTGCTATTGTTATTATGGCCTGAGGATCAAAGCCGTAAATTAGGTGTCTGAATTAAATATAACCACCCCTAAGAATTGATAATCACCACACCAAATCCTATTTATATAACTTTTCAGATTAAATAACTGAATTATTTTTTGAAAATCTTTAAAACGAAGAAAAGAAGTTTAGGGATGGGACAAATCAAAGCACAGGACAGTCCTGGAAACCCTTACATACACGTAGCTTCTTTAGTGTATGGCTCTTTTCCCTTGAATGGGGCTTCTTGTTCAAGGAACGTTACCCACACTGATTTCAGGAAATTGTTTTGCATAAAGATGGTATAATAACTATCTTATAAACAAAATGGTGGGGAACTGATCAGATTTCTTACTAAAATATATGTTCTCAGTAAAATCAATGAAAATTCACATGTCTTCATGCAGGGATTTCTTTGTATATGGTTTTGAACCAGAGGAAGCTACTAATTTAATTTTTCTCTTATAAAATAGTGTCTCTTTCATATCCTTATACTGAATTGTATCTTCATCGCTTTTCCACTAGTTTTAGGAAAAATATGATAGGATCTTCTTAAGTCTTGCAGAATTTTGCAGGAATACAAAAAATTTTGAGCACAAACTAAAGCTTTGTATGGGCTTGTTTTAGATTTTGATATTGGTGATTTTCTGTCTTCCCCACTGCTATTAATCTCTTTTAAAAATTTTATTCAAAGGAAACCATACTTATAACAATCTTTGATCCCAGATCTACAAACATCAACACCACTAAAAATATGAAGAATCACGGTAGTCAGAAGTTACCCCTATAATTATACCTATTTAATTACAGGTTGAACTGTTATTCAGAATATGGACACTGTACTTATCAAATTTTTACTATGGTATGTTAGAGAAAATTTTTGACTTACAAAGGCTAAAGGCAAAAAAATTCTTTAACTCTTATCAGAAGTTACTTCCTCATATCTTTCAAAGGTGAATTGAACTTATAAAGGCTAAGTTTTCTAATGTGAAAGGATGATAAAATATAGAAAAATATTTTAAACTAACTATGTGTAACAGTGTTCTTGTTAAAACAAGATGTCCCTTGATGGAATATCACTCAGTTCTACATGAAGATTCCTTTCAAAGGGAGCATTTTTGTCAGTATGCTTTATTGCCATAATATACTTCATTTGACATATAAACATCAAATTTTGATATGCTTAGGCCAAGATATGTAACCTTTCTCCTTTTTCAAAGTCTTTATTTTAAAATTCTGAATTATGCTGAGCTGATTTGTTACCTTTGAAGCTTGTCTGACACTCACCTATTTTGAATTGATGGGAGTACTATTAGATTGAACCATTTCCTGGGGTGCAGTCATATATTTTTGAAATCTAATCACAATGAGCTCTTTACTGCAAGAAACAATACCTGGATATTGCTGACATCTTACAAAGCAGATAGAAAGAACAGAACATTAAATGCCCAATTTAATTCCATACATAAAAGAGAGTAGGTTTAACTTTCTCTTATCGTATTTAATAATAGTCTTGCACATACAGATGTGATATGAATCTATTACTGCATTAAAAACATTCCTTTGATGTTAAAAACCTCTAATTAATAATGTATTTGGTAATGATTACTATTACAGTTATTATTTAATACGAGCAAAGACTGAACATAATTTTCAAATGTGGCCAAGCAGAATCTCCTTGGTCCTTGTTATTTATGATTCTGCTTTCTGAAGGTTAGATTATTTTCTGTTCTCTTTAATAATTCACTAGGTATACGAAATGTTTACTTCATGTCTGAGCAACAACCAATCTTGTTTTAATTAAATATATCTGCTGACATTGTTTTAACATATCAGCGAATTCAAATCAGTTAGTAAAATGTTAAGCAAATCAAATTTGTAGTCACTCTCCACTTTGAATATCCACTTCTCTAGTTTCTTCCCACCTGCTGTCATGTGTTAATTTTTTTAAAGCATCATCTATTTGCAAAAAAAAGAAAGAAATTGGTATTGTCTTGTGTTGTTTCATCCTTAAAGTGAAACCATTTGCAAGAAAATTATGGGTCCCTAGTGTTGAACTTCTTTGCATATTAATTTTGTTAGCCTTACCTCCTGTGGTCTTTAGTTCTGGAAGGCCTATTAGATAATACACAAGATAAATTTTCCCTGGTATCTTACAGCTAGTCAGAGGAAAAGAATCCTTTCTTCTTAAAACTTAAAAATTACAATATTAGCCATGCATACTTTCCCCCTCTTTTATTAGTAAAGATTAATTTAATTAAGCACAATAATCAAGCCAATATTGGTTATATTTGTTTCCAGGTCTTGAGAAATTTATGCTTATGTTAATAAATGTGTCTCAGATAATGGATAAGAAATGGATTCTGCACAAAATTCTGTCAAATGGTGGTGGCAGAATGGGCTTTGGTGGAATTTTTGTGTTTTATCTGAAACGCAGAAGCTAAGGGAAACCAAGCAGTTGGAATAGCTGTGGTCAGACACAAATGTCAGGCACTTCTCATGGTTACAAAAGCAGATTTATTTGGATGAGGTTGGATGGCTGGAGACACTGAGATATTCAGAACTTCAGAAAGATGACTGGCGAGGTTTACAAAAGTGTCCAAGCAGACAAGACATAACTCTTATTTTCAGCCTGTGGCCGGGAGTATTTTTGCATTTTGGTGAATTTGTCTAAGTATTTAAGTACTTGCAAGTTCCTTTGGAAATCTGTGTCAATGTTATGATTACATAGTAGCTGGCTTTCAGTATGTTTTCTGTGCCTAGGAAATGAATTTATGGTTTTTAGAAAGAAAGTGCTGGTGTTATATCTGCCCCTTGCAAATGACCAAATTACAGGTTAAATTTCTTCAGCTGCTTGAATGTATTTGCTGTTTGCACCCAAGTATCATAAGTTTTTTTGTCATAACAAAAGAAATGTGTGGAAAGCTCTCAGTTCTTGACAGACAACTTGTTTTTGAGTTATGTTCTCCCCCAAAACATCCTCTGCTTTTAGAACAATGGAACTGTTAATATCTCTCAAAATTTTATAGCTGGGCAGAGACCAGTCAATTTGTTTCAAGATTTCCAGCTCATACTCTGAAAACAAAATGAGTCCATCTTTAGGCTAAATTACATCATTATTTACTAGCGCTGCCTATTGTTTAAAATGCCACACCAGACCTCAATCCTAAACAAGACTATAGTAGTTTTTTAGACTCTAAAAGTATATTGAAAAAAAAGGCATTTTTATAATTGCTAACATATCTAATTTTCTAATTTACAACTGCATTGAGAACTAGTTGTTGAACAGGGTTCTTTGCTGTTACTAGATATTTCTAAAGATATATTTTTTAAATTTAAAATCTTTTAGACATTCTAAAGGCATTATTTTTCTATATATATTTCGAATCATTAAAATGTTCTAAAATCACAAACCATATGTAGACATTCTCTGCTCCTGAGAACTGTTAAACCATTATCTCTGACCCTTGCATTACCTGGGAGGCTTTCTGGGAAAGAAAATCCACTTTTTTCCCCCCCGCTGTGCTAACCCGCACCCGCATCAGACATGCAGGGAGAGAGAGCACTCTTAAGAGTGTACCAAAAGTGAAAATCCACACCAAAATCACAAAACTTGTTTATGTGATTTCGTATCAAAACTCACAACTTAACCTTTTCCTGTAAATTTGTTATAATTGAGGCAAATGGAGGGATTTAGAGAAAGAGTGTGGTATTTTCCAATGTCAAAATAGAATGGATTTTTCTAGTTTACTCTGAAATTATCAATATTAACCAATTAAATGTGCAAAACACATTTTGTGAATTTAGATGCAAAGATGCCACAGATAATGGTCTGAAAGCATGCAAAAAGGATTTCTTCCCCCATTACTACTTGGCCATGGGATAAGTAATAAAAATAAATACACAAGGCATCAATAAGTAATCACAGACAAGATCTACTCTGTTTCCTCGGGCAAATCTTTTGACCTTTCAATATTCCTGTTTTCCCTCTCTTTGCATATTTGATCTGCTTAGACTGTGGGGTGTCTGAAGAGAGGACTGTTTTTGCTGTGTTTGTGGAGCACCCAAACAGCTGCGAGACCTCAGTTTTCTGTAAAGCCTCAAGGCCCTGCCAGGCTGGTTTTACAACAACCAATATTTCAATCTAGTGAAGTTTCTGCTTTATTGCTAGAAATAGGATCTATCAATACAAAATGTGTTCTTTCATCAGAGTGCTTTCCTACCATGTGCAGAGTCCTCATCTCTGCAGGGGTCGTTTGCCTTCTCCCAATCTCTGCCACTGCTCCTGCATATGGTTTGTAGGGAGCAAGGAGGAGGAGATGGATTTTACTGCAGATTCTGTTTGAGGAGAAGTGACATCACCAAGAGATAGAAAGGGGAGAGCAATGAGCTTCCCTGCAGGGCAAGGAAGAGTAAAGAGAATGGCATGGCAGTATATTTGGGGAAGCAGGTTGGAGAGAAGAATGAACAGAAGGAGGGAGAGCAATAGAGACAACAGGAAGAGGAGTAAGGAATGAGCAATGAGACAATATGATTAGATCTTTTTTTCCACCAGGGAGAAACATTTGCAATGCAAACAATTAAAATCCGTTCGACTTTCCTAATAATGTTTTTCCATGCATGTAATCATGGCGATTGCCAAAAGGATGGGGAGGAGACAGCAGGCAGGATATTTTTGGGTGTAAATGAAGGAATGGCAGTCGAGATTTGCAAATGGGAGACTGGGTGATTTTTATCTTGTGGTTGGACATAGGTTATTGGCATGAAATGGCAGAAGAAGTGGTCTGAATGGATTCTAGGAGATGGAATTCTAGGATTCTGCATCCTAAATCAAAGTATTCCTACTGAGATTAACAGTTTTCATCAATGTTAAATGTACAGAGCTTTTCCTACACTGAGAGGAAAATCTTTTCTACAAGTATTTAATACCTAAGGACTGAAAATACTACTTTTCACTGACTGTAAGCCTATTGTAACTTCTTCCTTACTTAAAAGGAGAAAATACCCTAGTAGGAACTTTTGTGAACTTTTGAGTAGAAAACAGTCTCTGGTAAATAGAGGTATTTAAATCTGATGAAAACCAAATAGAAATTGTCTTCAAAGACTTCTGAGATAAGTTTTAAATGTGGTCTTGTGAGAAGTCATTACATTGTACTCAGAGAATATGAAGGATCTGATGCCATCTGAGAGTGGTAGAGCCATGATTAAAACCTGGCAATACCCAGCACCTTTTTCTGTTTCTACCCTGGCCAGTCTGTGCCAAGCAACAAGAAAGTAACTTCAGTAATCTTATTGAAATTACAATGCCAAATGGTCTTCATGTAAATGTACCCTTGTAGTACATTTGTTTAAGTAAGGACAGGTACAGATACTGATCTTGTCTTGCTGAACACTACACATTATTATACAATAATGTTCTATTTTTGTCAGGCTACCCTGCCTCCACTTAAGAGTATATGAGTGTTCTTCACTGGAAAAAAATCCTGAACTTGAAGTTCAGTAGTATTCAATTTATTTTCTCTTTATATTTGATTCAAAATTAATGTTAAATAAGTATTTTTCTTTAGTGTTGCCACAATATTCTGTTTCCCAGTAATTAATTGCTAGGTTTTATTTTCCATTTCATACAAGTTTATTTTATCATGTTACATCTTTGTCTGTCAAACTCATCAGCTGTTTCTGTGAAAACTTCAGTAATTTCTTCAGGGATTTTTCCCCAGGCCACAAATAAACAAGAAATAATCCTTCAAAACAGATTTTCATTGTTCTCCCCTCCATTTCCAAATACCTTTTGTCTTAACAATCAAAGCCAATTCCTTTATCCCTTCAGTAGTTTCAGTCAAACTATTTGCAAACTATACAGTCTACTGCTGAATATTGTACTGGTATCTCCAGAGATTCTAAATCAGCTGGGGGTAGAATTTCTCCTGCTGATCCACTGTTACTTCCTCCAAGCTTTCTGTCCAGTTTACTCATCCTGGTTTCTATTCTGTGCTTTAGTGTTAATTTTTCTAAGCAATGTATTTTTTATTTCTCTGATGAAGTTTTCACTATACTGGTCTGGAGTATTCATACGTTTAAGAAAACAATTTGTTTTCATGTTCAACATGTGGTGAACTCACTTGAATGGTATCAGTAAGAATTAAACATTCTGGTTTGGATCTGATCCTCATCCTCAACTTGTTGAAATATTCTCACCATAGGTGTTGTGTCAGCTTTCTTCAATTTATTAGTGTGTCCAAGGTTTGAAAAGGAATCTCTTTTTTTTTTTTTTTTAAATTTTTTTTTAACCGCTTCTTCCTTCCTCCTGGATAGTTTTGACAGAAGCTTTTTTGTCATATACAAGCATTTCAGCTTCCTGACCTAATCATTTTGCTGATCCTGATTTTCTTCCATAATTCTTCTTGTTTCCTTAGGAAATGTAAATCTGCTGCAGCATCTGTTAGCTATCCTTGTTTATTAATAATTAGGCATGAATGTAATTATAAATTCTTTAATAATTTACCTTTACCACCTCTGAGAGGCCCATAATTGATCTCTTGTTTAAACATTTCAGATCTTTGTCTTACATTATTTTCATATATCATTCTCAAAGTGTTGACCACATTGTTGATACAAGCAAAATCTCATCCTTAGCTCTTGCCAGGAATTTATCTCTGAATGTGTTATCTCTTCTAATTGGACATTTGGGAGAGAACAGATTGCTGGAAGCTCAGCCCTATGGCTCCTTAATTCATAGCTGCTTGGCCCTTGCTAAATTAAAGCTGCATGGAGCTGCCTGATTTAAGAACTCAGAGTATTAAGAGCAGCAAAGGATGAGATACAGCAGGGCTATGTACTTTTATGCTGTTTATACACCCTATTTGGATCAGGCTCCAAACACTAACATTCACTTTTCTCTTCATTTACTTTTGCCAAATTAATACTGCTGAAGGAACTGAGCACAGAGGAATCTCCAGCCATTGAGGGGCTGTTTTGACTGAATATGTAGTGGAAAATGAGATTAGCAGACCAGAAATCTAGTCCTCTTCAGGAGGTGAACAGATGTGTTCTTCCAGCTTCAGCTGTGCTGGTGGAAGATATTAGTGACTGCAGCCTGTCTCTGGGTGGTTATCAGGAATCCCAAATCCTTTCGACCCTGCTGGTAGCGCTGCTCATACAAGCTTCCTCTAACCTATTTTAAAAAAAATGCACTAGATTAGCAAAGACTTACTGTTTATCTGAACTAACCTGGCCTCCTTGGAAGTGCAATGAGCCGGGGCGTGCTGGGGTAACTCGCTGTGCCAGCAGATTGGTGGGGGCAGCAAAGAACACTGGACGCAATCCCTGTCCCTGGCACAGCTCTGCAAAGTACATGTCTGGCTAGACCACAAATGCTTCTAGATACACATTTTGTCTCCTTCTTATCCCCGTGGTAATTCCAGATCCATTTACTCTTCTAATTTCTGCACTTTAGACTGTTCTGCTTTTGACAGCAGCACTTTGTTTATTTCAAAAGCTTTCATTCTCCCAGTGGCTGTGTAGAGGGATGATCTGGTGAGCATGAAAAAGAGTGGCTTCTAACCACACAGGTATGCTCCCCCAGTTGTCTCCATTTAGTACAATTTTATTATTTGCTACCTCTAAATTCCTTGGTGATAAATCACCAGAACCTGCCATGTCACACTTTGTATTCTGAACCAGAGGGGGGAAAAAAAAAGTCAAATACTTACTTGCTTAGAAAAATATGTCAAGAAAGACTGTGTCTGCCCCATGGTGCTTCTGGCTCAAATGAGAGAAAACACAGATGTACTGGAGACATTGTGGTAGAGATCTTCTGCTGGAACAAAAAGATACAAAACCCCCAAATTACATTACACAGGCTTGAGATTTGCTGTTTCCACATCAGCAGATAAGGTTTTTTCACTTCTGCTTTGCAAAATAGTAGTGGCAGCATTCAGCATTTTAGGGCCACATTGGTTTATGTGTCTCAAGAAAAAGGATTCCCTCAGCCCCCCCAAAATTAAAACTGTATTAGAATAATATTTTTTTTTGTAAGTTTTCCCCTTTGACAAGAAATTAAAATGTAAACAACATATTTTCGACATTTTGAAGGTGTTTTCTTCAGGCTGACGATTTCCAAAGGGGGAAAAAAAAGTGATCAGATCCTTAAATTACTCTAAAGATTTCAGAAAACATGTAGATTTAACGGTCTGCAGCTTTTCAGAGAGGAATCTGAAAGAGAATGGGAATATTGCAATGGAAGTGGGAGCCAGGTCCAGATGTACATGACAGCCTTAAGAGAGTCAAGGAAATTGAGGGCAGCTGAAGAGAAGGTGCAGTGGGATTTATTGGCACCAAAAAAAGTTACAGGCTTAGAGAATTTTGGTCTGACTACTATTTACTGTGTGTTTAATCACAGAGGCTTTAGAGCGAGCCAAATCTGTCTGGAGAAAGCAGAGCTGAAAAAGTAATGCTTTTCTGTTTTTCAAATGGGTGAGAAGCTAGGCGAAGGAAGAGCAAAATCAAACCAGATTTTGGAGGTGGGGGGGCTGAAGCAGAAACACCCGAACCGCATTTTTGCTCAAGTCGCTAATGCTGAACATTCGCAGTGACGCATCTCTTTCCCTGGGGATACCTCTGCTCCCTGGGCCTGCATTTGCGTGGAAGATGCGGTCTGGGAATGACCAGAAGCTTTAAGATTATTAAACCAAAACAGAGAGAACGAATCCACCTTCCCTCCGTGTGCGAGCCCGGCGGTGGCGCTGGCACCGCGCAGGAGCGGCCGGCACGGAGCGGGAATGCGGGAGCGGAGCGGGGACTGCAGAGCGCTGCTCTGACGGACAGCAAAAGTGCTCAGCTGCGCAGAGGCGGGAGAGAAGGCGGAGGGGGTGGCTCCCGGCTGTGGCTCAGGAGTGCCGGAGGAAAGTGGAGCAGAGAGGTGCCCTCCTGTCCCATCCCCACGCTGTGTTTGGGTTCGGTTCTGCGTGCTGCTCTTTTATTCCTTTGCCTCCCCTACAGGTGGGTGAGGTGCTGTGTGAAAGTTGTGAAACCTCTCCCGTTGATGATTCACCTTGCAGAAAATTTGGCTGCTGTGGAAAGCTTTCTGGGCCTGTTTTTAGTACAGAATAAAAGTTTATAAGGTCCCCATGCTCGTGATATTTTGCAAAGTAGATTTAAGTGAATAACGAGCAGGTAGGTGAGCCTGATTAGAACATTTCAGGGCTTTTCTAGCAGACACCATTCTAGCTGACCCCTCATTTTCATTCTGTTGATAGTGTTGCAGGAGACCGATGGGGTTTGGTGTTCTGTAGATGAACACACATAAAGTTTTCCTGCTTTAGTTATTTTTTCCTTGTCTTGTTTGTAGGCGCTTTGGGACTGTGGCAAAGGTGGCCGGGCTCTGACAAGCATCCTTTGATGTCTCAGACTTTGGCCACCATGTTTCTTCCTCAGACTTTCTCAAGAAAAAAGAATGTGTTGATCATGCACTATTTCTATTTTAAATTGGAACAAAAAAAGAGTCACTAGTTTAATAGCACCATCAGAAACATTTCTCTAGCGCTTTATCTGGCCTTTGAATGTTTCCATTGTTTAGAGGATTATTTACTTAAAAGAGAACAAATTGGTCTATTAACTAAACAGATTTTTTCCTTTATGAATGCTTATATTTTATCTATCTGCATTTTTAATACACAGGCCTGGCTCACCTAGGAGCAATAGAGGCAAATAGAGAGGGGAGACATAGTTATTATCATGGGCAAAATAACACCCAGTTAAGGCTCTTAAGGGACTACAAGTGACAAAAGATTGTTACACTGGGTGAAGAAATGAGAAATCAGCAAAAAGCCCTGGAGAGGACACACAAATAGTTGGTTCTGATACTATTATTTTACTTGATGATGTCATCAAAAACCTTCAGTGCTTGGAAAGAACATTAAATAACTTCAAATATAAACAGCGATTGAGCAACAAGAAACTACAGGAAGAAGCTGTATTTGAAATGTAGGTACTTCTGAGCAAGACTTACAAAAAAGAATTCATTACATAAGGTACTATACATACCAAGTGTTCCCCTCTATTTTTATGTTATGGTGGTTTTGCAGCTAGATTTTAATACTTCCTTTCCCTTACTTTTGAGCAATCCATAGAAACTGGGAGAAAATAAAATCTTGACAAAGAACACTATTTCTCAAAATTTTTCCGAGTTTTTCTGGATGTGTTAATTTCAACTGATTTAAATAAGTGCTTATGGCGGCACAGCTGGATAGGCATTTCCTAAAGTTTTGGCAGGACTGAGGTATTTGGTTTTTCCTTTTTAATGAACTTTGTATGATCAGTTACAGAATCACATTAGAGCAATCACATCAATCATACCAGTAAGATCTTTCAGCATGACTTTCCTTGAGTTAGATGAGGAGAGCTATTTCTCTTTTTGACTTAATATTACGCCACACTAAAGAGAGGCATGCTGAGGATTATTTGTGTTTTTAAGCAAAAGATGTAAGCATTTAGATTTACAAACAACAGAACATTTAAGACTGATTTATTTTCCTATAATTTATTTACAAAGAATATTTTACCATAACATAATATTAAGACTCTGTTGTAAGGACGGAGGAGGATACGAGATTAGCTCTTGGAGCGACATGATAGATGCCCTTTTTATAAACGTCTTGGTTTTGGAGTGGAGTATTTTGATTATATTACATGTTATATGAGAGTTTTTATTCATCAAAGCACCTAAGCGTGCACTTGAGGCTACTTTGTAATTTCTCATTTCTAAATTATTTAAATAATTAAAATTATTTCACTGCAATAAAATAAAAGCATGTAATAACTCCTCCTTGTGTTTGCTGATCAGAGCAGCACTGGTGGTGGAGGGGAAGAGGAGAGATAAACATTTTCCTAGGCAGTTATACCCTTGACTCCCCCAACAGCATTGCCATTGTGGACAAATCCTCAGTGATGGGAAGAATTTTCTAGAGCTTGTTGACTTCCTCAGAGAGACTTTTAGCAACAGCAAATTTGGGCATTGGGTTCTTATCGTGTCAACTTGTAATTTTTCTCAGCTGTTTGTATCATCTTATGACACAAAATCATAAACTTTTTTAGATACATATAAAATGTTAAAAGATAATTTAGAGGCATTAGTTAACTTTAGGCTGAGGGTGAGAATCCTTTTTCTCCAGAAAACTCAAATTTACCAGCTTTCACATCCACAAATCGTTTATTTAATGTGTTCTGTCCTAGTACTTGTGTCTTATACAAATTTGATCCTACCAACACTTTAATAAAAGAGGGCTGGAACCCAAGTCCTTTTAAATTCTACTGAAATAGAGTTCTTGGCATGAAGATTTTTTTTTAAATCTCGGGGAGCTAGTCTATGAGCTAGAGATGTATGTAAGTGGGGCATGGATCAGACACTCTTTCCTATTGCTTGTGACCCTGTCATCCTGAATCATCCCTTGTACCGCTGATGCATTTGAAGAGCACAGGGTCACTGGTAATTAAGACAGCTTTATGAAAGTGCTAGCAGTTGCAGCTGTAGGATGAAGAGTACCTGGAGTGCAGAATTTGTTAACCACATAGAATTCCCTTCGAAAAGGAAACCCTAACATTTGCACATGCACTGCTATCTCATGGGCTCAGAAGTTATACAGGGTTGCATTAGGTCACTATTTGGATGGATGATCTCCATCAAAAACACCAGGTGCTCCAGGAAGCCTTGCTGATGCCATGGTGGCCAGGACTTCCTTTCAGAGGCATTACTAAGCAGTGCTCCACATGCCTCGGGACCTTTTGGTTTGATGGCGAGGATGTATTTTAAGCAGGCATCTCTCAGTTGAAGCATTTAACACGGACATATAAGGCACAGATCAAGGGCAACAGCCTGCAAAATCCTTTTTGATCTGTGTGAGAATGACAGGCACTGCGTGATAGCTGCAGTCCAGGTGGGAAAGATCAACACTGCTCTCTAAGCTAACCAAAAAGGTGTAAGGGTCTGTAGGGGAGAATTATCTACATGTAACAGAGACACTGAGCAGGGAAAGAAGCCAGTTTAAAATGGCATCTGAAGCAGATAAAATAAATTCTGAGGCTTGTCCTGTATGCCTTGGAATGTATTCTGACTGACTGCTCAGTATTTATCCTGCCTACTTCCTTAACCCAGAAATCCTAAAAGAAAAGCATAGGTGGGAGAAGTACACCATCATCTGGCACATGAAGGCTGATATGCCAGGCTTGAAACCTGCCATGCATCACAGCTTCTACAGTGCACATTAGAGTGTCTCATGTACAGAAGGACTAAAAGCAGGAGAGCGAGACAATATGGCACAAAATTGCATTTGCACCCACATTTACAATCCAGCTGGTGTCAGGACATCTTCGCTTAGAGATGAATATCATGGAACAGGGCATATGGCAAAGAAAAATAATTAAAGCAACAAAAAGGTTTTTTTCAGTCAAGTGCATAATTGCAAAACATGGCTGCATCTCCCACTTGTTTGTCTAAACAACCTTGTGCAGTACATGCCATTGTTAACATTGACTGATGGATGTAGAAGCCAGCTGGAGAGTCTCTTTCAGACAGCACCTATGACCAAAGTATGTACGTGGACATATTTCATGGGGTGAGTGTCATGCTCCTTCACTGGACCAGCTTTTATAGCAGAGGCAGGTATTAGGTAGCTGGAGAGAAGCATTAGGCCCTGCTATGTATGAGCCACCCAAAGAGAGCTCAATTTCTGGAACAAGCATCAAGCAAAAGCATCAAGCAGCTGATTGGCAGATACACTTGCACCTGGCACCATTCCCTAAATGTTCACTGTAGAGCTGCACGCACAAAAGTTTAAGGGAGACACCACCACCCTCCTGGTCTGCACTGTAGGAGGAAGTGCCATGAAGCTGAGTTTCAACAACACCATTAAAACACTGCTGTGAGAGCAGAACATCAGAGTGTTGGCTGGGCAAATGGAAATCTTGTTATCATGAGTATTACTGTGCAATTAAACGTGAGATTGAACACATGTGTAGCAGAGAAGTGGACCAGTCTTCCTAGGTTCATGCCCACTGCTCTAATCACTTGATTATACTGAGTGTACATTATTCTATCAACCATTAAAAACATGGGAGATTTTCCCCTGATTCTCCTGATCTTTGTATCACACCATTAAAGTATGGGTCACATTGTCAGTGGCTTCTCTCAGCTTCATGTCATAGGTACATTCTTGCTCAATTACTTTATCGTATGTAATGGAGGATTTCTCCTACCCTACTTTATCTCTCTAATGGAGATAGCAATTAAAGAAATAATCTGCATTTGTGACTGCACATTTGATTCTCTCTTTTTGTGTTACACCAGAAGTAACAGGGCAGCAATCAGATTAATTTCCCTCCTCATTACTTCCTGTAGGCTGGGATCCAGTAGCCCACAGACAGTCTTCCCTGAACTGCATCAGGCAAGCCTGCTGTAAATATATTTTTCATTTTAGAAATTAAAAATTCTACAGTTTTCAAATATGTCACTACATCAATACAACTACTTTGGCCCTGCATGTGAATGTGAATCTTCAGTGGCTCCTGTGAGGCAAT
The DNA here is from genome assembly GCA_025920805.1 of Petroica traversi. NCBI lineage: Eukaryota > Metazoa > Chordata > Aves > Passeriformes > Petroicidae > Petroica > Petroica traversi. Next base: position 4,944,919 of record JAHLSL010000045.1, on the reverse strand, counting down.
GAGGTTGGTATTTGTAGGCTGGTACTGGCATCGCAGCAGTGACATGTAGAGCTCTGCAGACACGGTCAGGTGCTTTAGCAGTGCCCTTGGAGCACAGCCACGGCAGGGCAATCTCCACAGGAAGGCACTGTTTGCCCTCATGTCCCCTTGGCCAGGCTGTTATGGTTTTCCTATCCTCCCCTTCTGGCTTTGTCACCCCAGAAGAATATTGATGGATTCTTTGAGTTGCTGTTTGTGTTGGGGTGCCAAAGTCTCCAGGATGATTGCTTCACAGCGCAGTTTACCGCAGTGAATGTTGTCAGAACAGCGATACATATTTGTTGTTGTAGCCAACTGGCATCCAGCTTAAGAATCTTTCCCTCTGACTGTTTAAATTAGAGTCTGCATTGTCTTGTGTGATAATGCTCACAGAGCAATAAGACAGCGTGCTTTCTATGAAATGTCTTGTAGCTGGTGATCTTTTAAGCCTTTCTTGGCTTGTCTTCTGGTCTGAACATCTGTGCTCTGTCCCTCTTTCTGTGTAGTGTTCACTGCTATTGGACATTCTTCTTGAGGCAAGATCAAGTCTTGTGTTCTCCATTTCCCATCTTAATTGTGGTATTGTCTTGTTGCTGCATATGCTCTTAATCAGCTTTTGCAATCCTTCCTGGAATGTGTATATAAAATTTGTGAAGTATTCTGGCATCCTCTGGAATGACAGCAGAGAAAATACACTAGAAAGGAAAGGAATTTTTAAATCAGTAAAATACCTTTTCATTTTTCTCTACAGCATTCCCTACATTATTTCAGGCAGTTATTGTCAAGGCAGTTTCTAAAAGTGTGGTGTCTGGCACCTCCGAGTGAACCCACAAAATCAAAGCAAACCATCCTCTGCTCTCTCCCTTCACCCCCAAATTCTTAACTTTCCATTAGGGTTTCTTAAAGTCAAGGAGAGCTCTGAAGTGGTAGGCAAATAATCTCTGGGGCAGTACCTGCCTAGAATGAGCCAAGAAATTTTTAAGTTTGTAATTATTTATTTAACATAATAAATGTTTTCTTTTTACCCTTCTCATTGTCCTGGTGAACTATCACTCCTGAGACAGTAAAGAATAATAATGTTTTATATTTGCATATATAATTTAAAACATCTTAGCACTGCATTTGATGCCATCAGAAAAATAATAGGAGATGTACTTGCTTTGTTTTGTGCCACTAAACAGTGGTCCTGCAACCTGTGTGGCATTCAGCGGCACTGTGTGCTGCAGGGCGGGCAGCAGTGCAGAGGTGACTGTATTTTTTGCTTCTAACAAAGTCACACTTGACCTTTGACCTCACATCTCACTCTTGGTCCCAAGTGTGGGGTCATCTCACAGCAACCACCTGCCCTGCAATGTTTCTTCCACAACGTATCAATTGCTCTGGCAAAGCAATTGCATACGTTTAAAAGATTTGCGGGCATATTGTTCCCATATGTGAGTTCTCCTGCAATGAGATATTCAGTTGTCACTCCTGGGGAACACGGTGCCCCTTTAACCTCCACCCCAAGGATTGTAAGTCTGAATCTGGTGCTGAAAGACTTCCCCTCACACTGCAGGTAGTGCCAAGTGCTGTGTCTTACACAGACCTTTACTGAAGCCTTTGGCTTATTCTCCAGTCCAGCTACCTTGCCTACCATGTTTTTGTAGTCACTGTTGATATTCTTAAAATAAATAAAATTGAGGAATAATATCCGGCTTTTGGCATTTCAGTGAATGAGGTGAAGGAGAAGGATCCCCACACTGCCTTACTAAAGTGAAAAATTTAGCATCAGAGGGAACAAAACATTGCTGATCTGCTACAAATGTGACCACAACAATCTGTGTGTTCACAGAGAGAAAGTTATTAGTGTTGGAAAATGAAATGTTGTGTAGGGGGAAAGCTACTGGGGCCTTAACTGTTTCTGCCTCCTGCTTTGGTTGTCACAGATGTTAGTTACATCGCATAATGCACTACTTGGAGGCACTCAGCTACTATGGTGACGAGGGCAGTATAAGAACCTATACAGAAAAACTGTAAGCAATGGTGTCCTGTGAGGAAGAATTGAGGGAAGAGGATGCCTAAGGGCTATATAAGCTAGTGGGTGGTTTCACTAGCCCAGGAAGTGGAAATAAAGCTCCAGGCCTCTGTCCTTTAAAGGCTTTTCGTCTTTGCCATTCTTTTTTTATTATCACTGAGCAATCAGGAAAGCAGAAAGCAAATCAGTTCGTAAATTTTCTCAGGTTTTTCCACGCAAACCCAGAGGAGGAAGGGGATATCATTTCCCTAGGTATCTTCTGGCATTGCTTCTCCTGTGTTTCTCTTCTGCCTTGAGCAAACCTTTGGGGACTTAGGACATATTAAGCTGCCGTAGACTGTACTGCCTCTACCTTGCACAAATCAGTTGTCAAAGAAAAAAAAAATTATCCTACTTATGTAATGATAGCCCGTTGAAAGTCTAATTTTCTTCTTTCTTGCTCTCCAGAAATACTCGTGCTCTCCTCTCAGTGTATCTTCAGAGCCAAAGAGGTCCAAATAGGTGCTTTATCTCAGCAGGGTGGAGGTGGTGGCTGGGCGCAGCGCAGTGGCAGTGATTGCTCCATGATCCGGGTCAGGTTCCAGGTGCCTAATGAGAGCGATGGGAGGCACTGAGTGCAGAGCTGGCCTCAAAATGTGGCTGCTACTCTTTGGACATTAAGCACATGCAACTCCTCCTGAAACCAATGGGAGGCAAAGGCCTCTCAGCACTGGAAGTCGGAATGTGATTCATCTCTGAAATGTGACTTTACAGAGCGGTCACAGAGATTCTACCTCTGAACTTGAATCCTATATCTTAGCTGTGTTTAAGGCTGATGGAAAGAAATAAGCACATCTTATTCTGGTCACCAGGTAATTCTAGGTGGCTGTAGGTAATTGGAGGCAATTAAGCTGATATGAAATTAATTCTGCTCTTGCTGTCTTAAATCAAGGACTTCCTTATGGGGAGCAACCACAGTAATGGGAAACTTTTGAAGCTAATTAATGTATCCAGTGGAATATCTCATCAGCGTGCCAGGGCCAAGGACGGGATCATGGAGTGTAAACTCCCATTACCTTACAGTCCTTAGGCACATCTGCAATGTAAAGTTTAGACTGAAGATACCTAAAAAACCAGTATTTTTAAACAGACAGCTAGTAATTTTGCTCCATGATAGACATATTGTTAAAATTGCCTTTTTAAACTTTTTGTTTAAATTTTGGAGCTGGAACCACTAGATTTTTAAAAATTTAATTGTTATCATTTTAAGAAAGATATGAAGAAATCGGTTAGATACTGAATCTTATTCACTCTGTGTAAGAATAACAGCAGTTATGGGCAAGATATAAAGGCAGACTATGTTCTCTGGCAATATTTCACAATATTGCAGGAGTAGTAACAGAATAATATAGGTGGTAATCTGTAACTATTTCAACCATTTTTAGGTTGAAAAATACAAAGCAAGTGTTTAACTTTTCATTGTGACTGTAGAAGAAGAATGTGGTAACATTTTTGATAGTCCTGCACCATGGAACTTGAGAGATGTTTCAAGTCCATAAATATGTTAAATGATTCCTTCTTTGCTATTGTACTAAGTAATAAGCATGAAAATACACCATGTTGGATCTTCAGTGGCTGACATTAATTCAGCCAAGTCTACTTCTTGCTCAATAAATTATGTATGTACATTAAAATATCATTTGTTAGATCCCCACAAAATGTATCCACCAAGCAGTGCATATGATACTGAAAAAAAAATGCAATTATATTTAAACATATTTCTGTTTTACCTGAATACCTGTCTCAATGGCCTCATCCTCGCCAAATGAAATTGGTTTCAATGGATTTGGGAGAACCTGGTCCCCAAGACTTTGATACTGTAGGGTAGCCGATTTATTTACTGTTCTGGGCTGGCAGTTGCACCTTTTGGGGATGAATATTAATTCTCCTCTTAGCATAATCATTTTAGAATATTCTCTTTGTTCCATTGCCCAGATGTGTCTTGTGTCATCAGCAGAGGAGCTGAACAGCAGTGGTTTGACATGCTTGGCGGCTGATTAGGCACACCGGTTGGAGGAGGCTGTGATGAAGGAATTCGTGTGGATGCAGTGGAGCTCTTTCTTACTCGTGCCATGGTGTTAAGCAGTGGTAATGAAGGGCTGGTAAACAGGATGCTTTTGGGAGTGCCTGGGTCTGTAGGGCTGCACTCCCATTGTCAAGGCTGGAATATGCTTTGGGGAAAACCCCAGACATGTGTGGGACATCATGCTGTCCCACGAAAAAGGAGCCTTTACCTGTGGAGGTATGCCCTTCGCCATTGAAAATACTTTTGCACTGGGGAGAAAAAGGTGGGGATTTTCTCCTAATTATGATTAGGATGAGTTAGACACAATTTCCCTGACAGCAGTAGCACTGTACCTACTGACTGACTATGTGAAAGGAGAAAAAACCTCCAGCTGTTGTTTTCTTGATCAACTTCTGTCAAGTGGAGAGAATGAAAAAAGCCGTAGGTCCAGCAGATGGTTTAAAATGGCCAGTGGCATTCAACAGCCTGTGCCTCTGGTACCTGGAATTGAGTCCTCTGACCACTGATGCTGTTCTGCCTTAGTAAGAGAAAAGCTGCGAAAGAGAACAAAACTTGTTCATAAAGTTGTGTCTGAAATGGGTGATTAGGCATGAGACAGTTATGATCATTTGTCCCAGGCACCACATTGATCACTTTATAGTTTCAAATTGTCTTAATGTATTTATGTTTTCTGTATTCGCACCAAGAGGCTTTTCCTTTCATTCCTCCTGCTGTAATGAACCAACACATAGCAGCAACTGGGCAAAGAACGATTATTTTTAGTTGGTGGCCTATGTCTTCTGCAGCAACCTCCGACATAAGTGAGCCCAATTTTGTGACCGTAATTACACATGGGCCCAACTGTTTGAACTTGCAATTGCACCCATTTAGAAGCTTTGCAATTGGGCAGTTAGTCTTGTAAATGGGGACAATTGCAAGCTACAAATAACTAGTCCAGCATTTAATTGCTGGTGTAAAATGGTTCCTACAACATTGGAGGTCAGGTAGAAGTCCAGCTAAAACCAAAACAAACAAAATACAAAACAGCCTATTTGGGCAGCACAGAGAAGGCATGAACTTTCCTGGTCAATAAATCTGCCAGTGAACTACAAAAGGTTGCAAAAATGGAAAGTCACGTGTGTTTGTGAGGAGAGAAAAAGAATGCCCGGGGCACTATTGTGTAGCAGCAGTGCAGCAAGCTCAGGCTCTCACAACACACAGGTAGATAGTTGACTGGAAGCCATCCAAAACACACTTACTGGTATTTCAGTCGCTGGAATGATGCTCAAAAAGCAGCTCCGAAAAGGTCACATTCCAGACCACAACACGCTAACAAAGTTTAAAGACCAAATAGATTTGGCTTATGTTCAACAAAAGAAACTTTTATGTCACAGTCATATTTGATACATAAACAGTTTTTACACTTCAAAGGAGAAGTAGCACCATGCCTTTGAAAACTTTGCCTTAAGGTTTTCACCATTTTTCTGAAGACAAATAAAGCTATTAATAGATTGATGCCTACTTTTTTTACGGGTGCTATGAAAATTCTAGATTACAAACCCAAATAACATCTCTGAGCTGCATACATGTATGTATTTGTGCACAGGGTTATAATTGTTAACTTTTCCCTTTGACATTTTTATCCCACCTCACCAGAAAGTATTAGTCAGGAAGAATGACTGATTTCAGGGGTGTATCAGAATTTCGGGGGTATCAGAATTACAGTTTAAACCATATTCTGCTGCAAATCAAAGGAAGAGCTCTTTCTTTTTAAATTATTTAATTTCAAAATATAAAGCTTTCAGTGCAATCTGGGTAGAAGGAGCAATACAACCCCCTCAGATATCTGTTTGCATTTTTTGCTTTGATTGTATTCACAGTCTTTAGTGTTTGCTTCCCCTGAATATTCTTTTAGGCAGATGAGCGTTCTGGCAGGGACAATTATGGAAACAGCGCATTTTAAACACCTTTAAATATAAATAAGGAATATTTTTAAATTTGCAATTATGGTACTGCAACCTGGTTCAGAGAGCTTTGCAAATTTTATCAAAAAGTGGGAATATACTCGATGGATTTTTCAAAAAAATATTCAGCGATTGCCTCTCAGATGAAGGACAGAGCAGTGAGAGGTTGTTGTAATTATTCGCTAAATAGCTCCTAATAACAAATGAATTGCAGGGTATCTAGAGCTACTTCTGTGAACTATTCATACACAGAAAAAAAATCTGCTTTGTTATATAAATTACTTTATCAATTATGCTAAAACTGATATTGCAGGTTTTTTTCTTGCTTTTCAATGAAATAATTTAAATACTTCCTTAGCAGAAGGCTAGTTAAAAGCTGAGGCTAATGTCAATCATGTACAGAGAGAGGAAAAGGTCTACCTTTGTATTATCACTGAGGACAAGAGAATTCGGATAATTTCAAAAAGGATTTTGATACACTACTGTGAAGAAATGGGGGTTAATTGCTCTCTCACTGGAGACTGTCCATGAATTCTCCATCAGCTTTTGAGTTTTCTAGCTCTATAACTGCTGTATTTATGTGTATTTTAGCTTTGTGCACATCAGTTTCCCCATCAAAATCAGTTCTTACAATTGAGCATGTGATTAAACATTTTGTCTGATCAATGTAGAATATGTCCCTGGGAGGGCAAAGTCCCTCTGAGAACTGAATCCCACTGGAATGAGGTTATATAATTTGTATATACTTTCTAGTTTTGTTTGTGTTTTTGTCTGTGGCAGTACTAATTCTGATAGAAAATAACATACACATATTCGCATACATGAAAATCCATACATATATATGAGCACGTTACATGTATACATACATATTTGATCTATATGTATTACACATATTTTATTTTATATTTTGTCCTCCTTCGACTGCAGCAAGGGGAAGGCACCTCCAGTGAGCCTGACTATCCCTCCTTGCTCCATAGGGTGTGGGTCTAGGGTGTGCACTGCGGCAATGGGGAGGATCTTCTGACTGAACATTGTTTTCTGGTTTGTGAAATTTTTAATATTTACTTTTGGCTGTCATGCACTTCAGATTTCTCTGCTTGTTAATACCTAGGGGATACATGTTTGCTTGCAATGCATTGCGGTTTAATTAAGCTGATTTCAGTTGGATTGTTTTGTGTGCTTTATGGCAAGCATGGAATAAGCAAGTGGTTTATTTTATTTATTTTTAAAGAAAGAACTAAAAGGAAACGGTACAATGCAGAAGCCTTATAGACAATATCCTCTGGGGCAATTGTTTATTGACCCACTTTTTAGCAAAACACCATATACATTATCATGCTACATCACAAGTATGATTCTGCCCTGTCAAACTGAAGAGGATTTTTGCCAGCATCTTAAATGAGAGAAGCATTCGACCCTAAAACAGCATTCCTCACATCCGGATGAGTGTGAGATAGTTACCATTTGTACAGTGCATAGTACAATAGTGAGCTCTTACTCCTTTAATATATTCTTTCATGTGCAATTTTAAACATAGTTTCCTTTTCCTCTTTCTTTTTTTCAAGCTGTTATGGAAGTTTGCCTAAATAATGTACAGTCTGCTTTTTTTAGGTAAACATTTTCCAAATAGTGTTCATTAATGGCTATAAAGCAAACCCCAGTGCAAGCTGATCTTTTATGTTCCCCCTCCCTTATGTCCACATTTCTGAGAACATTGATGCTCGAACCAATACAAACCATCCCAGCTGTCTCCAAAATTAGTACTGAGAAAAATAAACTGTTCTTCAAAGTAATAATTTTATACAACTAAATAAATAAATATTGTCAACACTGGGTCAAAAATACAAGCAAAATTACATCAAATTCACTTCATAAGATGGATTGTATGAATGCATTTCAGTTCCTCTCTCATCATTCTCCTTTATATTTTTAGACAGTCTTTATGTGAATACAATGACTCCAATATCAAACATTTTAAATGATGCTTGAAATATCAGTCACTTGACTTTGATGTCACACACAATTAAATTCAACCCATCTTCTCTCAGTTAATAACAGCAATCTCACCAAGTCTAGTGCCTAATTAATACAAGCTATTTGTCACATAGAGGTGACACATGTATATCAGAAAGCTTGAAATATTGTTTTGTGCTGCAGTAGCGCTACCCAGCCCTGCAATATAGAAACTGTCTTATGTGTGATTGTCTTTAAAGATTTCAAAAGGCCTCAGAGTTTGGTGTGCTCAAGCTGGGACTCGACAGTGCATAGAAGGCACTACTGATGTGTTGGCTCCCTTTAGGCTGCTAAATAGTGAGGTATTTAGAAAGAAACGCTGCTAGAATTGAAAGGATCATACCTGATCATTCATTTAGGTGATCGGCAGAATTACAGATACACAGTGCCAGTTGTAATTTGCTTAACCTGCAGTTTTTAAGCTATGTGATAGAATACACAATCATACATTTTCTTATTCTTGCATAAGCATTTCTTCATATTATTTATGCTCAGCACTTTTTAACAGTGTGTTTCAGCCAGGGTTGCTGTTGCCAAATAAATGAGCTTGTCTGCCTCGTGTTAATTATCATTTTGTAATAAATAACTGTATAATAAGGTGGGCCTAATCCTGCCTTTGTAACTCAGGCAAGGATTCTGCCTGCCTCATTGAGTGTTTTGCCTGTATTAAGGCAGCAGACTTGGGACCAAAAACTGCCACATCGTTAGTAGAAGTAAATTAAGGATAATTTGTTATTGAACTCTTCTTGTGAATGAAACACAACAGAGAAACTCGCAAAGTAAGAGAAGGCAGGAAACCTTAGTTATCTCTGAATTAGTAACCATAGTAATACCTATGGATTTTCAGTGCATTATATTTTGCAGCAGCAAGTGTGAAGGGTTTTTTCTGGGTTTTTGATTGTATGTGTTTCTCCTTCTTTTATATATTAACAGTAGGGTGCTTGTAATGGCAAAAAAACACCTGTAGCACTTTGGGGCTTACTTCCACCCAGAACTGAGCATGGAAAGGTCTACTCCAGGAGCTTTTATCTTGGCTATGAGAAGGAATACCACCACAAACCAGGGGAGAACTAATGCAAAATTCAAACCAGTGCAGTATTTGGAGTCCTCTCTCAGTTCACAGCCATGGTTGCTGGTGGTCATAGTGATGTTCCCACTTCATGTGTGCATTTCTCTCTGAATAGTCAACTGAGGGGTGTTTCCTAAATACAAGACACTAAATCTTCTGGCAGAAACAGATGCAGGTACAGAGATGGACCAGAGATTTTTCTCCCCTCCAGTCTACCCTTTGCTAGACGTCTGTTGAATGCCCTCAAGAGTATGAAGCACAGGGAAAACCAATCTCAAGGTCCAGCCATGGCAATAATGCAACAAAACTCTCTACCTTTGTTCATGGTATTTTAGGGAACATAATCATGCACATTTGTGGTCAGTGAGGAACAGAAATGAGAGAATTAAATTCTTCTTTGCAGCACAAAAAAAAAAAAGGATTTTTCCATTGCTGCTTAGGAAAATCTGAGAAGTTAATCTCATATCTTGTCAGACATATGCATCTTCCCTTGTAAGCCCATCAAAATGTGAGTCTGGATCAAGGTAGAATTGAACAATAAGCCAGACCTATATGCAGAAGAGGGGACAGTGCCCCAAACTCTGTACCACTTGGGCAGAAAGGTGCTGTTTGAGCTCAGTGACAATCCAACAAGTTAGTCTGTAATAGATTTGTGGTAAGAGGTTATTTTCTCAGCCGTTGTGTCTCTAAACACATAGAAGTCACTGTTACTGGAAGGAAAAATTTAATTGAAAACAGTTACTATGAGAAGATTGTAAGGTTTGTGGTGGATAAATACCTGAATGTGAGCTCCGAAGGGATGGGCTTGTTAGAAAGATTAATGTACATGGTGGTAGTAGGAGCAGCAAGTTGATCTCATTATGCCAGACACATCATAAAGAGCCATGAGGAGTTTACAACCAATGCTGAAACTGAGCAGCAAGTAGGGCATAGAAGCACAGTGTGTTCTGTGAGATGGAGTGGTTGGACACTGAAATCCGACAGTTTAAGATTAGAAATCAGGTGCTTCTGTTTGACAGTGAAATTATTCACCACTTAAACAGAGTATACAGAGTTATAGCGAATGCATTACCACTGGGCATTTCTACATCAAGTCTGGAAGAATTTCCAAAGAGTACATTTTTGCAGCCTTTATGTATTAATTGCTAAATGAAAATTTATTCCAGTATTTTGGAAATCAGATTAAATGATCATAATGGGCCTTTTTAGCCTTAAGATCTTTAAAGGGTTAGTTGCTGAAAGGCAAAGGTCTCATTTGTAACTCATTTGTAACTGCTGGTAACAGTCCAGTCTCTGAATTAGAAATCTCTCAAGGAGAGGAAAGGAGAAAACCTATTGAATAAGTTAATTATGTACTATTACAAGTAGAAATGTTTTGGTGATATTGAAAATATTCTTGTACGTTGGACAATTGCAAAGCACATTGGCTCTGGAAATGAAATGATAGGCTGCACAGAGCAAAACTGGTATGTGATGCAGTGGCAATGTCACCAATATATCATATATGTCAGAGTGCTACAGTTCTCACTTAAAAACTTAAAATTAGTTACCATGTGACTGTTTTCTTGTGAACTTTAGCAAGGGTTGGCTTTTATTTGTTTGTTTGTTTGTTTGTTTGTTTATTGTATGTTAACTTTTATCAAATTATGCTTCAATTACCTAACAGACAAAATGCATCCTCTCTGATGGTCTGTCAGCTACTTCCTGCTACAAAGCTTCCAGGGGCTGAAGGGCTGGAGGCGAGCCACCCTGGCAGGTGTCCAGACGCTGCCGCGCCGCGCTGCGTGCACGAGTGCAGTCCTTGCACAAAGGCTCCTCAGAATCTTGGAGTGACCATTTGGATTGCCAAAACAGTGCAAAAAGGCACTAACTGAGGCAAAAGGCAAGAGCTGGTTCATACCATATGCATTTATGGAGAGCTGTGTGCTGTCTGTCCTCACAAATGGGTGACTTGGGAGCGATTAATGAAGCTGTGTTTTGTTTGTGAGGGATGCTAAGCTGTGCAGATAATCATGCTGGATCTTTTTCTTTTGCCATATTTTTTTAGAGCTACCCCCTACTTTTTTCCCTGTAAAGCCAAAAAAAAGAGAGGATGTGATTTCTCATCTCTTCAGACATGGCAGCTATGAGTATCTAGCCTGGCACAGCCTCTTGCATGATGGAAGGGGCAAGGACAGATCAGTCCCCCCTTTCTCTCAGTACATTCCTGAGTGAGGTGATGGAAGCTGAGAGGGTCAGCTCCCCCCTGCTCTCCCCAGCCCCTGCTGCAGCCTGGCACCTGCTGGGGGCTGTGGGCATCTGCCCAAGAACTGTAGTGCAGGTGTCCAGCCTTGCCAGTCTCCTCTTGTCCTTCTAAATTGGCGTGCAATTTTCCGGCATCAGTCAGGGAAAAAACCCTGTGAGCAGGTCAGAATCCAGCTACCTGAAGCTTTGCTGTTTGTTCTCTGTGCAGTCACTGTGTGTCATTCCTGTGTCTCAGGATGACAGAACACTGTGCTGTTGCTGTTGGAGTGAGTTTGATTTTGACTGGAAGTGTTGATGAGGTGTTTCATGTGGCGCTCAGGCCTGAGGCTCTTCAAGGGGACATGGTGTGACCTGTTTACAGTGTACTGGCCTGCATTTATAAAGCATGTGAAAACTTTTACCTAAATCTCCCCAAACAGGTCTTGTTTTGATCTCTTCAAAGGTATAAACACCAGAGTGTTAATAAGCTATGCATGCAAAGAACAAATGCAGTGGGACTGAGAAAAGTGTGTGGGGCTGCCTCCTTCCGCAATCTGACCTCCTAAATTAATCCCAGGTATTTAGCTGCTCAGACCTCTATGCAGTAGATTTGGGTAGCACTCAGGCTAATGACATATACCTAAAAATCACAAGGCTGAGGGCTAGCAGGGGTAACGAAATGCCTTGAAAGTAGGCTGGCAATGCAAACTGGCTGTGAGCAAAAACAATGAGCCCTGCAGAGGTCATTCCAAAGGCTCAGTATTTGCCAATTATTACTACACATGTAACACAGCTATTCCCTGCACACCCCAAAGTGAGATGAATGTGGTGACTCAGGTGCTGTTGTAGGCTATCAGACTTGGTTTGATTCTGTCTGGATGTGGCTGGTATGGCGGCAGAAGGGGAAGTCTTTGGGTTCAGGAGCCCCATCCTTCTTACAAAGAGTTTTCTTGCTGTTTGGGAACCAAACACATCCCTGTGCTCTCACAGAGAGAACCATCCCCCAGGCAGCTCTTGCTGAAATGTCAAAGATGTTCCTGGCTGGCTCATGAGGAATCTTCCATAACTTTGCTCCCCGCACCAGTGCTGTGTTTTGATGTCCTCTGGCAGGGGTTGGAGCTGGTGCCAGAGGTCCTCCTGTACCTTGGCTGACACAAAACTGCACGTGGTGAGCTCTGAGCTCTGGGGATGATGCTGGCTCTTGGCCACATGCAAGCATGCTCAGCCTGGGATTTGTTGCTCCGCAAACTGGAAGTAAGCACCAATTTAATTTCTATGCCTTTGTGAGCAATATTAAAGGTGAAGGATATTTTATTGTCAATGTTTCCATATTTTAGATTGGGAAAGTTGTCAGAATTAAGCACTCCACAGTGGGTGGATGTTTTGTTTGTAGCAAAATGGGTTTCCATAAAGTGATGAATTCATGAGATGAAGTATTGAGGATCATCACATTGTATTGCCAGAACAATGGGAGATCCATAAAATGATCCGCTCGCAAATAATTTCTGATATCTGCTATGTGCAGCACTACTGAGTCTTACTTTCTAGAATAAAAAGTGGTTTTTTTAGAGAAAAAACTTTCAACGTATTAAACTACAGAAGACTTTGTAATATAATTTTATTTCTTGAGATTTCTTTATCAGTTTTATAATATTTATATGAAATACCAAGGTATTATTTATTTTCAAATTAATATTTTGGTACATCAATAGAATTTTTGTATTTTTTGATTGGTTTACATTATGATGAATGCAGAATGGTTGCATAAACTTTATAATGTGTAATATTTCATGCAAATATTTTACAGGAAAAATCTCAGTGTGATTTATGTTATTTTTGAGGTGTATTGTTAAACCACAGAAAAGACATAAAACCAGAAAGAAATAATTCAGTGATTTTAGATTTCTTATACTACAGTACTGGAAATAATTTTGTTAAAAAACAATGAAATTCTTTTTGAATTGCTAAGGTAAATGGGGGATTGTTAAAATGACAATACAGGGTTTTATTATATATTTTTCCATCTAAACCATGTTTTCTTGAAATAAATTATTTTTAAGGAGTACTGGTTTCAATGAAAATGTTTCAGTGAGAAGAATTTGTAGTGAGGACAGATAAATGTTGCAAAAATGGTACAGAAAGTATAATCTCAAAATATCTTATTGTTCAGAGGAATTGTTTAATGTTGCATCTGTGATGATCAGTAGAATAATATTGCACCTTTGCAGGTGAATACACCATCATCTCATGATGAGACATTTGGAACTATGTTGATGTCTCTGTTAGAAAAGAAAAACAAACTAAAAAGTCTCTCATTCTGTGCTCTTTAGTTATGCTTACTGTTAAATTAATAATATCACTCAAATGAAAATAACCCACTTCTAGAGATGTCCTGTTCCTGCTGAATTCAGAGGATGTGGAATAAATGCTTTTTTAGGGGGTCTTAAAATATAATGAACTGACAGTGTAAAGGATGGTTTTCTCTCCCATTGAGGTCAAGGGGAAATAGGGAAACCTGGCCAGAACTGGAGTTTCCTGCAAGTGGAGTCAGTATGACTCCAGTAGGGTGGCTGTGTGTGAGCCATCCCACAGCTCATTAAAGGATCAGGGCCTGGCTTAGGAAACTAAATCCTTATCTTAGCAATGTTATGTGCAGTACTTTAAATCAGGAGAACTTTGTTTCTTGGCTGATAAAGCAAAGCTTGGATCCAGCTACCTAGGGTTTGATTCTGCATTTCTTGCACATCAAGAAATTTGGCTTTACAGGGAATTTTAAGCTTTGAAAGAAATCTGGATTAAGCTCCTGAATGATTAAAATTTAAGTGCTGTCAGATTTCTACATATAAAGTAAAAATAAAATAAAAATTAACATTTAAAAAAATAATACCCACAGTCTCCAGGACCTGAGGCAAGCTTGGAGCATTGTAATGGAAATTTCAGTCCCATGTGCCACAGTAACTGCAGCACAGCAACTTTTTAAAATAGCCATAATGACGCTGTTGCTGGTGGTGAAGGGAAAATATCACAAACTGTTTCTTTGCCTAACATGTCTAGTAAAACTCAAGAATGTGTCAGATGCCAAGGAAAGGACTTTTTCTCACTTTTCAAGTAGCCATCAGCAGTCTTCAAACACATAGAAATTAACAAAATATGACTTGGCTACACATTCTTATAGCAGACACAAATTTTGGCCAAACAAAAGAAATGACAACCCTTGCAGAATGGGATTGACACTCCACTTTCCAACAGATTTTATTCATACAGTAAAATGTCTGTTTCTGGATCTTTAATTTTTAATTCTGGGTAGCATGCTAGTGTTTTAAATGTAAGAGAATAATGTCTCCGTTACTCAAATCATCTGAGGATTTGGTCTCATTCTTTATATAGTAAGAACTGCTTTTGTGTAATTACAAATTCATTTTTACAGGCTCCAAGAAATACAAGCACACATATTTCCCCTCAAAAAAGCAATATGATTTACTGGACTTTTTTTTTTTTTCTTAAACTTAATACATGGGAAAGTTTAAAGGTCAAACAGTGAGGGCTTTTTTGAGGGGTTGAGATCACTTTGGACAATGATCCTTAGTGCAGATACTTTTAAGATAAAAATCTTCTAAACATCAATTTTCATTTGTAACATAATAGTTTACATTTAAGCTATATCTAAATCAAATATCATAATTTTGTGTAAATTGCTATTTTATGTCAAAATCACACACAAAAAAAGCAACAAGCTTTCAAAAGGGCATAAAACATATAAAGTGGTGACATACACATTATCTCTTTATTTAGTCTTTTTAATTTGGTGGTGTAAAAATTACCTACATCAGTGTATTAAGTCAATCCAAACTCAAAGTCTGAGAAAGCAGTAAAATTGTGTCAGGTTCTCAGAAGAATAATAATAAAAAACTTGCAGTATTTATGATGTTGAGAAGTGCTTATTGTAGGTTACAGAACAAACCAAGTCTTAAGTTACCTCTTCTGATTTTGATGGTAACAAAAACAACCATTTCAGAAATATAGTGGTGTTAGAGCAATCAAAGAGACTGCTTTCTTACCGTAATGTTAGCATCATCTCAGCATGTGGTGCCAGAAAGGTTCTCTTTCTGCAGCATACCACTAATCCTGCATTGTCTTTATTATCTTCATTTTCTGATGCTTGCCCATGCTGATCATTCACAAACTGAAGAGATGGAACACTGAGGTCTTAAAATACTGATAAATTATATTAATATAAACTCTTTAGTATCCTATGAATTCCAGGTTGCAGTCAACCTGCGATATATTTGCGATGTAAAATATTTACATCATATTAGTGTACATCTGTATATATACAGATGTATACTAATATGATGTAAATATTTTACACTCATATTGTACAGGAAGAGGCAATGAGTTATAGCCCTGCAGTAACAAGAAAATGTTATCTCTGGAATACATGTTTATAGATATGTTTTTATAAAAGCTGATTTTACACATGCCCATTGCCCTTTTTGGATGTAAGAAAAATATGTGCCTGAAATATGTGTCCTTGTATTTCTTGGAGCCTGTAAAAATGAATTGCAGATATAAACTGGAATGGTTGATTGGCACAAGCCCTTACTGGGATGCAGACTTGAGATTTGTCTTGTTTTGAACAAGTGAGGACATAAACTCTGATCACAGCTGCAAAAGCTCCAGACCATTGAGTATTTTTGTCATTTGCAATAGCTCACTCTATAGACTTAGTTGTGAAAAATGTCTGTTACGAAATGCAGGATATAACCTGTAAGTAATAGCAAATAAGTCAATGGTAGTGAGTGGCTTCACAGAAACTGAATATGAAAAATAAATATGAAAAATGCTGTGAGTCCAATTACATCATCTTTACATTGAGTACTTTCTCATATTTCTCTTGAAGTCATTTCACAGACCTCCCAAAATGACTCTCTGAAAATAATTACAAAATCATTCTCAACAGTGAATAAATGTGAAAAAGTTCACCAGTGATTTTAAGGTTGAAAAAAAGGGTCCTTTGTGTTAGATAATTTCATTGCTCTATGTTCACAAGTGATTAACTCCCCAATGAGATCTGATTGCTTTTTGTATTCAGACTGAAAAAAGACATGTAAAATGAGCAAAATGTTGTATTTTCAGTGCTGACTACGGGGCAAGTTTAACATATGCATTTTGATCATATGTTTTGTTATTAGCCATATTTGCTGCACATGTGCAACATGGCAGCCTGCCAAAATGCACACAATAGTTACATGATGGGTCACTGAAAAAATAGATTTCAAACAGAGTATCTAAATACTTAATTCGTATACAGATATGGGACCTCTTCTAAGACACTGTGGTCGATTAAGGAAATAATAATATACATTTTATTAGTAACCCATGCTGCCTAGAAACCCAGTTCCTTCTACCTTCATGTAAATGAGAGCAAGCCCTTAAGATGCTGGGCTAGAACCCAGTCCAATTACATGTAAGGTAGAAAGACCCTTAAAGGGAGAGAATACCTATCTCCTCAGCTGGAAACAAGATGTAGACCTATCCTACGAGATGGACCTGAATACAATGACCATGCTCTTGCCCTTTCTCAGTGTCTCTCATTTGTTCTTGTTCAGGATGTAAACAGTCAGAAATGTTTCAAGTCACGCTGGTCCTGCCCTCCATGTGTGACCCATTCACATCCCATCTCTGCCCTTTGCAGTGGAACAAGACTTCTGTTACTTCAGGACCTTGCATGAAAACAGGGCAGGATTGCTATCTAACTCTGGATGTTCTGTAACCCTGTGGTCACGGCTGAAGGAAATTGCCAGCAAACCCACTGTAGAATTATCAGTTCCTCAGAGAAAGGTTGTACCAAGGTCCTCTGTGAACAGGTCAGCTGCTCAATTAACATGGCATCAGAGGGTACAGCAGGTACCAAGTTAGCTTAGCTATCAAGTCACTTCTTCCTGGATGGACACCTCAAATGGTCAATGACCTCATCCTCCCCTCAGCAGGGCTGAGCACGGCTCTTTTCAAGGGAGATGGTAAGGCCAGATTCCCACGGAAATCACGGTTTTTGTGGGATTGTTTGTGGAGATTCTTTGGAAATAGGGAGGCACTGGGCTGTCACGGAGACTTACTGGTCTTCTGCATCTGGCATGGTGAGAAATGCATCTGAAATTTATAACACACACATGTGCCAGGACGGCTCAGCATGGATAGAGGGATTCAGGTGTTCCTTTGGCTGTGTCCCAGCTACAAGGTTGCCCTAACTTTTTCAGGGTTGGGCAATGATGATTATCAGCTGAGCAAATGTTGACTCTGGGCTACACTGTCTCAGCTCTGCCATAGTTAATTTTTCAAATCAAGGTGTGGGGGTAGCTGGCTGCTGCCTCATGCTCCTGCATGTTTTCTGGCTAGTGCTGGTAAACTCTGAAGTCTCCAAGTGGCTTCACTTGGGTACCACACTGACCACTGGCTTTATGCAAGGGCTGGACCTGTTACTCCTCTCTGCGTTTCTGTTTCAGGTTCTCCCCATCCAGGGCTGTGACCTCAACCCTTCTGTTCCATTTTGCCTCCTCCGGGAGTTCCAGTTCCACATGACCAGTGGTGACCATGCAGCATCTCTGGCATCATAGTTCCCTGAACTTCCACACAGTCCATAGGTTTAAGAGCTGGATTTCTTTCTGGATTGAAATTCTAAATTTTACAATCTTAAAGACTATTTATAAAGGTAATCTAACAGAGTTGGATATATCCTTGTTTAAGTTTTTTAATTTAGTTGGTTATTTGAGAAAAAAAAAAAGAAAACACTTTATCTGAATTTATGAAACAGAACATAATGTTCCTGACTATTAATTTTTAACTGAATATGTAAAACATGAAAACTATTAGAGTGAGGTTGCATAACCCCACTGAATGTCAGATATTTATAATTGTACTATAGGCTATCAATAAAAAAGCAGCAAAGAATATCTGCATTTAATGTAATAAATTATCAAACACAAAGTCCAGTCTGAAGTTAAAAAAACTATTTAAAAAGTAATTAGATGTAGAAAAGGGAGGCTATTATGTTTGTCATAATAACTGTGTCTTTGATACATATGTTAATAGCAAGACTGTTGACACTGGAGAGATTGAAATTAATACTTGTCTATTAGTCCAAGGCCAGAAGTTGTTGCCTCAAACCAGAATAATTGATTTGGTAGTGCATTTGTCTAATGGCCCTGCATTATTCTGTAGTGTGCCTGAATGGATGGAGCACTCACAGCCTACCTGTGTTTTTGTGTACATTGCAATCTGATTGTATTTACAGCAATGTGAAATAGGAACAACCATGAAAGTCAGTTGGTGGCATTTGAATAAAAAGGGTGAAGATCAGGATCAGCTCTGTGAGGCTCCATGGGATTTAGAAGAGACTTTTAGCTATGAGAGAAGCTTTTCTTCACCCCTGGAATACTTTGAATATTTTTAATATCTCTTATATCAGAAATACTGATTTTGGGAGTGAAGAAGAAGAGTTAGCAGGGTGAATCTCCAGGAAATTCTGAGTCATTTGCTTGGAAAAATTTCATTAGGACTACTTAATCTTTAATATCTAGGGGTATTAAAGATAATAATATTTAATGTGGATATTTTTATTTGCTGTAGTAACATGTTGAGTTCATAGTTAACCAGACATGATGAGTAGGCATAAAAATAAATGTTTTGGCTAGTGAGGAGCATAAGTCTGTGTTTGAATGGACTTTATAGATAATAATTAACTACATCGAAGTTTCAAATGTATGTGTGGTTCACTTTGGAGGGAAAGAAATGCATTTAGAGTAATATGGCTATTCCAATGATGACAATGACTTTTACTATTTAGAAGATAAACAGTAAATTTAATTTGCATAATTAAGTTAATCTTTTTAGATTTTAATGTAGTGTATCACGAGTTCCCAGCCTTGTAAATGAGGTTTTACTAGTGAAACTCTTATTACTAGGACATATACCATTTCCCCCTAGCATCAGCACAGAGTGAAAATCTCATAGGTTCCTTTGTCTCAGGTCACCAGAATTTTACTATTTTTTCTTCTCTTGGGGGTTGCTTTAAAAATTGTAATAAAAAATACAACTTCTGTGTAACGGTTGAAAGTCTATCGCTTTGCAGAAAAAAAATTGTACTTCTAAGGGCCTTCTGCCATAAGGACTCTCTTGTAAAGATGCCTGCCTTTAAAATGCAACTTTTTTGTTGGATGAACAGCCTAATGTTCCATGCATTGTACTAGTAGTAGCATTTTATGCAACATTGAAAGACTCAATTAATTTGCATAATTCCATGAGTATTACCATGACTTTAAGGTAGGTTAGCTTGTTCAGGAGTCTTGCCTGCCCAATATATATGTTTGCCATTTTGACAAATTAATCATTTCTGAAAACAATTAATTATACTTATGACAAACTGAACCTTATACCCATGGGTCTTAAATTTTTATAGCAGAAATCTAATATTAATGTGTATAAGATCAGTGATTTAGTGAGTACCTTAACAGTCAACAATGCCTAAGGCTGAACAAAATTAATATTTTGTTTCCCATCTGGAGACTTCAGTAAAATTAATGAGGAAGGGTGCCTTTTGTAATACATAATAGAACTAAATTCACAATATTTAACCCGGGGATTCTACTGACATCAGCATTTAGCTATTTGGTCTGTTTCCCAGTTTGGTGGATGAGCCATGCAAACAAACATTGAAGCAGGTAATCCTGACTCACATTTGTGCTTTTACTGGCAAAAGTAGACAATCGGATTAATTTTCTTGTATGATGAAGTTCCTAATCTTAGAACAAAACATTTGTTTCTGCCTAAGGTTCTGTTTGGATACAAAACATATTGGACCTTTCTAAAAGTAAGAAAAAAGGGCAATATCTACAACTTAAGTGCTGGATACAAAATAAAACCTGGTGGTGAAAAATGAACAGTGAGTCATCCACATGTGTATATATATATATATATATAAATATAATGTTCTGCATGTGGATGACTCACTGTTCATTTTTTGCACCATACTGCAAAGAAACAATCGCATTTGAAGCATTGATAAAATGTGACTATTTAAAAGCATCTAAATTCAGCAGTAGTGCTTCAAGAGTTGCAATTCCTTTTTCTGCTAGTAAACTCTCCACCTCTCCCCACTCTGACCTTGGTGCACCCATCATCACCAAAATGAGCCAGAACAGCAAGACCACATCCATTCACCCCTTCCTGTGCTGTTTATTTTGGGATTATTAGTTACATTTTTCAATGACTCCATGTTTTTCAAAGCAGCTTTTACTAACGGCAGTGGCAAACATCCAATTGAGTTGCTGGGTACAAGCTCATGCCCCTGTATCTGAACATCTGTTTGAGGTCTGAACAGAATGGTTTTCCTTCCCCTCAAATATTTCGTAGATAAAATATCATCCACCAATTCCTGTGAATTTTTTGTAATGCACTCCATGTGCATTGTTTGAAACACATTGCAAACCAGGTTGTAGTTGCTAAAAATACATGTGTAATAAATAGTTGATCTGCAAAAATAAAAGGGAGATAAGCTATTACCCGTGTGGTATGTATATATACTCTTTGATTAGGTTTTCTTTTTAGGAGGAATGGCAGATGAAATGTAAAAATAGCATAAAACAGCTACACAGGACAACTCGATTGTTACTTAGATGGAAACAAACAACCAAATGTTGTGATGTGAGGTTTCCTGCAATTAATTTTAACACTTTAAATATCTCCTGTCTCCAATAAAAGAGAAGTTCTGGTCAAAGAAGAGATATTGCGTGCCATCTACTGAACTTTATGATAAACCCCAGTGTTTTTCAGTGCTAACAACTCAACAATGGTGGTATTAGAAATAAGACTTAATAAAAAGGATTATGTGCTTAAATAATCTTACTTAATTGTGTAATAGGTCTGATATAATATGTGAATATAACACTACACTAATCTGTGTGTGTGTGGGACTGGGAGTGAGACAGTATAATATAGTACACTTTAGAGTTTAAAATTACAAGTTAATACAAACTTGTAATTTTCCCAGCAATTAGCAGGTTTTTGGACCAAAAAAAAAGCAGTGACAAAAAATGCCAGTCAGAAAAATAAATCTAATGTTTTGTGATGGAGAAAAAGTGGTTTTGAAGTCCCTATAAAAACAAAGCACTCCGTGCATCACATTTTGTATAAATCTGCATTATTAATTCGCAGTAAAATAGATCCAGTTGGACTACTTGGTTTTTTTGCATTAAATTGGTCCTTTGATGTTCTTTAATGCTTCAATTTAGCCTCTAATTTTTCAGAGCACAAATGCACCAGCAGCTGTTGAAAATATCAGTTTTGCAGTAGCATTGCTGGCCAATAAAATCCCAACAAGCCATCTTCCTATCTGGCTGAAC
>JAHLSL010000045.1:4790677-4918177 GCA_025920805.1 Petroica traversi | reverse complement strand
CCCCAAAGCAGACATTTGTCTCATTGTGGTGACTTTGTGCACAGCCCTGGTACCTGGGCTCCTCCTGCCCTAGAGCAGGAGCACAGTGGGCAGCCCTTCCCCTCTCAGGACATGATATTTTGGAAAGCTCGTTCTGCTTCGCATTGGGCAGAGAGAAGGTTCAGCTTTGCTTGTGGAGGATCATGTTACAGCATCTGCTCCTGTGTCATTCAGGGTCTACTGCTTTCCCCTTTTCCCGTTGCTACAGGGGCATCCAAAACATGGCTTCTGCTCTTCCTGTCATCTAACAAACCTTGTGGATTACTCAAAGGCAGAGAAATCACTTTAAGGATATTTATAACGTATATGCTGCATATTTTCTTTGAGGAATGTTGGTCACTCACCTGTGGTTCTGTCTGGCTATTGCTTCCCTAAGTTTCATTCCACCAGTGCCTCTGCCTGCTTTACAGGAGGTTCATTCAATTAACAGAATCCATAGTGTTCCCTTCTCCCATGTGCACTTGTTTGGGAGTACAAAACAAGAAGAAGGGAACTCAGGTAGTTTCTGCTGTCTGGAAAAGCTGGGGACAAATTCACAGTGAATGAACAAAAAGTTTGGAGGATTTGTGGGCACAGAGGTGGCTTTGCTTGTGCTGTGCAGTGCAACAAGCTGTTGTGCTGGTTACAGGTGGCAACCCCTAACGTTCCCAGGGTCCAGTCCAGGACAGTTCATTGTCCATTCCAGAGGGCTGCTGTCAGAAGTGCCATCCTGGAACTGGGAATGCATGTCCATAAATCCCCAGATATTCAGCTCTGGGGAGCATTTCTCTCCTTACTGTGACCCAGCATTAACTAACAGTCTTCCTTCTGTGTTGCCTCTCACTTTTATCGGTAATTATTTAATTAAACTCTTATTTTTGAACCTCTTGCTGTCAGAGTTGCCAGTCTCATAGTGACATCTTCTGTAATATGAAACCATGTTAAGGCTCACATGCATAAAATGTATGTTTCAATGCTGCTCCAATACTGTTTTAACAATCAAAAGAACATTGGAATTAAACAGAGAACAATTGGTATTATTGATTTCCAAAAAAGTCTTGTAATAATACCAATCCATTTTTCACCATTTTCATTAAGCACTAGAAATTAAAGCAGTTTCAATTTCCATTGTAAAAGTTTATTAGAATTTCTCCTAATTTTGAGAAAAGTAAAGAAGGTATATGGGAAAAAGGATTAAAGCAGCAGTGATATACTTCAAAAGTTTTTAAAACCACTGTTGAGGAGACAAAGAACTGCTCTTGTGGTCACTTATCTTCTGTTCACTGAAGTCAAGAGGAATGTTTCCAGTTATTATAATAGTGCTGCAGTGGACCAATATGGCTGGTTGTGGGAGAAGAGTTGAATTTCAGGGAGAGAAATTTCAACTGACGTTGTTTAAGAAATTTCCCTTGTAATCAATGCAACTTTTTTTCCCCCAGCCATCTTTTCACAGCTTGTGCATGATGAGAAATACTTCTGTAAATGAGATTAGGACAGAGAGCAGCTTTGAGTGGATTCAAGGCTCACATATTAAAAACAACCTCACTTTACAGTATGAACTATTTTAGACTTGAAACACTGATGTGCTGTTTCTACAATTAGGTGTAGGTTATGGTGCTACATTTATCTCCCCACTCATCTTCAGTTTGTCACACATGCAGTGGTCCTAAGAGATACAGAAATATTTTTATATGAAGTTCACCCCATGATAGGTGTCTAAAGACTTTTATTTCTTCATCCATACTGCTTTAGGCTTCAGTGCAATATATTGGTGTCTAAATATTTGACTTTCGTCATCTTAACTGCTATATGATTCACAGCAATAAATTCTTGCCTAAACACATACTTATGTACATAATTGAATCAGGTCCACTCTGTGGCTTGGCTTTTGAAGTAGTGCCAGTGTTTTCCATGGGACTGTGTGGAAGGCCAGGCATGACGTGATGTGAACAACACCTAGGGAAACTGTTAATGTACGTAACTATCAAATGGGTAAATTTGCATTTTCAAATAAACCTGAACACTCTTCATTTAATCTAGAAGATTATTAAAATTACATTTTACAATTTTGCCTTTAGCTTTTTGATAATCTGAAATACTTCAATCAGTGTTAATGCATTAATACCACAGAGTTCTTGGAATCCCATGTGAGAGAAGGGCAGTATTTTGCTGCTCTACAAAGCTGCCTTTACTGAACCTGCAAACATTTAGACACATGCTTTTCTTGTAGATCTTTATTGGAAGTGCTCATTCAGCTAAAGCCTGTAGATAACATCAGGGTCTTGTCTACAAGCTTGGGGCCTCAGTTGTTCGTGTTGCTCTATTTAGAAGAGTGACATTGAATATACTTGAGATATAATTTTGCCAGAATGTATTGCATAGTTATATTAACTCCTGGGTGAGATTTAGGTTGTGACCTCTCAGCTGGGCTAGGCATGTTACCTGTAATCTTTCACATGCACACAGTCTGGCACAGACAGAACTCCCCTTTTCAGAACAGTCATATTTTAGGTCTCACAATTGATATATCAGTCACAGCATAAAATGCAATCCTTCCTGTAGACCAACTGTTTACCAGAGTATAACACAAACTCTCCTCCTGTGTCTCATTTCATCACACTGTTCCATGTAGCGATGTTTCAATGTGAAATGAAGTTTTTTCATGCTGTGCTTCTGAGTAGAAAAAAGACAGAAGTACATATATGATAAATGGCAAAGGTTTCGCGAGAAACCTTGCAAAACAATACAATTTGGAAGCATTACATTTGCTTAAATAATTTAGTACATAAATGGATCTGTTAAAGTTTTATAACCAAATACTGTTTATGTGGCTTTGGGTAGAAAACCGGTTATATTTCTACTGAATCACTTAATCTTACATCTTATTTAGAAATTAGGAAATATAACTAACCTGAGAGATATAATTGTAAAGTACTTTTGAGATCAATAACATTAGAGAAGTATACTTTCCTTTAAATTAATTTCATACACTCAAGTTTCCCATTGTAATATAAATGTTTTAAATTTCTCCAAGGTTGAGTTCATTTTCTGCTTATTTTACAGCAGAAGAAACTGCACAGTGTAAGTAGATAAGCTATTTGATCCCATACACTGAGTGACATTTAGATCTGATATTTGGATACTAAAATATGAACTGAGTTCTTGCTGTCATTACAACTGGTGCATTCTGAAAATCAGGAGCATTTCTATTTTATCTCAGAAGCAAGATCATTTGCTGGGATACCCAAAATTAGGCACCATTTGAAAATATGAGTATGTCTGTTGTTATTTCCCCCTGGGATGCTGAAATAATAGAGAATTCAATATTTGCTGGCAAACCAAAGCCAAGCCTCTGTCAAGATTCTTTAATGAAAAATTATGTCCAGGGCCAAATATGAGCTGGGGAGCTTAACTCCACTTTCAAATAATGTATAAGTGTGTTTTGTGTCCTCAGAAATGTCCCCATGTCTGGACTGTGTAAGCATTAAGTGCAAGTATATAAATCCTTAAGCACATACCCAAGCATTTCCAAGGTGAAGAACAGACTGACAGAAAAAAACCAAACCAACCTGCTGATAGTGAGGCTCTGCAGGGATTTTTATTTTTATTTTTTTTTTCTTACGAGGCTTGCTTTTTCTGTGAGGCATTTTTTAGCCTGTTGAAACTTTCATAATAATAAATGATGATTCCTCCATCCCTGTTTGAGTATGAGAGTTATGGTTCCCTACTCCTCTTCCTAGAAATGTATCCTGCCCCACTACCCCTTCACTCACAATTTGGGATTTATGACAGTATTTACCTTGCAGGTATTGTCAACAGCTGACCAACAGTTCAGTCATGAAACTCGGTAGCTGTGAGTTCTTGTGTAGAATATCTCCTTTTGTTTTGTCTCTGAGCATGCTATTTTATGGTGGGAAATCTTTTGAAAAGAATGTTTTAAGGCTCTCATGTAACAACTGAGGAGTTCTAAATTCTTAACTGGGAATTTTTTTATAGCTCTCAATTAAGCTTTTAAAATAAAAAGCAAAGGGATAAGAAGCACTAAATGCTGGAGGAACTCAATGCTGTCATGAATTTTCTTAATTAAAAATCTTTTAATGTTTTCCTTTTTTTAAAAAAGCAGTAATTCATGGTAGCTAAGTAACAGTAGTGAAATACAATATTTTGGTGACATCAAAGCTGTGAAATAGTGTGAAATACAAAAAATACTTGGCAAAAATTATTTTGTTTTATTGGAGATGGTTTATAGCTTTTCTATGCTAATAGTCAGTTCAGCTTAGTGTAATGAAAAGATCCAGCAAATACATAACTATAGTAAAAAATTATTTAACAATACTTCTAAGGAGAGAAAAATTAAGGAGTGAAATTTCAGTAAGGAAATTTCAGTGAGTTTTTTCACACCAGGGACCTCATTTCTCATATAATTTTGTTTTAACTTCATGGAAAGGAAACCAGTAGAAAATATTCTGAAATCTGCAGAAGCTGTATGTACAACCCCCCATTTTAGTGATACAAATTCAAAGCAAATTTTCTAATGCCTAATTTGTTGTGATGAAATGTTTATACAGAACTGTGAGTACAGCCCTAAATATTGTGCTGAGATGGCATTTACATCTAAAGTTTCTATTGAAATGATTGATTTACTTAATAACCATTTTTTCTGACTCTAGGTAACAAACATGGAGGTATTAGCAATAGAATTTAATATTTCTAGTATTTGTCAAAGATCAGAACTGTTGATGATTTTATTAACTAGGTCTTAATACTATGTAAATGACTTGTGGACCCCATGTGAGAGCATTTGGAGTAGTGCATGAACTGACACATATTGAAGAAAAAAAGATAATGCAAAACATGTTTATTTTGCTCACTAAAAAGCCTGAGAATCATGAATAGCCACTTATACTCAGAATTCAATATTTAAAAAATTATTTCTGTGTAGGGAAAAGACAGCCATGCCAAAACAGAAGCAGAAGTTAAATGAAATTAAAATAATGGACTTATTTATCATGATCTTCAGAGTCCAGGCAGGAAATATCAGCATCTTACAACTTGAAGTTGATTTTTAAAAACTATGCATACAGCCTGATATAACACATAAAAAACTCAATAGATGTACACTGATTTGCACTCATGTCTTCTTCTTTCTTCCAGATTTTTTCCAGAATCACTGGACCCAGAAAAAAAAGTTCCATAATTAGACTTTCAGATATTGCACTTTTTGCCTAATATTTTTTTAATTCCAGATGTTTATCCATCTGGATGATATTTCTAACCCAGTTTTTCTAGCCCACCAGTACATATGTGACTACAAATGAATAATATTTACTTGGCATGATATTTTTATTTATTCATAATCAGCAACTTCCTACATGCCCATCATAAACTGGAAATAAGACTGGATTAGCATGCAATCTGTTTTCATTTCTTTTATTCTATCAAAGAAAATCCAGATCTCGGCAGAAAACATACTGTGACAGCATCAACTAAAGCTCAAAGATTCTGTTATTTGAATTCAATGGAGGCTTTGAGCCATCAGAATCTTCGTTGTTAAAGGTCTCCAGAATTGTCGGGGTACATTGAATGATGGAGGAACCCAAGCTGAAACAGCAGATCACAAATGTTAGTTGGCTAAGATTAGAGACAAACACGAGGTGACTGAAAAGCAGAGGAAGCACTGAGTTGAAAGAGAAGACACTCCTCAGTTTATGGAGTGTGTCCTTCTGAGGGTGTTAGATCTGCAGCCTGGTCTTCTTGGATCCTCATCTGCTTCTGTTTACTCTGATAATAGCAAACCCCAAGAACATTATATTAATCTGCTCCTGGCAAAAACTTTCTCTCAACTGCCACTCTTGCCATGTGTATTTGTGATTTTTGTCACTGAGACTGAAGGCTGTGGGCTGTGTGTTTGAAGGTTTTATTTTGAAGACTTCAGAGGAAAGTGCAGAATGCACTCACCTACTGAGATTGGTCTGTCCTGTAGAGCACAAATTTCATATATGCTTTCTGTGCCCCTCATTCAGCTCAGCTTGAAGGAGGCTTTCCCTCTGCTCCATTCTCTCTAGATTACACTGATTTGGAATTAGTCACTCACATAGATCAGGTCCTCTTCACATATTAATCAATTGCAATTAGCCAACATGTATAAACAGGTTCTTCAGAGTGGAACTAGACTAGCAGTTTTCAGTGCAGTCTCTTTCCAAGAAACAGCACTTTCTAAGGAAGTGTAAATCGGGGCGATAATTCCACTGTAAACTGTGCCAAGGGTCTGCGGAAAACCACTCTTGGCACAAAATATCCATTGGAGTCTTTAGCACACAGTCGAGCTGCCTGAATTCCTTGTATACTGCGGAGGAGCTAAAGTGGGTTCAGCCATGATTGGCAGTGAGAGGGGAGTTTTTTGCATGGACAGGAAAAGTTCTATGTCTAAATATTCTACACTGAAGGCAAGGGCAAGTCCTTCTGGTACTTGAGCATTTCAGAGGAACTTTCATTCTCTTTAGGTTCATTGGAGCTTGTTATTGCCTTCAGCAGAATCCAGAATGATCCCTAGGCATGAAACACTCCACAGCATTTTAGTCAGTTTAAAAACAATACATATATGCCTCTGGTTTGGACATGAAGTAATTTGCACTAAATTAAACCACAAACTGCTAATATTCACTGAATGTAAGTAGGCAAAAGAAGTCTACACATTTCATTGCAATATTATATGGGTGCAGAAGAAAAATTATATCCTAACAGGATCACCAGAAAGAAGTTCTTATCAACAAAATAAAGAAGATTATAAATTATTCCCTTTAGATTAAAATTTCATCAGAAATAAGCCACCAGTAACAGCAAAAATATAATACAGAGATTGCAGTCTCTAACAACTTCATAAAACACTGTATTAAATTAGAGACAAGAACACAATAAAAACATTAAACAATTAGTTCTAAAATTCTTGAAAGAGTCAACACCAGGCTTAAAATCCCCAGGTCTCTACAAGATCAAACAAAATGGCAAGGGTCTTACTGAGAGTTGATCTCTTTCTGAGATGGTAGTGGTAGAATGAAACTTTGATGTTTTATATACTTAAAGACATAGATTAAAATTTTTTAATGAAGGTAAAAATTAACTATGGAGTGGCCAACCTTAATAAAAATAGTTCCGTGTACATTTCTGTGCTTGACTTGCTTACCAATGCGAACTTATTTTAAATTGGAACCGAGTATCCAAAGATGTGAAGGGAATGAACGCACAATTATCTTCTCTTATTTTAATTTGGTCTTGTTGATCCTCTAGGCTCTTTTAAAATTACAATGACATAGATTAAAAAAAAATCTAAGGTCTCGACCTTTTATGCATCTATGAAATAAATGTAGAGTTCATAGCTGGGAACATGATCATTTTGGTTGATATAAATTGAAGCTGACAAGGGGACAGGCTCTGAGGGAGCAAAACCCACTCTTCTTTGAAAACCAAGACCAATAAGTATATTTCTGTAATAAAAATGACATATTTTTATAAATATAAGGATCGATTTAGTGTGGCCCTCAAACTATGCAAACCAAAGCTAGGTAAATGGTCTAAAAATTGTAAGACTAATAAGTTTACTCCCTTTGTTAGTTAGTAAAAATATAAGAATTCTTATGCATAAAATTAAGCACCTCATTTTAGAACCCTAGAGCAGATGCTGACCAGTAACACTGGTTGTTCACATGGAATAGTACATGGCCATTAAAAACCATAGCCTGAACCTTCAGAAAAGAAAAAAATTAAAAATACTCAGAGGCAACTGGAATTACTAAAGCAATACACAAAGGTATGATAAAAATAGTCACTTCTGCTTTTCAAAGAATCAAACTTTCTTTTCTTAAATTCCTTCCTACAGCAAAATGAACTGAGCAGGAGGGGCGATGTGGTGCCTTCACAATGCAATATGTAAGCCCTATGCTTGCAACTCGTTCTGAGGGTTCATTTCTTATCAGAGCTTGAGGTGAAATTAATTTAATCTGGGGATTTCCTTGCTCCAGACCTTTACTCAGTTCTGGGTCCTCTTGGCCACCCCTGTGTGGCGCCAGACATGTCCCCAAGGGTGTCCTCTCCATGGATGAATGCGCGGGTGTGTAAACTCCTTGGATCAGGAACTCAAGGAGCTTTTACTTGTGCAATGGTTTCCATACCCAGCAGTTACAGCCATATCCTCATAAAATACAGCACTGGAGATGGTCAAGGAAATAGTCGCAGCATGACAGAGAGAGATTACAACTTCATTTTCGGTCCCATCCAAAATTAACATGAAATGATATTGCCAAGCAAAACAGCCTCAGCACTTAATTTGGGGCATTAGTGATGTCATTATAAAATATGAGCTGCTGATTCTCACCCTGCCTCAGAAGCTTTTTATGCTCCCAGATCAGCTTGCTTGGTGAATTAATCAGATGAAAAAGACTCAGTTCGCCTGCACAAGAAACTGAAAGGATTGTCTGTTGGCTTATGAAGCTATGTGATTTGTTTCATGGTGTGGAGACACTGAAAGAGAATTTTTATTAAAAAAAGAGGTCTTGGAACACAGTCCTGCATGTGGTCAGCTCAGTGGGATATTATTTGAAGCAGAATGTGAACAAGTAGAATTGAAATGGAGGGATCTTTGAAGAGTAATGAAAAAGGGGATTCAGTTGCAAATAAAACAACTGTTTGGGATACTGAAGGGAGATTCCTCAATCATTTTAAATCACCCTGCTCAAGAAATTTACTGTACTTTTTTTTTTTTCCTTAGGGACTGAGGAGAATAAAAGGTAGATGAACTCTTCAACAACCTAGAGCAACTTTCACAACTTCCTGGAGAATTTTTATGTGGCCATCATTTTCTCACATCAACTGTCCTCAGGAGCAATTTCTTCCTTCTTTGCCTGTTTATGCTTTAGCAATCCTGGTTTCAAGCCTGCTGCAGGCCTTTATTTTCTTTGTTTTCCAGAGCAGGGATAGGGATATCATGGCACAATGCCTAAAGTAATGAACGTTGCTCAGAAAATATTCCATAAACTACACAAACTACAAAAGATAACCCTTGCCCCTCTTGACTCAGAATAGGAGAGAAGGCCTGCAAGGTATTATAACTAGAGGGGACATAGCTTTTCTCCTTAAAATCTGTGTAGTTTGAAGATTAAGATCTCAGCACCTTGAGGCACCTCCTGTTCCCTCCTGTGGGCTCTGCTTGCTTCTTGTTTTTCCTTTTTCTCTGACTTTTAAGAGAGGGACCTGGACTTCCTCACATCATTCCATCAAACTAAACTCTCACACCGACTGGCAATATTTAGTGCACGGGAAAATTGTCTTGTTATTTGTACAAATACAATGTGAAATATTTCAATTTCTACACAAGTGTTTTCTATATACACATTAATTATATGTGTATGTACACATCTACATTTAGGTGATATAAATTTAAATTCTGGTCATTATTCAGAAATAAATATGGTCATATAAAAATGCAATTATTTTGGTATATAGGAAACACAAAACTTTCTTGAATTCTCAGAATTTTTCTTGTACCAGGTTGGTAAAAAAAGCTGAAATTACAATCCTTATTGAACAATCAAACAAAAAAAGTAGAGTACACAAGTTTCTGTAGACGTTTTGGAAACATTTTATTTTGGTTTTAACATTCATTAGTCTATTTCTTTCTAAAGTTTTAAAATGAAAAATTGTTTGGACTTGGTTTCTTTTCTCCTCCTATTTTGCCTAATTTCCTAATTTGAAATATCAAAAAAGAACTTTTTTTGGCATCTATGCTAAAATGCTTTGGGATGAGAGATTTATAATATTATTTCACAAACAATTTTGGCTACTAAATATAACAGTTCTCTGGAAAAAAAAACCCAAGTAGATCTCCTGCACCCCCAGCAATGGTATTCTGAGGCACCTCCAATAAGCCCATTGGAGACCTTCCCAGAATGGCCTCCAAATCACCACTACGTCAGATCTCTGAGAAGCTGTGGAATTGTACCTGAGTCTGTTCTTCACTATGAACACACCCAAAGTAATGGTAGGGCTCTCTTGTCAGTCTGCACTGATCATTATTTAAAATGCATGAAGAGAGAAGAGAAGTGAAGCTTGGGTGAGAGGTTTCTGCATCAGTCCTGACCTGTCATCTTCCTTCTAGGCATCTTTGAGGGCCTTAGCTTTATTTCTTTTCTGGATTACTCTATGGCAATAGGATACCTCTGCAAGACAGGTTCCTCTGGTGATGTGAGGTCAGTAATTAACAATGCATAACAATGCACAGTAATTTACTGTGAGACAAAGTTAAGAAGAGCACCTCATTCAATTAAAGCTTGGCAAGGTAATGCAATTATCCACTCTGGAATTTTGCCAGGATGCAGTAGTCTGTACCTTATCACCTGAAAAAAAGTGATGTGGGATGTATAATCAGTATAAACCTCTATAAAGTCTTGGGTTTTAATTAATTTTTAAAAGCCAAATTTGGAAGGTAGTGAAACCACACAGCTCACAGGGCTCTAATTAAACCAAATTTCTTTCTAACCTCACCAATAATTTCAGAGAATGCTGCCCTTAGATAAAATTAATTCAAACTCATTGTCCAAAAGTTAATCCAAATCTACTGTCTGCTCGTCTAATTGTACACTGACTGACTCAGGTGTAGCATCCAACATGCTTTGATATGAGACTATTTCCATGAACAGGACAGGTTTTGCCAGGACATAATATTGCTTCATTTTATACTCATGTGCTCCTCTGTCTGATCAGGCAAAATCTCATTTCAGTGAGCAGGAATTCACCTAAAAAGATTCTAGTCTTTCTGGGATCCCTGATAAAAACTGATCACCCAAGTGATACACTCAGTCCATAGTTACAAATGACTGCTGTCTTCCCCCCACTTTTGGGAAATTCATTTGGGAACATTCACGGTCAAGTATTTTAACTTTTCCACCTGGTGCTGTTGCCTGTGAATTGCCCTTGTACTTTGTCTAGTGTTGAGAGAGTAACACCTTTATCTCATT
This sequence comes from Petroica traversi, assembly GCA_025920805.1. Classification (NCBI taxonomy): domain Eukaryota; kingdom Metazoa; phylum Chordata; class Aves; order Passeriformes; family Petroicidae; genus Petroica; species Petroica traversi. The sequence continues at coordinate 4,907,150 of JAHLSL010000045.1, read as the reverse complement.
CCTGGATGCAGCTTCCTTAGGGATTGAAGTCCACCCATATTGGACCTAAGACAACAGTTGAGTTTCACATGTCCTCTTTCCTTTCCAATGGCTTTTGGGCAAAATTTCAAAGCAGGGATCAATCTCTGCATAACTCTTATGATTTCTCGATAAAATGTATGTTCTGCTCGCTGGCTCAGTACTTTGAAACACACGATCACAAAAAAGCGAAAACTTTATGTTAAATAAATGTTTATTATTGTGACCTGGTGAAACACAAGGGGAATTATGCAGCTAATGCTTGTGATTTGTTGCTGCAGGTTGGAAGATAGAATTCATGGATTTAGCTATAGTCCAGACTAAAAACTCTTTGGCAATAATGTGCAAAACTAAATTACTATGAAATATAAATTTAAAGCTAACATAAGAGTTTCAGTGTAAGATCAAAAGTGGTGTCCTTACATTGGCCTGCCTGATAACTCACAAGAGTATATGTTTGGAGAATGGGGTTAGAGGGTGAAAAAGCAATTAAGGGAGCAGACACAGAAGAGGAGGCTGAAAAACGTTCAAGAGAGATTTTAGTATGAGTGCAACCATGAGAAAACTCAACTCAAAGGATGATCAGAGAGCTGCTGAGTTTATGTAAGTCTATCATAAAATTTGCTTTATCCATCTGAATCTGAAGGCTTTAATCCTTCCCTCTGTAGGATCCAAGCCAGGTAGTGAGCCGAGTTTTGAGGCCAGGCTGTGATCTCTGATATTTCTTACTGGCAGCAGTGAGGGTCAGAACCTGTGCAGAACATCCCAGACAAAAATGTTATTTCAAAGGAGCTGATGCTACTAGAGCCTTTAACTCGTAGCCAAAAGAGAAATGAGTGCCAGTTCAGAAATTATTGACTTCCTTTCATAGGAGTCTTCCCATGGTCAGTGGGTGCTCTCAGAGTCTAGGAGGACCAGCAGTGAGTTGCCCAATTCTCATCTGTAAAGGATAGGATCTACAGTGGCAGTAACCCTACACAGAAGACCTTTATTGCCTTGTCAGGTTCAGCAGAGACAGAAAAGGAGTATCCAGGTTCTAGATGACAGAATTACGTGGAAATCAATGGAGCTGGAGGAGTTATGGCAAGTTGTGTACTGCAGTACATCTTGTAGAACATGTTGCCATAAGAGAGGAAATGGTCGTTATTAATAATAAAGGAATACCAGCCCTAAATTCTTGGAAAGTGTAAATTAATAGTTAATTTATATTACTTTATACCAGCTAAATGTACTAGCTCTGTATAACAAGCATGGGTGAAGGATCTGCATTTTTTAACTGACTTAAAAAAAAAAAAGAATTAAAGAGCAGAATTTCCCTCTAAGAAACTACAAAGAAAAAATTATCTATGACCTTCCAGAGGATGCTGGGTAACTCGATCAATGAGAGAATAAGAAGAAATGGGTTATGACCTCAGCAAAGGAAATGAGCCCTGGTGGAAGCTTTCTCTAATGCTCACTAATACTCAGGGAGTTTGAGAAACCTGATAACAAAACAGATGAAAGTTTTGATGCTATAGAAAGATACAGGGAACATTTTATGCCACAGAAGAAGCTGAAAACTGATTTTAGCAGGCAGAGTTGATGATTCCACATGGTTTTATTTTGCATTATGTCCAGATTTGCCTTTAAATAATATCTTAACTTATCATATCACCCTAAATTCCTAGGGAAAATGTATCCTATTTACCTCAATATTTCTTGGAAACCTTCTTTTTTGTGGAGATAGTTTTTTATTGGTAGCCAAATAGGGTGCTGGATAAAAAAAAGGGGAGTTAGATAATGTGGAATTGTATCAAAAAAGTGTATTACACACAATTTTTTGGTTTCTACCAAAATTTTCTGAAATATTGAAAAAATCCTGCACATAATTCATAATAGCTTTGTCTTGTAAACTGGCATTTCCTCTGCAGATGACAGTTAGTTTCTTTATTCTTGGCAGTATTAAGGGCCAATATTTTAAAACAAATTAATGTTCTGGAACACTTTCTTCCACAAGTCTTGCATAAACAGACTTTCTTTCAGTAGGATTCCTATTTCCACTCTTTAGTTCCAATAAACTATTTTAAAGAAGGCAGAGGAGGAGAAGCCCAATTTTAACTTTGTCATGGCTCTCCAAGCTAAGAAATGCCCTCTTCTTTATTGTCTTTCTTTCAAATAAAGAAGTATGAAAGGCAAGTAATTAAAACATTTTGCTTTTGTTTTCCTCTGAACTAAGTAAATTAGGAGAGGAATGGTGAGAAATTCAAATAATTGTCCTAAAGATCTGAAATTTCATTTGTTTCCTTTCCCAAGAACTTATAACTTCCATTCAAATACAGTGTCCAGATTATGCCTACTTTACAGTTATACACAAAATAACACACAAAACTGTTTATTTGACATCTTGATCACAAACAGTGGCTACCTGTGCACAAGGTAGCAATCAGTCAGAAACCCAGTGACAAAGCAGTGCCATCACATTTTGTGGTCTGGGGCATTAAAAAGCCAGCATTTCATTTATTTTCTTCCTATGTGGCTTTTGTTAGATAAAATTACTGATTCAAGTAGAGCCTGTGTAGTTAAGAGCCAAATAGTGGAGCTAACTCACAGGAGGCGTAGGTCATGCTGAGGGTGAATGGACAAATAGGAGATAATCTGAGCTTCAGGAACAGTAAATTATTCCCTTTTCACACTACCTATGGCGACCCAGGACAGGTCTAGCAGCTGATGATGTAAGCTTCTCCCAGAAGGAAATTTTTCCGTGCACTGTTGAAGTTGAGAGCCTCTGGCCACACTTTAAGCCTGTAAAATGAAATGGAAGAGCTCATCCAAAAATAGGAGGGGGCTGCACAGTTTTGATTCCCTCACTCTTATAGCTGCAAAGTGGAACCACATTAGCTCTGCTGTCTGGGCCTTCGACTCCTATAAAGACTTGTGTGTCAGGATTTGTCACACAGTATGAAAACCAAACATTAAATCAGCATACTTGTTTGTCAGTGAGCTGATATTAATTAAACTTGTTCAATTTACAGTAATAAAATAAAATAAATTTTTCCAAGTGTCAGAGTTTTAAACACAGTCTAACATCTGAAAAACATCTTGTTTGTTTTGGACTCACACATGCCCACCACAGAGCTGGAATTTCGCTAACAGCTCCTGATACGTGAGCCAGAAGGGAGTGGAACTCATTCTGCCTTCACTGCTTTGCCTTTTTCTAGTGCTAGCAAATTATTAAGGACATAAAGGTATGTGTGTCAGCAAGGCAAGAGACTTTAAACTCACACCTGGGGCTGATGAACAAAAAGATGCCATATTTCACAGTCTTCCTGATCAGAATCATGGTTTCAGGCGATGTTTGTATTTTATGTAACATTTAATATCTCGGTAGTTGCCAACTGCAATGGGGTGAAACATTGTATACCAACTGTCAGCCTCATGCGAACTTCTAAAAAACAGATGCTACATCTTTGAAGTCATTGTTAAGTTTAATGGCTTCAGAAAATCATTACTCAAATCCATTCCCTAAGGTCTTTTTGTCAAGTTCCAGAGGACCTAAACTTAAAACAAAACTAAACAGCCCTCCAAGAATTTATCTGGCAATCAAGCAGATTTTTGCTAAAGATTTTCTGCGGAATTAGAATCTGATGATTCCTAGAAACTGAATTGCTAAACCCTTCCGGGGTATTCTGAACACTCATGGAATGGTGTCCAGGCTGCATGCTGGTCACACACACTGCATAAAAATGCCAGTTGCCATGTTTTGCATTTTGTGGGCATTCCTATAGCAAAACTATAGCAAAAGCACAATGTGGTAACATAGATAAAAACTAAGTGGTGGCCTGAGTCTGGCTAATGCTGAAGCTGCAGTGCTAGCAGAACAAAAAAGAAAAAAAAGGTAGTCTGAAATGATTGATCAGTGGCTACTAATGGCATTTTCATCAATATCCAGCTGATTTTCCTGTTGCTCTTTCTTACATATTTATACCATTCACAGTCTGGCAAAAATTTACAAAAAAGTATCCAAGTGATAGTTTCACAGCAGGTGCTGGATCAAACAGGTCTTGTTCTGTGCCCCCTTGGGAGGCCTACATGGATCACAGGAATCCTGATTCTGCCCTTCAGATGACCTGTGGTAAAACTGCAGAAGATATGCTCAGTTTCTTCCAATGAATAAACAAGGTGTACATGAAATATTTGTATAAGTATGAATAGGGGGTTTATTTTTCTATATATACTGCTTGCCTGTGTAGTTGATTGAAAATGGCATGAAGTAAATCTTGCCTAATAGATACTTATATAAGAACTTTATTTAAATGTCCAGCAGTGTAAATGTCAACAATTGTACTTTGATTGTTCTATGAATATACTGGTTTCAACTGGACAGTGAGGGAAAAAAATTGCAAGTGTATACATGAGCTTTACAAGGAAAAATATATAGCAGGCTTATAAAACACAGTTTGAGAAAGTCTTACTAAGCTTTGAAGGCCAAGACCAAAAAGTATTCTGTAGATTTTGGACCTCATCCACTACTCTTAGCTTCAAGCTGCAAGTTAGAAACTAAGAGAGGCTTTTGTAATGTATTCATGTCATGTTTAGGCAATGCCAAATTATTTTTCATCAGAGCTGAGATTTATTGCAGCTGAATTATGATATTTTGATTGTGCAAACAATGAGATTGAGGTGGCTGTCCTTACCAGAGTCATTGCATTACAAGAATCAGAAATCTGGAGGTGGACTGAGGAGAAACACAGATAAATATTCAACTTGCAACAGACTGCATAAACTGGAGCACAGCTCACAGAAGAGCAGTTAAATGTCTGAGCAGAATGTCTGAGCTTTGCAAGAAACTGTTGGAAAATCATAAAATGCTTCATTAATCTATTTTCATGACAAAAAAGGTGCAAAATATTAGAAATACTGCTGCAGTGAGCCATTTTTATTAAAATGCTAAGTATGCTGCCACACATGCACTTCTGCAGTAAGCATTTTTTGTTTGCTCCAAGTTGAAGCCAACCCAGTTTTTAGTAAAGGTGGTGCAAATTATCATATGAAGCCCTGGTTTTCCTCCCCCAAAGCTGGCACCATTTCTGGCACAGCCTGAGGGGCCCACAGGTACTGTGAAACAACGTCACCATATTACCAACAACACAGAACACCTTTTCTCTCAGAAATGCAACAAAATTAATCAGACTCCCTTGATTTATCCTGATTTTACTCAGACACCTCCTCTAGGTAATTACATCAGGCTCCTTTGCTCTGCAGTTAGACTTGTTTGTGGAGCTCTGTCCCCCTTACATCAGCTATGAAGTGAGGAACTGCAGGTGTTCTCTTAACTGAGGTGTGGTGAGCCTAAATCAGGGCCAGCAGAAACATGAGGATGGGACTGATTTACAACCAAAACCAACTGAAGTGTGGCAAACAAAAAAAAAAATCCTGATGTTCCTTCTCCCATCCCAAATCCCATTTCCTTTGCAGCGCTCCGGCAGTGCCTGAAAAAGGGCAGATAGATGTTTCTCAAACCCAAATAGCCTTTATTTGATATGAAGACATATTTCTGTTTGTTTATATTTTTCAAATAATGATTTATCTAAGCTTTTAAAAAACCCTCAAACTCTCAAAAAAATTCAGTGTCCTCACTTCCAGGCAAAGGCAAGGTAGAACTGAGCCTGCATGCTGACACTGGAGTTAGCTGCACAATTCCCTATGTTACATGAATAGTTCATGGACAACATATGATGCTGATCTGAAGTACTGGCTGTTAGCTGTATTATTTCCACATGGAAAAGTATAATAATTTTTTTCTGTTGTATCCAGCAAATTTCTCTTTCCTTTGAGGCATAATATATTTTCTTCTCCCTGCCCCCCTCAGGTTTTATTTATCAAGCACATTTTTAATAAACAGGAAAGAAGAAGAGAAAAACCAATCTTTCTCATGGTCCAGTTTTCTGTGAGTCTAAAACACATACACATAGCTAAACCAATCAGAAAGAAATAACTCACTTTTATTTAATGAATTAAATATCTTTGCCTGACAACTGATTGTAATTGTTATCAGTGTATTAATTATTCAGATTTATTAGTTTTACTGAGATTCTGTACTGGATTTTCTTGGCTGTTTGCCACAGAACACATCTGACTTAGTGACTACATTTACACTTTTGAGACCTCAGTGTTGCTCTTACGAGGTAAATTGAGACTTTTAAAGGATGTTCAAATTTAAATCAACTTCTGGTATTAAGCAGAGAAATGTAGCCCGTTTGTCTTGACAATTTTAAACAAAATAAGACAATTCCCAAGATGAACACCTTCACTCTGTCAAAGTTTTCTTGACTGCAAACAACATCTTAAGAAACTATTCCCTGTCTCATCATGGAGAAAATTAATATTGCTTTTGAACCTACCATTTTCTGATCATCTTGTCTGTAGAGACTGTTCTCATCCATAGTTCTTGTTTTCTTAATCAAGCTGCTCTTACCCTGATGATCACAGTTTCAGTGGCGTTGCTCTCCCTGGGCTACTTGTAATGATGAGGAGCCAGAGTTTGAGGGTGCTACACAATGGTACAAAGAGTTGTTCTGCAGAATCTGGCTAATAAATCTGGCCAATGCCAAGCCTGAGAGTAAAAGTAGCAGGATTTGGCTTCAATAAGAGCAATTCTACCGAAACTCTATTCTAAATTCTCTGACTTTACATATGGAGAAAAGTTAATAAATGGCAATAAAAGAAATGAAATTACTTGCTTTAATTTCCTCACATAACTGAACAGTGTTTCCTTTAGGCAGTAGTTATTGTACTGAATCCACAAAGTTATTTTCAGAGCACTGGACGCAAATGCCAACAATGAAATAATAAAACTGAACATTGTGAACACCTTGCTAACCATCTGTAAACCAAGTTTCAAAGAGAAAATCACATCAGTAGAATATTTGACCCGTACAGGATCTTGCAGATGTTTTCCTATAGCCTTTGGGATCTACCTCATTTCAAGGTCTATATAGTAGAAACAAATTGTGCATTTACACAATGAAAGTCTAACTGAATTCCCATAAGAACCTTCAAAAGCTTTTATGTTTGACCAGGCGCAGTGTTCTGCTACTTTGGCAAAGAGGTATTAACAATGACTTGTTAATAGTAATGGAGCCGTACCTTCTCCATATGGGTTCCAACACTTTAAACATGCTAAGTAAAAGCTGTCCAGGCACAGTGCTTAGGTATCAAAAGAGTGCATGGAATTTGAAATGCTCTGCCAATGTGCCAGCCAGACCCTGAGTTACCAAGAGGACAGAGTCCAGCTGCACAGGACTCAGACAGTGGTGAACCTTTTCTGGATTCCCTGTTTCCTGCAGTGTGTGCACCTCCGAAACATGGAAACTCTTAAAACTGTGTGTTCCTTTTCTAGCACAAGTATGTCAGAGTCTTTGTGTGTGTATTTATGTATACATGAGCAGAGAGAGGATTTTATCATAAATTTGTGACCCTACCCCACAATAATGCTGAACATAAGCAGCCTTTAAGGAAGGGTAGATAAGAGAAAGACAAAGACATCAAATGTAGTTTTTAAGGTGAAAAATCCAACAGGCAATGTAAATGAAGTTTCAGTCTTTCATTTATTAATTACTGTTCTATAATTCTCTCTTTAAAGATGTTTTAAGTCAGTTGGAAGATTTCCACTGTAGGCGTATGGTAATCCCTTTTTAGAATGTTCTACACCACTTTGGGTCAGGGCTGCAGACTTCATGCCTGCCTCTGACACTGGGTTGAAAGGAGAGTTTAAAACCCCTAAACACCAGTGATGAATATTAATGTGCTGATGTGACTACAGAGATGTTTTCATTCATTTTTGGCTCTGTCTTGGCATGTGAGGGTTTATCACACATACAGCATGTCTTTTTAATTGCCCCTAGGTTTTTGTCTTTATGATACCTTCTGCTGTCTAATGAGTTTATTCTTTCACACATTATTATTACATTTGTTCATGGCAAACAATCTGTATTGCTATCTTAATAAAAATAACAACAAAAGAAAGCAAAGTCAGGGCTTGGGGAGCACACTGCGTGTCACTCTGTACAGCTGGTCTAATCTGATGCTCAGCATTGCCATAACAACAACTCCAGAGGAGAGTGAGGGGCGGCTGGAGCCTCCTCCTCCTGTTGATCACAACCAATGGGTTCCTAATGCAGAAACAGCACTTATAGGATGAGACCCCAGACCTTATCCCTTTTTAATATTTTGATGTTCTGTGTAAGTGGAGTCAGCACAAAACTGCTCATCAGAACAGAATTTTTTTAGCAAGCTTTTTCATTGTTCAGATTTGTACTTTTAAATGATTTATTAGAGAAACTGTAATTTTAATGATATATGTTTATGATTTCACTAGCAAAAGGTTTATTCTGTTAAACATAAACCCAGGCAAAAAACTACTGGAAGGGAGCAAGAAAGATTTTGCCTGAAGAGACTATGAGCATTCTCAGTCTTCAGAGTGGAAACTACTTCAACATTTAAAAATATTTTTCTGGTAAACGATAATTAGAATCTAAACTTCCTTCAATAATTTCTCTCAGAATTTCATTTTCATTAGAAGTCTGTTAATTAAGAAAATTAAAACTTATTGTGACTTAAATTTCTGCACTACCTTTAAAGGTCTGGAGTATTTTGCTGCTGGTGTTATTTGTTGTTCTCATCAGTGTAACACTGTGAATGAAAGATTCCTTTTAATCCATTAAAATTTGGAGGTGAATACTATAAAGAAAAAAACAACCAAAAACTTGCTCCTGAATGAAAACCATTTCCATTGATCTGAAGAAAAGAAGGTGACTGGGAGTAAATTGCATAGACTTACAAAGCGGAAATCCTGTTTTACCAACCTGACAGCCTTCCATGGTGAGATGTCTGGTAGGTGAGGGCAGAGGAGTCAATCCTGCTTGTCTGGAATTCAGCAAGGCATGGAGAGACATGCTGTTCTCACAGACACACTGATGTTGTAGGGGCTAGGACATGGAACAGTGAGGTGGACAGAAATCTCAGGAGCTCAGCAGCACCACGATGTCCAGCTGAGGGCCCTTGGTGTACCCCTCTTGTCAGTGTCTGGTGGAGTGCTCAACATTAGAGACCTGCATGATGGGACAGGGCGCCTTCAGCAGGTTTGAGGATAAACCAGATGGCTGCTCTTTCCCAGGACATCAAGAGACTGGAGAAATGGGCTGACAAGAATTTCAGTGAATTCAGCAAAGAGAAGAGCAAAGTTCTGCCCCTGTGAAGGAACAGCTGCAGGCACCAGGACAGTCCAGGCAGCTGGAAAGAGAAGACCCTAGACGTCCTGGGGGCCATCAGTCAATAATGCATTAGGAAGGGTGTTGCCAGGGGAGGGAAAGAAGTGATTCTTCCTCTCTGATTAGTACTGGTGAGGCCACATATTGTGTGCTGCCTCCAGTTGTGGATTCCCCTATTCAGTGTAGTGCCAGGAAGTGGAAAGCTACTCAATCTTTAAAAGGATGGTATTGTGTCAAAATAACTTAAATTGTTTAATTTTGGGCAATGCAAAAAGGTTAGTTGAAAAGGAAGATGATTAATGGATGCTCATTTGTGCCAACCATTGAAAATATCTTCCCACAATAGTTTTCAATCCAAAAGATTTAGATGTCCACTTCATGCCACTTAAATGTCACCACTTAAAGTAATCACAGCAAAGATTCCATCAAATGTTCTCAAACTGTGGAGCATCATTTAGCCCTGCTGTGCTATGAATATTACCTGGCAATGAAATGATAGAACTTGTGACCTAAAGATTGACCCATCTGCTATTTATTTAGCCTTGGAAAAAAGTAATTCTATCTCAGAAAAACAAAACAAAAAAGGGAGAGAAAATTGCAGTTTGAAACTGTACCACTGATAGGGTGATTTCATTTTATAAGTATATTTAGTTTTCTTATGATCAGAGACTCAGCTTCATGTTTGTAAACTATTGTTGAAATACAACTGAAGGTTTAAGTAAATTTAGTTTCTTTACTGTTTAGTGAATCTCATCGGTAGCTTCTTGAGCTGAAAATGTAAAAAGCTGATCATGAATAACAGAAAAAAGATCTGTAAGAAATTTATGGTGATCACCTTCTGTCTGCATAATGGAATTTTATGAAGATGCTTGGCAAGTTAAGGATTTCAGAGCTGTTAAATTCCTCATATTTCAGCTGGAGCATATGGCTGACAAGCCATGTTCCATCCTTACATAATGGCGTCCAGAACTGAAACATTCCATGCTGGTCTGCATTCTGTTAGGGAGGGTCAACCAAGGCAAAGCCAGTGACCAGATTCCTGGACAGGAAAAACTGAAGGAAGGTCTCTTTGCCTCTCTGCACTAAGCCTTCAGAAATTCTATTGTTTTTGGTGTCCTGGCCCAAACCACTCTTGGTCTCCTGCTTTTTCAATGATGAAAAAGCACCTTTGAGTCTCCTAAAAAGTGAAGTAGTATTTTAAAAGTTTTTGGAATTTGTGTGTATAAGGATTTTCAAGGTGGCTTTATCTTTCTTTCTTCTCTTGTAATGGGACATGTAGTCCTTGATATGAAGAAATCCCTAGGACACCCAGCTTTTCAAGATGTCTGGCAAACCTCCAAAATTTTTCAGCTTCTTTACAACAAGAAATAAGCTCTCTGATGAAACCCATCTTTTTGGATGTAGAAAGCAGTTTATGTGGCAAAAATCTGCTCTTCCCTCCAAGACAGGAAATACAGAAATATACTCTTCCCTCCAAGATAGATTAGTTCCACAGTTATGACTTCCAGTTTTATTATTAATAAGGCATGATGTTGATCATCTTCTTGTCTCTTATTTAAACAAGATGGCCATTCAGCTCTTTCTAGTACAGCTTTGTGCTCCTTTTATTGAGTAGAATCTGTTTCCTGAATACTTATTTTTTTAAATACGCAAGCTCTGCATTAGATTTCAAGCTGCCATCTAATATCATTCCTTGGGAGAATTCTTGCAAAGGTTCTATCCATAATATCACCTGAAAGAAATAACAGAAAGAGCCAGGAATGAAAAAAAACCCCATCCCTCCAAATGACCACATATCTGGGAACCCAAACATTTTTAAATGATGTTTGGAAATTGAATTAATTTAATTTTTCTCTAGAATTAGAAGGGATGCATTTTGCCTGTAAGGCACAACCCAGTGAAACCTGAAGTTCAAAATACAATGCCACAGCAGGAACAAATGACAGTGTGTCTGGATTTGGAGGAGTGCAGATGAAAGCTATCATTTCTACCATTTGAGCAATGATGTGGGGTCTGTAGAGCTTTGGACTCTAATGATCCAGATGATTGTCTGGATTCTGTTTCAACACAGTCTGGAAATGCAGAGAAGAAGGTCTCAAACTGCAAACTCCCAGTGGTGGATATTACTGCAGAACTTTTACTTCCCTGGGTTTGTGATACGTATGAGATGATGGTGAAGAGTATAAAGATATATTCTTCCCTGTCATCTCTACTTATCTGTATTAGATCAATCTGTCTGTGCTCCCATTTTATCTCAGCGGTTATAAGTGTAAATAATTATAGATTTTATTAAGCAATTTTAAGTAGTTGCTTAGATTCTGTATTTAAATTTAATCTACTAGAACTATTCTAATAATTTCTTTTCTGCTGCAATCAAAGATCTTCTCCTCACCTTGTAAATTCTGACATGCTACATTTAGCATGTCCACATCTCTGAGCCTCAGGTGACATGTATAAACTGCGTGGGTTGGTTACTCCTGTACTTGACATAGTGCACAGATCAGAGCCTACACTTGAGTTGCCACTTATACAGGATTATCATTCAGCATCCTAAGCCTCTTTTTGAAGGTCAAATCTGTTTTTTCTTTGTGATATGTCAGAAAGATTTAATAGCATCTGTGTCCAAAGGGGAGTTTCTTGCAAAAACAGGCCTGAATTTACTTCTAATTGTTTCTGTCTGAAATTCAAATAATTTCTCAACTTAGGAAGCATACAGTTCCAGTGTGGGGTAATTGTTTTCCATCTGGACACTCTCTGGTGGTGGTATTTGGTGTAGCTATAAGTAAATAAATGAAAGAGTCAAATAAATGAAGACATCTGTAAATAATTTATTTGCTGATTGATGGCTGGTAAACAAACTCTAGCTTCTTTCTTTGGTTAAATTCACAATCAAAACTGTGGAGTGAGATATACACCAGCTTACTACAAGTTTGAAGTTCAAAGGTAGACTATGAGTGAACCTCTAGAGATTCCCAGAAATACCAAAGAAGTGGCAGACAAATTCCAGTTAATGCTGCCTCTGACCTCAGCAAGCCCCTCGCTGAAACACTTTAAAGCATGCTAAAGCCTTTCTTGAAATCCTGCCCTGGTTGTCTACCTGCCCTCTGTTTTGATCAGCTCTCTGTAGCCAGTCTTTCAAGGAGAAGAGTGACATGGCGACCCAGAAGAAGTTCACTGTAAAACTGATGATGCTGTCAAGGACAGACAGGAGTAAATAAAGCAGAGAAGGAAGAGGGCGGAAAAAATGAATGTTGTTCTGTTTCTCTGGAAACTTACCAGGCTCGATTCAGTGTTTGCACTTTCTCAAGGCAATATTTTTCCTTTCCCTACTTTGTCCATGTGAACTCTCACTAATGCAAAAACTATCACATGAGCATTCTTATTAGTCTTATTGATATGCGCTTTCATACTAAGTGCAATGTTTCTGCTCATGGATATGTTGATCTATTTATTGCTAAGGTTCATTATAAGAGGGGAGCACTGTCAGAACTCTGAATGGGCAGCCTTGTAGCTGAATACTTCAAACCCATTTTTGGAACACTTGCACTGAAGTAACAAAAATGCCTGTGAAATATGACTTTTTAGCTTGAGCATTTGTATGCCTACTGGACTGAATTTCAAATAGGACTCATTCAGATATCAGACTCCTGCAATTAAAAACTGTGCTTGGCTAGCTAGTAAGTTCATTATTACACACTTTATGGTGTAAGCTGCAAATTAGCTACTCAAAGTCCATAGTTCAAAGGATTTGCAGGCCTAGAATTATTCACTGAACAAGATTGTGAATAATTTCAAATAATGAATAAATTCAATATACTTCTTGTTCTGTCCATGCATAGCCTCTGAAGAGGGAGAGAATAAAAAGGGGAAATCAATCAGATAAATTATTCATTGAGAATTATTTGTTCGGCTCTAATGCTTATGTACTTAGACAATATTTTCATTGGAACAGACTCTGAAGAGCTCTTCAGCCTGCATATATCTCAGCTACAATTCTTCTGTAAAATGTATTGAGGTTCTTTTTAATGCACATACCTAGATCTAGTTGTAGACAGTAGGATTTATCTGATTTCATCTCCAAGTTCTTGACTAAGTTTAGGTACATCAAGAATATTTTAACAGGAATTGGTTTTGTGAAAATAGTTCTTTGTCATTGACTGTGCCTGCATTTGGAAATAGTTCTGTGTTCATCCCAGTTCAACTTGCTGCTGTTCATGTCTGACTTGGCTATTTCCAGTAGTGTGGCAACTCAGATGTTTTCTTTCAGGAATTAAACTTTTTCATTGTGTAGTTAAACAACATCAGCATAAAATTTAATCCTATTGGGAGAACTACCTCTCTGTACTAATTGTCATACTTTTAAAGGAAACTAGGATCAAGGAAGTACAGCTCAAATTAATGTGCTGAGCACCAAATAAAGTTCCCCTAAAATATGTATTGTTAAAATAGCTTGTCACGATATTAACAGACTCAGCTATTTGTTTGCTATTTAATTGATTCTGTATCCCTTAAAAACCAGAGGGTAAGTGTGGAAAGGGATATTTTTTCCTGCTCACAGTAATCTCCTCTTTAAATGTAAATATCTTTGCTGCTCACTGGGTCAAGGAGACCAAGGAGTTTGGTTCTATCTCATGTAAAATTAAGTGAGAGAATAGGGAGGAATCAGGGTCTCGGATATCGAAAAGGGAAGAATATTAGATGAAGTAGAACAAATACTTGCTCTCATATTAATGACTTTTAAACTAACATAAAGAAGTTTAATTTTCTTCCTTCTAATAAGCATTCTGTTACAATCACTTTATTTCAGTAAGGCAGAGATGACAGTCCAAAGGCACAATTCAAGTAGCTGTAAAATAAAAAGTGAAATGAATTCTTACCAAAAATAGCTCTCTCATGCAATTTTGCCATCATTCTTGTTACAGCCTTGCTGATTGGGAGCAGTGGGGGCTGGAACTGAGAAGCTGTGCTGATCTTGGCTCTGCTACTGATTTAGCATCATCCATTGACAAAGTTCAGTTTTTTATACTATCATAAGATGCTATGCTGACATCTTTTTCTCATATTGATTCAAGAATTTGGAGAAGGATTGTCTTTTATTTTATAATGTACAGAGTTTAACACAGGGGCATAATGTTGATTAGGGCTTCAATGTGGTACTATAATAGAGTTAATAAATAATTCTTGACAGCAGTCTAAGGATGGAGGTATGGAAGGAAATGAGGCATAACTTTTGAATAACCTTAATTCAAATATCACATATGCAAAGGAAACCACAAGGTAAAGTCAAACTTCATTTCACAGGACAGTTCCATAATCTGTGTGACAAGAAGAAATACAGTAAAACACATCTCTATGGTTCTACAGACCAGAATGCCTGATTATTTATATTTTTCCATGAAGTCAATAGTCCAATTAAATACAAAGCTCTGTGATTTCCACTTGATGATCCTTTTCTGGATGATTGTATATATTGCTTAGTTTACCTATAGGTTCCTTATGAATCTTCTTTTAATGAAAGACGTGCAGAAAGATTGTCTGTCTAATATGATGAACTCAACTTTTCCCTTATTTGCCTAGTGTCTAGGAAAAAATAAGTTGTAATATTTTCTCTTCCTATTGCTTCTTACTTCCTATTTTTTTTTTGCAATTCCGTGTATCATATTGGTTTCTTTTATTCCATTAAATAATTCCTCAAGATTTGCAAAAGTTAAAATTGAAAAATAGAGAAAAAATACTTTTTAAGTATATGATTTCCTGCAAAATGGAAAGTGGGTGTTTCCTGTTAAATATGCAGTAAATGTTGGTTTTTTTGCATACACACCTGGTAGTACTCAGGTCATGCTAACATTAGTGTGGGAGGTTGTTTGTGCTTCAGAGCAGTTGGCAAAACTGCAGCCATGCCCATTTAACAAGCACTAGGTCATGTTAATCAGTAATAAACTGCACTGAGTTACACAAGCACTTTGAACGAAATCATATCTAAAGTTCTCCAATTGTTCCTCAGACATTTTACAAATACTTTCTTCTTCCTTGCTCTTGCCAAAATGTTTTAATCTTTCTTTTTTTTTTTTTTTTCCCATTAGTGGCTTTTTCCAAAGGATGAATTGGAAAAGTAGTCAGTTCCACGTGTAGACTGATACATGGAAATCATCTGGTATAGGCTGCACACATTGCACATGACTGGTTCACCCTGACTTTGCTTCACCAAGGCAATTTCACAGTGGGAAACCTAAAAAAAAGCCCCAAACATGGAAAAGACAGCACAAGACACTTTAAACTAGAACAGGACAATTAAAAAACATATTAAGAAGCAGTTAAGGCTCTGTCGTTGCTGCATGCAGTATTCAGCACAGAGTTGTGTGCTGGCTCTTCCTTCTATTTTCTCTTGGTATCAATTACTGTGAGCATCTGAGGAACACTGTGAGCAGCAAAGACAGCTACAAAAATACTTGAAAAAAAATCTGAGTAATTTTTCTGTGTAGCAAAAGCCTGAATTTGTCAATTCGCTCCCTGTAACTGCGCTATCTGTGAGCAGATGGAGTGGTTTTAGCTCAGTGCTGTCTGCAGGGTGAGAGAACCGGCCATTTGTGGGGGAACCCACGCTGGGAGCTGAGGTGGGCTCAGAGCTGGTGGAGGAGTCCTAGGCCATAAAGGGCTGCCCAGGTACATCCCATGGGACAGTACTCAGGAGAAATGAGTGTAAAAGACACCGAGGGACTCAAAACTGGATTGTTCTCCAAAGAGCTCATTCTGGTCTTTCTGAAGTGCCTGGGGGACGAGTCACTCACTTCAACAAGGGCAGAATCAGATGTTAAAACCAGACTTCCCAGTGTCACAGTGAAAGTTATACCAAAGGCCATCGCTTGTACAGAGATGGTCACCACCACATTTCTATGAGACCCACCTTGGAGGAGCAAGTGCGAAACATTGCATTTTTTCCAGCCTTGTAGCTACTCTTGATCCAGCTGTCTGGCCAACAGACTGCTCCTGCTTCTGTTGTTAAGGGGTGTTTGTGGCTGCAGAAGAGATTCCAAGGTTTTTCTGTGAGAGAGTGCCTGCAAAGGACCCAGTTCCACAGCATACACTTGGACAATATCAGACATAACTTCTCTTTGACCTGGGCGTACAAATGCAAGTTGCTTGTTTTTGTTGGTAACTGGGATGGAATCAATATTTTGCCTGCATTAGACACATTGGTTGATAATACAAAATTAAAATTTCTAGGGCCATTCCAATTCTAGTCACACATTCACAGGATTGTCATGGAAGTTTACAAAATCCAGCATTGTTCCACATAATTATTTCGTTTTTAAATTATATTCCAGCTGCTATGATACCACTGAAAATTTGCAAAATGTCCTTTGTGTGTGGCCCTGATGTGTATGGCCTGCAATAGTACTTTCATAATAGAATTATAAATTAGCTGTGTAAAGATTATAAAGGTGTTTGGGATCTGAATGAAAAAGAAGACCATTTATATTTCAGTATTTGGCAACTTGGTGAATGTAGGCAAAGGGTGTTTGTCATCAACAGAATGAAAAGATCCAAAATTACCCAGAGCAAGTCACTCAGGAGTGGAACTTGAGAAACAAAAAAATTCTTGCTTTAAATCAAAATACAAAAAAAGGTCAAGATTTGTTTGTCAGAGACCCAAGAAAAAGACAACAAAAATATTTTTAAATCTACCATGGGAAATTAATACTGAGGTGATTTTAAGGTTAAGGCTGGGAACATAGCATTGTCATTTTAGAATAAATACCAAAAACAGATGCCACAATTTCATAAAATAAACATGCAGTGAAAGGGTAACACAGACATTAGCAGCAAACTGAGCCAGTAGCCAATACAGTATGATGAGAAGGAATACTCAGTATGGTGTGATGTGCTGTAGAAGCCATTAGCCATATGGTACAGTGCGAACAGGGCCTCTGTGACTAAGTAACAGTTGTATGTTATGTGGTTTATAAAATAATTATGCAATGGCAAGCAACTCTTTTATAATTATTGGCTGTTTCAAAATATTTCTGCTAATCTGGAGGCATTTACTAAGCTGATGGATGCAGGCAGTCTGCTTCCTCTGTCTGCATGTTTGCAGATTGTGCAGAGCATCACCCTGCTAAAGGCAGTGACCATTTTAAGCTTGGCTATGAGAGATGGTATTTGTTTTTCTTTTCGAAGTCAGGGACTATCGACATAAATATAACTTGGTGGGACATTTGCCAAGGAAGAGCCCAGTAGTTACCCTTCCATTATTCACTGGCACTTCTTTGTTACCCTTCCTTTATCCATTGATGTTTCTGAAAATTGGAAGTGTATCACCAGAAAACCCCATTGCTCTCTATTGATGGCATAAGACAATGATTTCAGCAGATTCTGATTTTTATATTCTGCTGTGTCTTTCATGCTTGTATTAGAGGCAACAAAACTATCAGCAATTGAAGAACATCAAGCAAATATCTTTGGTTTAACCAACAAGAAGTTGGCACTAATTTCCTTTTCCTTTTCTACTGCTCCTCAAGCAAGCATATGGATGTGCCTGTTAGACATTTGTACATTGCAACAGTTTTGCTTTGAAATGGGAATAAAGTAATAAAGAAATAAGGTTTTGGGGAAACTCTTCAGCTACAAAATTTGCTGGCTAGTGAGACTTGGGATCCAGAGAAACTGGAGGCACCCTGCTCCTGGCTGTCCAGTTCTGATAGTGGAAGGTGAGAGGATCCTGCAGTACCTGGATCAGCTGGCTGGGACTAAGGTAGGGGTGTGGGTCTGAACAGCTGGGACATCAAACATAATCCCCAGAAGTCAAGCAAGATGCACAGCCTTTCTGCCCCTTTGGCACATGCTGCAGGCCAGAAAACACTTCCTATCTTCCCCCAGTAAACTTTAGATCCAGCATAAAAGACCAATTGTAAAATACGACAGGAAGAGCACAGGAGAGATCAAGGGCTGCCAGTATAAAGGTCTTTGAACATCCTCTGTCTGTCCCACCCACATGGGTCAGCTCTAGCTTGGTCCTGGACACATTACAGATCAAACATGATTTTTATTACATGCATGTGGTGTATTTCTGTGAGTGCTCCAGAACAGCCCTGGGATAATCTTCCTGTAGTAGGTACAGCTGCCATGTCGGTTTTCAGCTTTGGAGTGGTTGGTCAATTGATGTTCTGGTAGTGCAGGTAACTGATATGAATTGTAACTATTGCACTAGCTACACTAGGGACACATCATTAGAAATGCTGGAAACTACATTTGCCATGAGGTTTCTGACAAGACTTCAGTGCACTAAAATGAAATTCTGGTCTGTGTGCAAGCAGTGCAGGTCCACTGAAATTTTTTGCTATGACTAAAAACATTTTGCAAAGCTGCAATCCAATGGCATAATTTATAACACATTTCAAATACTGAAAAGGAATATGTTGTGAAGTATAATATGAGGATATACATTAGAAAATTTCACTATACAGAGCAATACATGCACACATACATATATATGCGTTTATACATTTTTCTTACAAGGAAAAGGCCATAGCTCATCAGGGATAGCAGCTGACATGACTGCTGAACCAGTTATTTTATTTTATCTGGTATTACTAGGGAAGATACCACTTTCATTTTTGCTGGCATTTGTAGTGTAAATGAGGAGCAACCTATCGTAAAATGTTGCTACTGAGATCAAAGGAAGCAGTCCTTACTACCAAGCTAAAATCATTCTGGGGAAATGTTTTTGATTATGGCTAATGATGTAATCAAGCCACTAAACTGCCTAGAAGTTGGAGCTGCAGCAGGCTGTACGCCCATTACAGAGCACCCAATCGACAGTAACACCGAAGGAAAAAGGTGTGATGGAGAAAACAAGACGCCAGTTAAATGTTTACTCTGATGGCACACAAAACTGGACAGATTTGATTAGAATACTTATGCTTGTCTTCTTAGGAGAAGAACACTGAATGGCTGAAGGTTTAGCACAGAAAAAAAAAAAAATCCAAAAAGCCAAAGGTGGAGAGGAAAGGACCACAAAAAGGTAATTTTTTAACATCTTTGATTTCTTTCTTTAAAGACCAATTACTTTCCTGTCCCCTGTGGGAGAAAAACATTCTTCTTCTTAATAGCAGAATCATTCTAAGACTTCTCTGATTCATTTTATATTTAGCAGATTACAGTTTTGGAGTCATCAGTAGGAGAGAACCTAGCAAACTGACAGACCTGAAATCATGTCCTTTGATTGTAATTGACAGGGAAAGCGTTTAAGGTAAAGAAAAAAAAATATTTTATTCATCTTTGATTACACTGTGATGTGATTTGGTGACATAATACAGCTGTGAACTGTGGCAAGAAAGGCAATAATTCCTGCTTGAGGCTTTGACATGATGTAGCCCTTTAGTCTTCTTCAAACCAATGCCTCCAGCTACAATAGTGCCCTTGATGGAGTCTAGACAAATAGATATACAGACTGTTGCAATTAAGGAGGCAAATAGCTTTAAAATAACATTTCTCTAGGCCATGTATTTTTGTATTAAATGGCTAAGCTGACACATATTTTTCTTTACCAAAATTAAATCTAGATTATCTATTAAGTAATCAAGCATTGGATAAAAATTATTCACTTCAGAAGGGTTTTAAGAGTAACATGCATAGAAACTTTTTGAAATCTACAAAACTATTGAATGAGAAGCACCTACTAGAAGTGAAAGGTCCATTTAGTGAATTCACATGAAGAGGCTAGAAGGGCTATATATGTCTTGTGGATATCTTAACTTTTAAACTTATTTCCTTTGTATTTAATTCTCAAAATCTCACTTTAATATTCCTAACAATTTACTGTGTCAGGATCTTCAAAAGTACTTAGCAGCTCCTGGGCATCTCTGAGAGACTCTGTAAGAAATTATCAATAAAGGTTGAAAGAAATTAAGAACAATAAAATTGTGTTAGCAAACTTTACCTTAGGAAAGCAATTTCGTGCACTCTATCTGTGTGCTCTTGGAGTCTGGCTTACATCAATGATCTAAGTAGGACTGACCTAGACAGGAAACTACCGTAAGGGGGTTAAACTGAGTGTCCAAAGGGAAAGATGAGAAGTCACATCTATCCATTGTGCTGAAGTTTTTAACAATGCTGCTCCAGGAGGCTTAAAATGTCTCACTCATTACAGAAAAGTTTCCTTACAACCACAAGATGTGGCAATAATTTAGAGAACACATTACAATATGTGCTGATCATTTCCAAAAAACAAAGTGCAATCTCATGACCATGATCATGGTACTTCTTGCAAATGACTGGATTCCTGGTAGCACTCTGGTCTTTTAGACACAAGCAGTTTACCTAGGGCAGTAAAGAAAATGTTAGAAAATTCTGTCACGTCCTGTGATATATGCTACAAACATTTGAAAAACAAGGGATTTGGTCATCCTGATCAATATTTTCTGATGAAACTGCAAAGTCAGCAGCACCCACAGAATACAAAACTTATTATTCATGGCACTTCACATTTGTATTAAAAAAGTTATTTCTAAAATGCTTTTTCAACGGCTTTGTGTTTTCTGATTTATTCTACTATACATGGTTATGAAAATAAAGTATCATAAAGCATGTGTTCAAAGAATAGTGTTATTTCATGAGAAGAAGCCCCAAAATTCATCACCAAGCAAAGTTAATCACCACGTGAGTGTATTTGGAACATGTAAAGGACTGTTCTCAGTCACTGTTCTCAGACAGCAATAGCAGTTGCACAGTCCAAGTTTCCTGTTACACTGAGAGCTCCATCACACCACAGCACGAGCTGAGCTTCCTTAATCTCTTCCTTTTACAGTTGTCACTGTCTAAACCCCAGTGACCAGTTCTACCAATAAAATAATTCAAACTCCCTGCCCTAATTTTTTAGTAGATACAGTGATGGTGAAACTAAACACAGACCACGAACTTACAGTAACCCATGAAATAGCAACTGGATACTGTTAGGAATTGTACCTGGATATTACCGGTTCTATACCTGATAAAAAAACACTGACATCTTTCCAGGTGTATTCCTCTATAACTTGGAATGTTCAGAACTTCAGATATATGATGTCGTTAAGGCAAAAATGAAAAACAATAAACTCCATTAGAAGGCTTCATGTGAGCTGAAAGCAGTCGTGGTAATTTCAAACTTCTAATGATCAACAGAGTTTAATCACAGCATTTAAGAATTATTAAAAGCAGGGTAGTATCTGCATTCTGGAATTAGCCTTTCAATGCTCCCATATCTAAAAAAGGTAAAATAGTACACAGGCTTGAATGTCTTACTCTTTTATTTTCTTTTCTGTTTGATCATTGATATTACACTTTCTAAATTCTGAACCAAACCCCTGTGAGAGTGGACTTCAGCCTGAACACCAATACTAGGACAAGAGAAAAATTCAGTACCTAAGAAAAACATTTAATGACTCCTACAGGTTCTGTATTCACACAGACTTGAATGTTAATATTTTTACAGTGCTGTACTCTACCTATTGCTATGAATAGGCTTGGAGATTTCAGTTAGCACTCGTGAAAGAAATTCAACTCTAAAGGAATTTTACTACTCTACCAATAGTGTTGCAAAATTTGGCAATTATATATTAAAGTAAGACATACTGATTAAACTATATTACCGTATTTATTATCTGTTGTGTTTTTCACAGTCAGTTTTCTGTTTTCTTTGCAGTACAAAATAAAGAAAAAAAATACAACCTAAAAATAAATTTCAGATGAAATTTATAAAGTTATAGTTAAAGAAACATTATCCCTAAAATTACCATCTGAATGATAAGCAATTTTGAGAGTAATTATAGTGCACACTCTACATTCAATGCATTCTGATATATGGATAATTACTCCTGGTAATATGTGTTAGTTAGATTTTATAACAACAATAACAATTTATTGCAAAATTAATTCCTTGGCACAATTTAACATTTATTGATGTGAAGTCAAAGTGAATTGATTTTATTGCAGACCACTTGTGATACGTTTTCCGTGTGCTCCTGCCCTAATTGGTTATTATAGGTCATTTTGGTATTTAGTTTTAAAAATAAATTAATTTGGTACCAAGGTGCATTTAGTAAAATGGCAAGATATTTACAGCTCATGTGGTTTTATTTAAATAAAAAAATGGCAAGGTAATGCAATCATCTTTGGTTATAAAGTGATGGATGAATTGAAAACATTTCTGAATCAGGTCAATGGTAGTGATGATTAGTGCATTGTTAATCAAGTTGCTGAGATTGCTATCAAAAGCTTTATCTCTTTCACTCAGACTGGTGAGAGGATCATGAATATTAAACAGATTCAAATAGATCTGCACTCATGTAATATGGAGCACTACAAATGAAAAGGCTAAATGAACCCAGACTGTGACTTTATGCACTGATATATCTCTTAACCAAAGAGGAATGTCTAATCCATTTCTATACTTGTATGAGGCTACATACATTGCAAGAATACAAAGGTGAAGTATTTAATGTACCATATTCATTTTATTTACAGCCCTATCCGTGCGAAGAAAAAATAGTTGTGGAAAGGTTTTTCAGGATTGAAACAATACTGCTATAGGCCAGAGTTTAATTTCTACAACACCAGTAAAAATCTAAATAGTGCACTTGAAATCAGCAGCCTCATCTCAATTACATTGTCCCTATTTTATTATTGCTGGTTTACTTGAATTTCTGATTTAGGCCAGTATATAGTTTAATTATATGTCTGGAATCCTTTAAATCACTTCAAACCTTAGAGATATAACAATTAATGTATGTAATCAAAAATGTGTGGTGCAAATATGTGGACAGTGGAGGTCTGAAACCTGCACACATGCAGGTATGTGCTTAACTGATGCTCCTGAGAAACTCCATGGATATTCAGCTGGATCAACCAGGGACACAAAATTAAACTGCTTCTATTTTACAGTTACAAGGCCTACACTAAAACCAGGTCTTTGCTATCAAATACACAGAATGAAAATCCCAGATGAACAAAACAGAATGAAAAATCTAACGTTGTGCTTGTGTCTATTTGATAAGTAATATGTTAGAAAGAAGCCAGAATAGATCAGATGTCAGCAGCTATGTTACCAGGGAAAGATACTGACTCTAGACTGGGTTCTTTTAAAGCTGGTTTAAATAAGTTTAGACACCACTTAATGAGTATACAGCCTGTACCTTTGCAGTACAGTAGTCTGTAGTGCAAAAAGACCCTCAGATTGTCTCAGATGTGCTGCTTTTTCATCAGCAATGAAGTAGGAATTCTAACCTGCTCAAGAATGCGAACTGTGAGAGGTAAATTTGTATAAAACTACCATTTTACAGAAAAGACTTAGAACTAGGGCTCAGTGAGTTAATAGCAATGCAGTCTGAGATAGTCACCTATCTAGGGAGTATTTTTCAATACACTGTGGTCATTGGTAAAAATACTCTTTTTATTCATATATAGTTTAAGGGATTTATAGAGAATTTACAAAATTTTTATTAATGCAAGTGGCAGAAATACTGAAACTTTAAAAGATCTTGAAAATAATGCTTGTTTTGCACCTGTACCACAAAAACAAAGCTATTTTGAAGAGAAGGAATGTATACAGACAAATTACACAGGAAGTGTGTGAATGTTCCCAAACTCTTGTACTATTAGACTTACAGGACTGAAAAAAAGCAAAATAAACCCATTACTTGTCTCTGTATTTCACACACAACCATGGTTTCCTCTGTATAGGGCATACAAATTAAAATATATGGCACAAAAAATATCAGATCACAGCTTCTGAATCTGTAAATTTACCTTTTAATCTGACAGAGGCAATAAATGAAAAACATCCCCAGCCAAAGCTGATCCTGCTGATTTATGTAGACCACCCTGAGCACAGTGCAAGATAGAGACCACCAAAGTCACTTGTTCCGGTTAAACTACAGTGAGTCACAGTTCTGCATCCCTCTGTGTGTCTCTCCTGTTTAGTCTCTTCCCAGCACTGAGCCTGCCATTAATGACCCCCCTGCCTGCTGGAGCAGTTTTGTTGCACTCCAGCACTGTACTGAGTGAGCACATTCCAGACTGGAAAAGCAAACACATTAAAAAGCGCCATAGCTCTCTCATCACCTCCTCGACATCAGGATTTTTTATCTTTCATTCTCAGGGAAGACCATATTAAGGGGTGGATTTTATACTTTGATCTGAAGAAGCTGGGATTCCCAGAAGAGCTCATCTCTTTGAGGATGGAGACACATTGTGGGTGAGTGGTCAGGAAAGTCTGTCTTCTGTAGTCCTAACTTCAGTTTTTATCTTTGACTCTGGAGAGCACAGTGGACTGGAGATCTCTTGGGGGGGTCATCCATAGTAGCTTAGGCTAATCTGATGGATGGCTTTGAAGTTGAGGAGTAAGACCTTTAATATAACCAGATATTCCATGAAGACTCAGGCAGGCATAACTGTAACTTGTCTTTTAAAGTCAGATTCTAAATTTTAAGTAGCTGGAGCTATTCAGGTAACCTCTTTGTTGGCAAAGCTGCTGTAACACCAGAGCCTTTTTTTTATACCAGGGCTGGATGTAGCCCAAAGCATGCCAATTTTTTCCCCAGAGATTTGAACTCCAGATCTGAATCAACCAGCGGGGCCTCACTCATCTGCATTTCCTCCCTGTCACCTGGTAGACTCTGTTCTAATTGTGGCAAAATTGTGTCACTGTGCACCTGAACCTTGAAAGAAAACAAAGACACTCAAAAATGAATCAATAAAATTATGAAAATAAAATGCAGCATATTTTCTATACACAAGATGCATTTCTGAGAGTGATGCTAATGTATTACACAATAAAATGCAGAAACAATTGCAGGCTTTAGCACTTTAACCCTCTG
Organism: Petroica traversi; assembly: GCA_025920805.1. Taxonomy (NCBI): domain Eukaryota; kingdom Metazoa; phylum Chordata; class Aves; order Passeriformes; family Petroicidae; genus Petroica; species Petroica traversi. Next base: position 4,882,033 of record JAHLSL010000045.1, on the reverse strand, counting down.
TCCTTACTGCTGGCTCTTAACTAGCTGTCAGCTGACTGAAATCAGTCAGTCTCACTGTCTTGTGTGATCTTTTTTATGGGAAATACCACAACTGTCCCTGTAATTGCACGTGAGAAACTACACTTACCACTACTATATCTATATATATAATAAAATAGGATTGTTATTTTTTGCCTGATTTATCCTGGTGCTTCACTTACTCAGCAGTTTAAATCAACGTGAGCTTTGCTAAAGTTGGCATAATTAAAGTAGTGTGAAACTGATGTACATGAAAGGGAGGAATTGTGTGCCCAGTCTAGAACATGTCAAATTAACATTTGTGTGCTACTCTGCCTGAAGAACACTTCTGGTTCCTAAGTGCTGAGGTATTTGAAGTCTTACTGCAAATCCACAGAGCAAGAGCTGGCTTACATTTAATCAAAGAGTGGAAATAGATATTGAATACAGAAGCAGCAGTGTGCAAGAGGGAGCCTGTATGTCAGTTCCTCAAGGCAGCCATGGCCATCTTGGGTGTTTCTGGTTAGAGCTGAGTTTTAATGTATCATTATTTTAAATCAGCACATTTCATATATTTGACTAGGAAAAAGCTCAAAAAACCCTCTGTGTCCTGCAGAGGGATCTTAACAGATGAAGAAAAAAATACTCACAAATCTAAGTTGAGAATAAGGATTATTAGGAGATGCAAGAAGTTGATATTCAGTCAAATTACAGCCCTAAAGACATTTCAGGATGTCTTTGAAATCACTACAGTCACAGAAAAATGAAAGAGTAGCTAGAGAATGCTGGATCAGCTCTGTATCTATGCAACTGAATTGAAAAAAAAAGAATTCTGTCATTATACTTAGTCCATAGATCATTAATTTAAAGATGTCTGCAGGAAAGGTGTTTTCTTTGCCAGTGATATTCTCTCCTTCTATACAAAAGAGGGACTTTAAAAAAAAAAGTCAAAGTTCACCATCAAGGACATAGAAACAACTTATTCTACCATTATCAAAGCAGTGCCAGTGCTATTAAACAAAGCATTTCACAAGATGTTGACTAATTATTATAGTATATCATTAAACATATTTGGACTAAAGGTATAATCTGGCATAAAATAACAAAACTCCATGAAAGGAATGAAACTTGAATGACTGATAATGAGAGTTGAAGTTATATATCTACTTTCCAAATTGCATAGCTTAAGTAAATCTGATTCATTCTCAAGGACCAAGTTCCACTCACAGAGAAGAGTCTAAATTTTTTATTTTTTCAAGAAGAAGCAAATGGCATAACTAAAGAAATAAACAGCATAATTAAGAATATTAGTTATGTCTTCGAATTAGAATTCACTAAAAATATACTGCTCTTGAATTTCAGAGGGAGCACTTTCAGAGGAATTTGCTTCCTAAAGGTGAAAGTTTGGATGGAATGAGTGCCACTACCAAACTTCAGGAGATCACGTTTTTGTATTACATATTAGTATTCAAAAGATAAAGAACATCTGTGAAACCCCTCAAATACAGTGGCATGTGCTAGTCAATCTTTCTGAAAAGTATATGCTCAGCAGTGCAGCAAGACAAATGATTTTTAATAGTTCCTTTGGATGTAAATGTCAAAAGATTATTCCACATAATGTAGTTCTAAAACTTTGCTTAAAAATAGGCACGTAATAAGTTCAGGGCTTTTTGTAGCTTACGACTTGGCCAAGTCATTGTACTCTGAGAAAATGAATGACAGTTTTATTTTAGTTCAATATCAATGCTTTTCTAGCTGCATCAAAAGGGGGGAATTCATTTAATTTGAAAGGAATTTTCAAAGAATAATCTTAAGTATGACACAATGTCAAAGGGATTATGGTGTTTAATTGTTCGGTGTCCAAAAGTTAGTAAAACTGCAAAAGTTCTTCCTTTTTATCTGCTGTTCAGGCACATGGTTTGTGAGTTTCATAGCTGGTAGAGTTATGGGGCACAATCATCTCAACCATTAATGCATCCTCACCCACTTTGGCACCAAATTCAGACTTTTAGCAATAAAGCAGCATTTGCTGAAGTTCCATTGCTCAACTTGCTATGAGTACCACTATTTTATTACTGTTTCTCTTTTGAATGTTGTTCGTTATTTGTTCATCCTTATCTGTGTTTGAAAACATCAGATTGGACTCTTCTTCTTCCCCACGTATAGCTTTTTTGTTTTCTTTTTCAGTACCTCTGTTATGCTGTCAGAGGGGCTGTGTGAGTACACTTTGATGACAGCCTTCTTGCCATGGGAGTCTGGAATCCACTGCTTGTGCCCTTGACTTTGATCTCTCCCACTTGTACACAGGAAAAGCAGTCATACTATCTCTACTCTTCAATTCTAAGCTGCTGGGACGTGCAAGGCCCAAAAGCTGTGTGATGGCTCTTTTACAGCAACTGCTCTGCTGGCTGGATCCTCAGCACTGTGTTTGCATAACCCTGCTGTCTCTGGACATTTCTAGGGACACTGTGGCTGGGTGCTGAGGGCTGTGCTGGCCTGCACTGGTGGTCCTGTGCAGCCTCTCAGGTGTTGCCCTGCCCAGCCTATGGCTCAGGTCACTATTTCAGATGCCCCAGGGCCACCCATGCTGGCCTCAGTGCCAGCCTCCAGCTCCCACAGCCAGTCCCCAGGACTGCTGGACATGAGGCTGGGGCTGTCCTGGTGTCCCCCAGCCTGCCCTGCTCCCTGGCTACCTCGGGACACACCCTGGCTGCCAGGGCTGCTCCTCCTCTCTGGGGCATTCCCAGCTGCTCCAGCCCCTGGACACGCCTGACCTGAACACCCTGAGTGATTTGGATTTCAGCACTTAAAGGAAAGCACAATTTAAACCCCAAACTCCCCTTCCCTCTTTCCAAGCTCTGAGGTGTGGCAGGAATGCACAAAGGGCCTAGGAATGGATGTGACTGAACAGCAGAAAATGCCACTGGGGTAGGTGGGTTTGCAGTAAAATGAACTGAAACAACAGAAGTGCCTGACATCTTCAAGTCTCAGGTCTGAAGACAGGGCTGTGACCCCTGCTCTGGCTCTGCCTGACTGCCTGCACAGCTCTGTGGAGGAGATCAGAAGATCTTAAAGGGCTTTCTCTTCCTTGACTCTAAATCCAGTTTTTCCTGAATGTATTTTTGTATGTGTGTTTTTCATGAATGTGTCCATTGCCTACTCTGTTCTCTTGGCTCCGGGAGAACAATAACATGCAAAAGTAGACAACAGTCGATAGAGGAAAATTCTGTCTGCTTCCTCAGGATTCTTTCTGTCCTATTGTAGATCTCTGGACAGTTAATGCTGACAAGGGATCTGGAAAAGCAGCAAACAGCAGTGTTCCTCTCTGACTCCCAGCTGTGCTGCAACCCTGCTATGGAGTAGACTGGAGACAATCTTAATTCCCAAAGACAGACCAACAATATTTATAGAGCATTTTGTTCCTCGCCACTCCTGTTTTGCACAGAGAGGCCAAACAGCCTGAATATGAGGAGGAACTAGAGGCAGCAGCCAGAAGACAGCAGCCAAAAGGGAAAGCATAATCTCCCAGTATGGACAATGCAGCACTGCTGATAAATAAACCCACCGTGATACCTGTCGCCAGCACTAAAACAGCTAAAAATGAATTGGCAAAGAAGGACCAAATATGAGCATATATTGAAATTCTGTGGAACACCACAATGAAATTATTTTTCCAGGATCCAATTCCACTTGTGAAAGCAGTCAGGCCTCATTTTCAAACAAGGACTATAACAGATTCTTGATCATGAAAAATCTATTATTATAATTCTACTTTTTTTAATCAAAGTTTGAATAGCTCATATATTTTACCCAAATATACAGTTAATCCTTTGAGCAATTATTTTCATTAGCAGATGATGTCGTCTCATCAGAACACATCAACAAAGTGAATAGTTTACAAAAGCTGGACTTAGTGTAAAAGAAAGTGTAGAACTGAGGCCTTTTCTTTTTCTTTCAGAGTATTGGCAATACTTTCAAATGTCTGTTTAATCCATTCTGTCAGCAGTCTCATGAGCTGATGCCTCTGCTTTAGGCTTGTGTTGATTCTTTGGCCAAGTCTTAAAGCTTCATGGGTTTTGATACAGCACTGAATGAAAATCTTTGATGCTTGTGAATGTCGACTGCATGAAGTAAATAATGTGAGTGAGTTTAAATGCCCTAATTTTTTTTAAGCCTTCCAATCACACAAAACTGAAGGTAGAGAAAAGTCACGTGAAAAGGAAATAACATCCTATAAAGTGAAAATATACTTAAAGTTTCTAATCCTCATATCTCACATCCAGAGTCTGTTTCCATGCTATGGGAATAGTTATCCTGATGCTCATACCCCACTATTTCTAAAAAATAAAATAATTCAGTCAGTCTGCTGATCTGAGGATACTCATTCACCTTTTATTGCAAAAAGGTAAAAGTTGCAAAGTTGCAAAAATTTAGTTCATCAAGAGGGAATGAAAAACACTCATACTTAATGGATAAATCAAGAGATCAAAATTAAGTTTGGAGACTTGATATTTTAGGAAGTCTCAGTGTTCCTCAGCATTACAAAAGGTTTACTTTTGACACATGGTTTTCATGTCAAAATCACCGTCAAAAGAACAGTGAATGAAGAGAGATTCAAGGTGGGAGGGAGTATTTGGAGAGGAAGAAGATTATTATGACATGCAATGAAAAATGTGTCTAAAAAAAGCCCTCATGAGAAACCTTATGCTTTGCAATTTTTTGTGTTCTGGCTGCTGGGGTCCAATAAACACCTGGCAGAAACCCTGAACCAAGGACATAATCAACACACAGCAAAAACCATCATCATGAGCAAACCTTGGCTAACTTCTCTGGCAAGTACAAGGCAAACAGAGAAGTCCTAATTTTCCTGATAGGGAGTAAAAGATAGAAACAAGTAAAGATTTTCAGCCTTTGTAAATAAATGGCTTAGAGGGAGGAAAAGTAGGACATGTTTAAAAAAAAGTGGGCACAGATTTAACCTGATTGATAGGAAAGGAGTCTCCATATCTCTAGGGGTTTGAGAAAATGACAGTGACAACTGTTGTGCCTTCCCAAGTAAGGAAAATAGAAACTATATTTTAAATATCTTTTTAAAAATAATTTCTATTCCTTAGTTTTTATTTAGCTCATTTTTTTTTCAGCTGAAAGGTAAGGGGATATTAGGAGGAGTGAAGTACAGAAAATAATTTCTTCATACATCACTCTAGCTTGCTTTGGGGTGTGTAGTGGAAAATGATGGTTTTCTTGTGATGGACCATTTCTTTTCCTCCACATCTCTCAGAAAGTTGAAATTTTATTTAACTAACATTCTCTGCAGCTGATGGTTCTGCTCTGACACATCTTTCTATTTCCACAGGCCTTTCCCAACAGTCCAAGGGGTTAATAGAAATCTATTAAATGCCTTTAAAATACATTTCACATGTTGTTGTGGCTGTTTCCTGGTGTGAATCTCTTATTATTTTACTGAGCCTTTTAGACATCAGCTGCTCCCCTTGCACTGAGCATTTGTAATCCCTCTGATTTGCCTGTGTCCCTGCCACAGCAGTTAGATTACTGAACCTTGGGGTTTTGTCTTGTTTTATACATGACTTACAAGTTCCAAAAGTTAAATATTGCAGCTGGACCAAAATGGGTCTGATCTTGCTTTTGCTGGTGGCCAAGACACATTCCCGGCAGTGATAGGGGACTCAAGAAGGAAGAAGGCAGTGTGGGTTAGCAAAGCTGGCATCCAGGGCAGGTTTCTCAATAGAAGAGGATCACTAAAAATGTTTTTCTTGTTTTATTTTAATTCCAGTTATTTTTTATTTATTTTATTTATTTTTTTAACTTTATTTGCTTGAGGATGCGTTTCCTTCTGGCCACAGCTGCTCTTGCTCGCCCTCTGACGGCGCTGAGAGCGCTGCACGGCAGTGCCTGGCACAGCCCGAGCGACTTTTCCATCCCAGCTTCCGACTGCTGGTCATCCTCATCGAAAATAACACACGCACCACGGGATTACATTTGCACTTGATACACGACCTAAAACATATTCTGAAATTCTTTTACTCGCTTACATCTCAGATAAATCCTGGCTTTGCCTGCCCTTTTCATGCACGGGCTGAAGTTCGTGGAAAACACAAGGATGGTTTCAGTTTGGTGGGTGCTCGGGAGAAAAAGTCCTAGACCTGTAGGATGAAAGGATACTCAGGATACACAGAAGGGACAGGATGTAGCGAATTAAGAGTAAGAAAAACAATATCTATAATGTGAAATGTTCAAAGGGTTTTTCCACAGCTTCCTGGATGTCTCTATATTGCCTATTTCTCCTCTGAAGATATGAAACGTGATTTGATCCACAGCCCACTGTGGTTTCCATACCTTCACTGTACTTGGAAAAATTAGGTTTGAAAGCCTTAAAGTTCTTTGTACTCAAGTCTCAGGTTACAAAAGAGGTCAAGAAGAAACGTTTGAGAGCAGAATTTAGAGAGCTTTTGTTTATTTGTTAGTTTTAAACCAGGAAATTACAGTAAAGCAATGATATTGAGAGGAAAGATAAACAAAAGGGGAGACTCCTGAGTAATCACATAGTCAATGCAGTAGTAAAGGGTCCCATGTCTGCCAGAGCACATCCCATCATGGAAAAGCCAGGTGACATAATGGTCTGAGCTGCTGAGATACTCTGCTGCAGGTGATCATATGGACAAAAGATTTAACAAGCTGAGTACCTTATTATTACCTATTTCCACTGCTTTATTATTATTTTCTCTAGACAATTAAGACCACATCTTGTGCTTCTGTGTTATCATGAGAGAGAGAGAGAGAGAGAGAGAGAGAGAGAGAGAGAGAGAAGAAATACTAATTTTTACAGATTTTTTAATCAAGCCCTTGAACTGAATTAATTATTCTGCATGATTGTAGCTCCAGAAAAGCTTGTACTAATTTCTTTTAGTGTAAGACACAGTGTAGAGATACATAAATACTGTACATTTAGAGGGTAAGACTCTGCTTACTAAATTTAGTGTTTCATTTACGCATCGATCCAGACATCTCAGTTATGCTCAGGAAGTCATAAAATTTACTTCCCTCAATATAGCAAGGTACTGTTTTTCCTACGGAGTTAGTGTTGCATAAAGAAACAGCTCACAAGCAAGGGAAAAAAGACAGACTGTGTATCTTTATCATCTTTAAATTGCACTGCTAAGCTTTCCAAATGTAAAAGGCAATCTTACAAATAGGACATCCTGAGAAACAGTTATGTTAACTTGGTGCCCCCAGAAATCTTCATTCCTAGACACCTTATTATTAGTTGATACCACAATGCCTTGTGAAATGAATGTTGTGGCTCTTTTTCTAGTTCCTGAAGCATCTTTAATATACAGAAAAACATCCATATGTTGCAAATATGTGGATTATGTAAAAAAGTTTGACCATAATGATTTTTCTGTTGTTACCACTTCTGTTTGCAGAACATCAGGATCTTGGGGACAAAATAAGAAGGTGTTTTGGTCTTGACCTTAGTGGGGAAAAGATCTCACCTGCAGCCTTCCACTCTAAGGGTATATAAGAATTCTATGTGTGAGCCTAAGCTTCTGAGGCCATTGTTAAGACAGTGATTTTTCTGCTCCTCATGTTTTCTCTGGCTTTTGCAGAGAAAGTTCATGCACTCTTTCCTGCTCTTCTGTATTAGGACAAGGTTTTCTTTGCTTGTACTTTGCTCAAGAAAAAATGGCTGATTTTTTACCAGGGCAAAGGTCAATGTTGTCTGTCTTTTCCAATATTCCCAGAAGATTTGTGCTTTCATACACTTACTGATTATTCAAAGCATTTTTCTGGTCTCAGTGTACCAGTTCTAACAAGTTTTCCAGAGTGTATTCTGTTGAGTAGGCAAGTTGCACGTAATGTAACTTTTCCTCTATAGATATCACACTGCTTTATCTGATGCTTCCTACTTTCACTGTCTCATTTTCTGACTTTTAAAATATGGAGGTAAGAGTTTAAAGCTGTAATTTATTATTCCACTTGCTAGGAGCCCAGCAAACAAAACATTGCACTAGAGCAATGTTACTTCTAAGTTCTGTCTGTCTGAACCCATTAAATTAACCATGTTTGGCATTAAGGATGCACAGGAATTACACAACAATCCTCTTGTACTGGCAGTCCTAGAAAAGAATTTTGTAGTGAGAAAGGGAAATGTGCATTCCTGGCTCTGTCATGGGGTGGGAAAGGATGAAAAATATCAATGCAACAAACTCTTCTGATGGCCAGGGTATTTCAGAGGCTCAGTCAGGGACCATCACACTACTTCCCTACGTAAAGGGCATTTTGGTCCAATTGATTCTTGGTTGAAATGCTTCCTTTGTGTGCAAATCTGAACAAATGGAACAGGAACCCTGAGACTCTGTGCATTTCACACACATCAGCCTGTCTACATCCCTCTGGTACTACTGTTTTTCCAGGAATATTTTACAAAATCTCTCTTGCTCTCCAGGGCAGCTCTTGATCAAGGGCAAGACAACACATCAAATGTGGCTTTCCAAATTTATCTGAAGACACTGCCACTCGTTTCCACCATTTGCTTTGGTGCTTGTGTTCCTGTGACCAGGGTCCCCTCCCAGTAATTGCCCCTCCCATTCATACCTGAGCCATTGCCTAGCTCATGTTCACTCAAAGAAACAAGAATAAAAAAAGAAGCAGTACTTGAGCAAGTCAACCTTACTTGGGGCCTCAAGAGAGCACTTAAAACTTTGGTAATTTCACTAGCCTAATGTAGGATGACAGTAGCATGTCATATATAGCCAATTTTAAGTGTTTGTGAGAGCAGAAGGAACATTCTCCCTTTAACTTTGAATTTATAAATGAATACTTGATTAAAAAAATATTTTGACATGCGTTAGGTGATTCAATTAAAGTCTGACAGTAACATTTGCTATTCTGTGTTAAAGTAATGAAAACAGAATTTTTATTTGAAATTTCTGATAAAGATGTGAAGGTACTGTTCTGAGCTGGTTTTTTCCCCTAAAAGTCTTATTTTAGAAAATAATTACTAAAATCAAAGTCTATTTTCTCCTTCAAATCCACTGAGGTTAAAATAGATTAGCATTCACTTAGTTCTCATTGTATACCAAAGAGCTGAACATATTCTCTCTCAAACAGCAGGGGAAAAGTGAAAAAAAGCACAATTTAATTACAGTGTTAGTGTTAAACCCAAACTAGTTAGGAATGAATAAGTATTTCTGTTGAAATTCTCTGAGTTCAGAGATTTATTAACTTGGTGATAAGATTCTCCTAGGGCAGAATCCTACTGCACAAACATAGTTTGGAAACAAAAGATAGACATTTTTCAGAAACTGAGATGTAATAACTGCTAAAACAGCAAATGAGAATCATATTAATTTTATTGCAGTTTCATGATTTCAGATCCACTTTATTATCAGAGCAGGAATTTTAATTTCTCTACAGGCTTTCTGTGGCATTCAGCATTGACTCAGCTGCTGAAAATTGCATTGCTCCACTGAACTCAGTAGACCAATAGTGTTTAAGCTGCAAATTTAACACAGACTTCCAGAGGTATCCAGCTCCCAGATCCTCAAGTGGCTTCTGAAAATCCCAGATGTTGTAATAACCTACAGATGATGTGGCCTTCTCATTTTGTCAAACAAGTCTCACTCTTGAAGAATCTGCAACGTGGGATTTCTCTGAAAGAATCTTTAGTTATTTTCCTTTTATTAGTCTTTGTTTGTTTGTTTTGTTTCTTTGCTAGTTTGTTTTTTCCCCCAGGGCAGGGAGGATAACCTTATCTAGTATGTCCTTGTTGCTGAGGAGCCCTTCCAGCACAGGAGGGAATGGAACATGTATAACAGCCCTTCAGGAGGAGCTCTGGCCAGCCATGCCATACTTTTTGAGTTTGGGTCTTTCTTTAGAAGCCAGATCCTGAAATAGCATTTAGACAGACAAGCACCTAAACTGCATAGATTCTGAAGCTGATTGGTCACTATTAATATTTATGTATACAAATAAATTTAACATAACAGCAATAAATGTGCTATTTTAAAATGATGGGTCTGCCCATTTCTCAAAACTTGCAAATATTGGCCCAGTTTCCAAACTTTCAATTTTGAATTATGCACCAGGAAAAGCCAACACTTTTCAGAAGTGGCAGGATCCTTTGTTTGAGGCATTATGGTTCTCCCATATAGGAAAAACATTTTTCAGCAGTTCCAATGCATTGTTACTCCATGCCATTTTCACATTCCTTAGCTAAATAAATAAATAAATAAATAAATAAATAAATAAATAACGTGGAATAAACGGAATACATTTTGGCTCTCTGGACTCATCTAGTTGAGCTGAAGTGCAGAGAAATAAAGATTAGATCAGACTCATTATTTTAAGAGTTATTAACATTTTAAATAAGTAACATCAACATAGTTCATCAGGAGCTGAGGAGCTAATTTTGGCTCTGGCAACTGTGGAGTCAGCCTAAAGAAACCAGTGAAAGATTGTTCCCTCCAATATCACAGTCCCTTCTTTATCTAGAAGGGCAGAAACAGACAGGGTAACCCATCACCAATAAATCAACCAATAAATTCTACAGTCTCCTTCTTCTCCAGGACATTTTTATGTAAATCTCTGCCAATTTGAAAAGGCTCCCTCTTTTGGGGTCCTGGAGGAGACTGGAAACCCTGCAAAGAGCTTTTGAGAGATTTGTTTCCTTCCTTGGTGGATTGAGTGGGAGGGATGACACTCATTCCAGTGAGAGATATACTGGACTTGTCCTTCCTAGCAAGTCTATTTAGGCTTGTCAGAAGTTGATGAGCTAATTATGGCTCATTAGATGAAAAGGAGTCTATATTTAAGCTCATTTAGGGTTGGTATGGGAAAGTTAATAATATAGGTGGAAATAGAGGGAAACTGCTAAGGCTGCAGAGAATCTCTTTCTAAACTCCATGAGATTTCCAGATAATCCCTGAAGCAGAGTGGGAAGGCAAGGCAAACTTTCAGCTGAAAATTGGAAAACAATGGTGTTACTTCCTCAGTTCCCCTCTTTCCCCTAAATTTAAATGAGAAATAGTCTAGAAAAAAAATATAAAAACATAGAACTAAGGCCATCCTCAGAAAATTATGCCATTCAGGCTGCTGGAAAAAGAGCAGGTTCTCTGAGAAACACTGTCATTTTTGCAACTCTACCAAACAACATAAAAAATTTTCCCATTCAAAATATCAATATTCTGTGTCAGAAAAGCCTGACTGTATAACTTCAGAAATATGTCATCTTATCAGTACATAATTCAGAACCAATATGAAAATATTTCACTTATAAAAAGAGTTTTGCTTAGTTTGGCCATTTGTAGTCTTCAATTTTCCACAGGAAAAAAAATTCTCCTTTGTAATTTCCATACAGGCAGATTGTCTATTGAAGCAACCACACAACTATTTGATCTTGTGTTATTCTCTGAGTGTTCAACATGTCTGCACTGCAAGTTTTCATTGCATTCTGAGAGTTGTTGGGTTTTTAACATCCATCTTCTTAAATGCTCACTACACAATAGTATTCAATAAGTATTACCAAAGTGAACAAAAACAAAGAATAAAAAGAGTAAATAAAGAGTAAAACAAAAGAGTAAAAAAAAGAGTTTTGCAGTAGCAAACCACATTGTTTCTGAGCTGGGTGTAGTTCCTGAATGCACATGTATGCACTCAAGTAGTCAGGATGAGTTAATTTAAGAGGAGCTGTGTTGATTTCTGCACCTTCACATTTCTGTGCACCAAACCTGTGGTGTGCACTGCACCTCTCCAGGCTCCTCTGCATGACACCCAGAAGCTGCACACTGCTCAGTCTTACCTCATTTTACAGCATGACTTCATATGATGTTACATCAACAACACAAATTACAAAGTCTGGAAAATTTAAAGTAAGAACCTGGCCTTAATTTGCACGATATTCTGTTCCCTTCTTGTGGTGAGTGTTGGCTTCTGAGTAATTTTTATTTCAAGATGAATCATTTCTACAGATATATTTTATCACTTGATTCTTGAGTGAGGTAACACATCCTATAAGACAAGATATGTCTAGACATTTGTTCTTCTGCTTTCTCTTGAGCACTGCACATTTAGGGATTTTTTTCCTTTTTTACCATCTCTCATTGTTTTGATAACTGCTATACTACTGTATTTGATGTGTATGCCCTTGAACAGACTCATTTAATCTGGTAGAAGTCTATAAGCATAAATGTCACTGTGTCAGGGTTATCAAATAATTTTTAATGGGTTTGTTTTTCTTAATGCACAAGTTAAGAGAATGCAATGTAGATGATTGCTCCTGCTTGCAACTTTAACACTTAAAAAAGTGTATTACTTTAAGCTATAAAAGCAAGATTCAGAGATTTGTAGAGAAATATATTGTAGAGAATTAGATATATTTCATGTTTTGCATGCTGTTTGTTATTTCTGTTTATATCACATGTTTATTCATAGCTTCTTAAAGACAAGTGAGGAAGATTTAAGTCTGAGTTTGTTCACAAAATCCACCATAGTGCTACAATATCATAGGAATTTTAGCAAACATCTCAAGTGAATGATTGAGTTTCCTCTGCCAGCTTGCAGGAAACACAAAAGATATTAAATCATGTTGCTACAACTATGAAAATATGCAGGTGTTCTTACTGAGCATGCTCTGTGTACATAGCAAAGTATCCATATATTCAAGCTTGTTTCCTGTTATTTTCTTATAAATCTATAATGCTATAATCAATAGCATTGTAAATATTTTCCTTAAATTTATAGACTAAACTAAACTAAAAATACATACCAAAATATGGATAATTTTCCCAAATCAAGGATTTTAAGTGCTAAAGCATTCAGCAATGTGTCTCATTTAATCAGGTATCTCTCACTCTTCCCACTTATATTATTAAATTTATATGCAAATAAATTAATAGGGAAATTGGTGGCTTTCTATGCTATTTATGAATTTTGAGAGAAAGGTTTTCTTAATTTATTATGTTGTGGATATTCTGTAATCTGGTATATGTATAAATTATCTAATAAGGAGCTCAGTATTTTGAAGGTGTCTTACGATATGAAAAATGGCCATGTTTTGAAATTATGGGATGTATTATCACAATGCCAGACTCTAATCTGCTACCAATTTGTGTCAGCTTTCTGCATTCAAAAAGGACTCAAATCCTCTCTAAAACTAGGAATCAGCTGAAGGTTTGTCTTGGCTTCATGAGCCCACTGCAATTAGGCAGCATGTGAATGTGTGCCATATGCATTTATTGCTCTTCTAAGCATGTGTTACTTTGATGTGTTAGGTTAGAAATCTAACTCTTTTTCTTGGGCAGCCTTCCTCCTGGGTCTTTATACTGCTTAGCAGTTGAGCCCAGACTTTGAAACACAGCCTAATTTAGAGGCGGATGCTGCAGCTGCTGCTGTCATTTCAGCTGATTTTTTCCCCCTTTGATGTTAGCTTAGAGTCTCGGTGGCTGCATCGGTCCCGCAGCCGCCGCAATTCGCTGAGCGGGACCACAGCATCTTAAAGGTCTCTTCGCCTTTAAATCTAATTTGGGGAGCTCGAGCCTTTCACGATGCACGGTTGGTTTGTGAAATGTTGAGTTCTCACAGACCATGTATTTCCTAATCTGGAGGAGACACAGAGATTGCTTTGAGCTATGTTTAATGCCTGACTAAATGCTGATGATACAAGAAGGGGGATTGTTTTTTTTTGGTAGAAGGAGGATGGGATGCCTTGCTCATTCTGCCCCATCCTCTGCATTAGCAGCTCTACATTATAAAATGAATTTTTGCTCTAGAAGTTGCTGTCTCCCTTTTCAAGACATATTAACTGTATTTGTCCCCTTCACCATAATTTATTTCTGCAATGATAGCATGTGCAAAGACATTCTACCTCAATTCCTCTTGTTCTTGGACCATCCTTGGCTTTCCTTTCTGCTCTCTCTTTCTGTGGCTGACATGAACTCAAGGAGTGCAGGAGCTTTGATCCTTTCTGATGCCTTTGCAGAACAATTTCTCTCAGTGAGGTTCCCTTGCTCAGGCCAAACCCTGCCTTCAGATGTGCATGCATTTTGCCATTGATTCCAATGAGCCTCAGCCTTCTGAGGCCCCTCTTTGGTTTTTAATCTTTACCTTAAAAGATAAAGACAGATAGTAGTTGTCTAACCCCTTTTAATAACTGAGCTCCTTGTTTCCTTTTCTGTTTTGGCTGCTTTTTCTGTATTGAAATGGTATTCAATATCATGCCACAAAAAGAGAGCAAAGCCCTATCCAGATACGCTCATTTAGACATTAATTCTGTGCTTTTATTTCCTGATTTCACTTCTATTGTAATGACTTTTCTCTATATAAATCTTTTCTCAAAGATGCACTGAAGTATATTAATCTTTCCTATTCTTTCCCTGTTATTATTATATTTTCTCAAAACAAAATTTTGGGTAGACTATATTTTGCAAGTTATTTTATTCTTGCAATAATGAGAATGGTATTTTTTTAAGGTTTGATACTATTAGCAAATATAAAAGACAAATGGGCTAGAATGAAGCAATTTTGAAGGAGATTTAAAATTTAGGAAAATGAAAGAATTGAATGTTTGAATTCTGAAATTTCAAGAATTCTTAATGAGACTACCAAGTGATACCAAGCAAAGGCAATAAAAATCATAATGATTTTCAGTAAGTATAATTTTATAGTAGTAAATTTAATCATTTGAATTTACTCAATTTTTACAGAAATGAATTTATTCAGTATTGATATTGATAGTAAAAATATCAGAGAAAAAATGTCTACTGATCTGACATCATGTAATTACTGCTATGAAAGACTTTATGCATACAAATTGTGATGTTAAACTCCGGGAACTAAACCTTTGTTTAGGAGCTTTTCAGGCAGCATCCATAGATTGCTGACTCTTTCTGTTTTTAATGTGGGTTTGACAGTAGAGCAGGGGATTGGGAACGTTTTCTTTGTAGTGACAGAAGCTCTTTGCTGCTCAGTCTGTTAAAGAGAGAACCATGTGGAAGTCAAGATATCCTCAATCAAAACTTTAGAAAACATGTTTCAAAATATGAGAAATGAAACAAAAAGTCTTCAATGCTGGTCAAAAGCCAGTTTAATCTGATTTAATTAAAAAGAGATTTTAAATTCACAATCAGAAGGCACTAATGTTTGAGAAAAGAAGGACTCTGTATGATTCTTCTGGAGGAGCGACTGATTTATTAATTCCACTATGCTACCACAATGATGAAAAACTGAGCAGCTGATATGTACTGTAGCGATAAATGTGATATTGGAGGTCTGGAGGAATTGTGAGTGTGATGGTAGGTAAAACTTTCACTCTATTGCACAGTCTGCTGCAACAAGACAGGTGAGGAATAAAAACATATGCTGAGATTGCTCAAGTTTCTTTTGTTACACTTTGCTTCAAAGCAGCTGGTTGCTTCTGAGAAATGCTGTTTTCACAAAAGACACCACAAAGAGGGAGGAAGGTTCTGGCACAGGGTGAGCCCCATGAAATTTGGAGCTGTTTCAAATGGTGCTCTTCTTGACAGCCCGGCTTGAGGAGGGGGTGAAGTTACATCACACTGCAGCAATACCCAAATCATAGCTGTGTGAGCCAGAAAACTGCGAGATTCCTGTGCTGCTGGTGAAGTCTTGGCTCTGTGCAGACCCACAAAACTTGGTAGACAGCAGTGGCCTTTTTTGCAGAGTGTCAGGTGCTGGGGAATATGTTCTGGTTGTGCCACTGAGTAACCAAAAGACAGAGAGAGTGTTCAGAGCAGAAAAGCATCCTTGCAAATACTGATATTAGCTCCAGCAAAACTAAACAATAAACAACCACTGATGCATAACAAGGAAAATTTGTTAGAAAAATGATAATAGGATTGTGTATCTTGAGAATCTGATGTTTCATTGAGAATGAAATGCCTGAAAATAAATCTGATTTTAACACTTTTAGAGTTTAAGTACTTCTGGTTTAAAAATATGCATGATGATTAAATATACATATAATGAGTAGTAGTCAAGGCAAAGCATACTGCTGGGAAAAAATCCAAATGTTCATATTCTGAAATCCTATATGAAATGAAATTACTATGCTCTATTCTGCTGCAATCTCAGGCAAAATCGTCTGTATTTTGTGAAACTGGAACATAAAAACCATCAGGAATTGGCTTCAGCAAGGTGTGCAATAATTTCCATTCTTGATGATGTCCCAGGAGTTACCCAGAGCCTTGAGAGATCAGCCCTAACGAGAAAGCTTATGACCTTACCATATCAGGGCTTCACAACGGTCAAAATCTAGCTTGACCTTCAACAGTAAATCAGGTCCCTCAGGCTAAATCCTAACAAGTCTTGTCTTCAAACCAAGGCAAAAGGCCAAAAATGCTTATCCAGGGAGCAGCAATGGAGTTGGAAAATGAGATATTCTTTTTTGTTTGGCAAACATCATCGTTTGACCTCTGTGTTCTCGCTGTGCCAAGCCATCTAATCTCCAGGAGGCAGTCCTTTTTAATCTGCCAAGTGCCAAGCTGGCGCCGTTCCTGTCAAGACCAGTATGCAGTGCCAGGCATGTGGATTAAAGTTTAGATGTGCAAGATGACAAACCTCTCTCCGAAATCAGGATTTCAATGAGTCACAACCAATGGTGTGATGCTCCAAGACCCTCAGGACTCACTGTGTATTGGACTCACTTGATGAGCACAAGGGCAGCAGGTTTTCAGTTTCCAAAGCTGAGTGAATGGAAGGATGCAGGGAATGCATGGTCTATGCCATAAAAAAAAGTGGAAGGAAGTATTACTAACGCTGCATTTGCCAACAGCAAATAAAGAATAAGGAAAAAATATTGTAATAACAGGAAATTAAAATTTTTTTGTATTGTTTTTTGTTAGCTTTGATTATTTTTTAGACAAAGTCAGATTTTGAAGAACTATTTAATAATATAAAATCTGTAAAAGCGATTTTAGTAAGGTTGTGCTAAGAAGGAGAGACGTTTTTTTTCCAGACGGAGATTCTTTGATCAAAAATTCTTGAAAACTAGCAAATTCATTGGAATAAATTAAGAATAATCATTTTTAGCCACTGATAGCCAAAAAATTACCTGGAACTTATTGCAGACAGACACTTCTTTCTGAGCAATGTTTTCCTCTGGACCTTTTTTCCCCCTTATATTGAGGTAGTTTAAATTCTATTTCACTAAGAAAAGTGGGTTTCCCCATGTATTAGCTTAAAAATATAAAATAATGAATAAACCTGCTATTAATCTGCAGAGGAAGAAAATAAATGGCAGCAGCTTTTATTATACAGTACTCTAAGGCACATACTGTGATTCTTGGTGTTGGTGCTGTGCAGGAGTGGGACTCGATAGTCCTTATGATCCTTTCTAACTCAGAATATTCTGTGATTCTGTAATTACTAACTTTAAGATATTCTCTTGAAAAAAATCCTAAATTAAAATGTGTGTATATTTTGTAGACAATTAAGATATATAGTCTTTTTGTCAATATTATTCTCCCTGGAGAGCTATCATTAACCCGTTGGGCCAGAATAAGAACATATATCTTTGTGAAGAATAAAAGGTTTGCTTTGTCTTTACAGTGGTTGGAATGAGACATCAAGTGTCTATTATTCATTTGCCTTCATTTACTTTTTACTAAGGTTGCCTTCAGTGTGGTTAATAAGCAGCAAGATCATCAGTCACTTCAAAGTGCTATCACATTCCATAGTTTGTTTATTCTGCAGTGAGCAAATGGAAAGATGATCTGGTAGAAATCAGTTTCATTATGACTCATCTTTTATGTGACCTCCTTCAGAGGCCTTTGGGTAGCACATGGGCTTTCCATACAATTGTATGTAATAGTTGGCTAACAAAATATCCTTTCCTGCACCATTCCCTCAGCAATACTGAAAAGTCATTAAAGGCTTAGTGTTAAGAAGGCTTCAAACCCAGAGAATTAAAATTTCCTCTGATCAATGTTTTCTTTCTCATTTGAGTTACAGACATGTTATTTTGCATCTAGACTGGAGTCTTCATGAGGAATAGCTGAACAGATGAGGTCTTGATATCATGAAGACTTTGCTTTCTACCGTCAACCAAAAGAATTCTGGACTGCAAAATTAAGGCCAGATATCTAAAAGGTATCAAATTTCTCCCTCCTTGCATCATATCTGCTTTCACTGACCCAAAAACTACACAACTGTTTTTTTTCCACTGGTGGCCATTTGCTATCTCTTAAGATTTTCACATTTTGGGTTACTAACAAAAGAAGCAAGCCCATGGAAAAGAAGCCAAAGTGTCCTGATCCTGTTCTGCAGAACTTCCAACATATTCCCTGAAAAGTGTAATTTCTTCTTAAAAATAACACTCTTTGATTTACTTTGGTCAATGAACATAGATTTGCCTGCTTCTTGAAATATAAAAAGTACACCCTAGCTCTCTCACAAGGAGGACAAAATATTTTTCTTCCTGGACTCACAAGGTGCTGGATTTTCTTGAGAGTACCGACAGCATTTCCTTGTCGCTCTGACAAGATGCTGTGTCCAACATTGCTTGTGTATCCCCTTCTGTTCCCACCTCTTCCCTGAAGCACTAGTGGTGGTCTTGCTGCATGTTTCACAGATGTTTCTTCCACTCAACTCATCAGTTGTTTTTCAAATGGCTTCTTACAGCAAATGATTCCATGTGTGTATGCTCCTTCCTTTCTGCTGACACCTTTTCTTTCTATAAAAACAATCTGCTGCTGTCTTTCAGATCTAGAGAGACACCATCCCATACCACAGATGCCGTTTATTTTAGACTCTGGCATTGGTACACATGGTCAGCAGGCAATACCTCCCTCCTGTCTGTTCCTCATGACTAACAATGTTGATGTTTTGTTCTTTCAATCTTATTTCCCTCTGTTACCCTTACACACTGCATTTTTTTTTCTTTTCCTGTTACTCTGCTTGCTTTGTACTAGTGGTCCATATGGGATCTCTTCATCTCTCACTACAGCTTGGAGGAAGAAAACCTCACACACTGTTTTAGCCCCAGTAACTACAGGCAACATGTATGCCAACTTTTTCTTGTGCTCAGGAACTGAAAAAAAACTCAGCTTTACATTTTCTTTATACACACACACAAGCAAAATTAAATTCACTTTCTACAGCTGCTCACAGTACTGGTTACTGACTGATTCTGAAGAGACATGCAGAGATCAGACACTCCCATTGAGTTGATTGCCTATTTAGTTTGCATGTGGAAAAGGTTGAGGTGAGATTGTCTAGTCATTTCCATTCTGAAAGGTATTCTCACTTGCCAACAATAATTTTGCAGTCAAAATTTTTTGTATCAAGTCATGACTGACCAAAAGAGGACTGTGATCCAGCTTGCTTCAGCAATTTATTGATATAAAAGACAAACGAAAAAACCCCACAAAACATCTTGCTTGCTCCTTGTAACTGCATTATTTGGGACCAAATTTATTTGAAATTGCTCTAGTTCAACAGAAGAAATCTGCACAGTATTTTGCTGAATAAACTCAAGGTTTTGACAAAAAATTATTGAACTAGCACTTATTACAGAATACATTGCTGTCCATGTTTATGCATGTATGTACATTACACACATGTATATCTCAAAGCTGTTTTATGCATATTGCAGCATTCACCTAGATAGTTCCTTTTCTAATTTAACTTTCTCTTATATTTTACATGCAACAATACTTCAGTTTTCCTCCCAAAAAGTAATGCAGCATACAGACAGAACATTTCTAGGATTAGTACTGGAAAATACTATGCTCTTTCATTCTACAAAAGAATTAAATCAGGTTATCCACATAGTTTGTCTCTATTTTCCTGAAAATGCTAGGTATGTTCTGAGAGAAAATTGAGATTATCTTTACTTTGTCACTTGAAGTGGATTGGGTTTGGAAATAGATCAGTATTGTCCATGATAATCATATTTATAAATGTCGGACAATTTTTGTTCTTTTCAGAGATATGCATCTCCACAGAGATGCATGTACAATGCTGACAACATTAACAAATTTGCATTTCTCCTTCCTCTAATTGTCTCTCCGGGAAGATTTGGTTGAACATATTTTCACAACAAAAGCGTTCTTTGACAATATTAAATTTATTTTTTAATGCGAAGAGTGTAAATAATACTATATGATTTTCCTAAGTCATAGAAGGCACAGAGTCAGGTACAGACTGTACTCAAATTTGTATTCTTCACTTCCAGCTCTTCGGACCAAACCATGTGACCTGGTAACATTAACATAGAATGTCTTTACTTTATGCTATAGTATTATTTAAGATTCATGTCTATCTTCTCACCTTCAAAGATGTGTGATTGCTGAGCAGATAAATGCTACAGCTGATAGCACTTTAGGAATGGCATAGAAGTTGCAGGAATCATTCTGTCTTAGCCTAAATTTAGGAAAATCTAAATACTGCAGAATAATTTGATATTTATATGGGCCAACCATATAAAGAAAAGTGCATTTCTGCTTTAAATGGAGGAGAGGGAGTGACACGTTGATAGCTGAATCAACACTTTCAGTGCTCCCTTTCCTCTTTCAAGTGTTGCATGAGAGTTTCTCACACTATGCTGGGAACCTGTCCAGATGCAGGAGAAATGCAACCTCAAAGATTTTCCTTTCCTGGTTCTGTTTTTGCCAATGCCAGGCCCCAGCCTTCAGTGGATGGAAGAGCAGAGGGTCCTGTGCACTCTTCCAGCACCATTACTGATGTGCTCATTATGACACATGTATCACTTCTCATCAGGCTTAGATCTTCCTTTTGCCTACAATCCCTTCAAAGTATTCAAAGCAACAGCATGAAAATCTGGGATTTGAAGGATGAACACTTCCATCCTAAAACTGCTTAGACTAAAAGTGTGTGATTTTCTCACTTAGTTTTATTGTGTGTGCATAAAAAGCTGTAACACTGCATATTTATCCTCACCTTAACCACCATTAACTCCATGATTAGGATAGCTTTTAGGAGACTCTTCAAGAAACCACTTATGAAAAGCTCTGTAGAAATGTCACACAACAAGCAGCCTTATCTGGCAAGAGGCTGATAATAAAACATTGTCCAGCTTAAGGCTACTTGTGAAACCTTGACCGATTTCTCCAGGCCCAGGATTCCCCTTGAGGTGATAAGCACAATGAGAGGTGGGAGATTCAAGGGGTTTGCATGTGCTTTCAGAAGAGGGGAATAACAATAGACGCAGCAATGAAAATAGACACAGTTTCAGACACAAAATACAAAAAAGAAAATAAAAAAGAAAAGAAATGAAAAGAAGCAGGGGCTGAGTAAAATGAACCGAACTGACAGCGTATTACTTGCCTAGCCAAAGATATTTGCATCAATATATAAAATATGTAAATGAATCTACGAGTCGTAGGCAAACATTTGCAGCTGTGGAGGATGTTAAAATTTGTGTTTTATTCGATGGGATGAGAGTACAATGTGCAGAGAATAAAAACAATTGAGTTTCAAGAAGTGCTTTGGCAGCATTCAAACACTAGCAGTTGTCATCATCATAAGAAGACAGAGAAAAAACAGGTTTTTGAAAAAAAATTAGTTGGTTCTTTTTACAGTGAGATCTGTTGTTATACAAATGTATATTTTTCTACTAGCATCTTTCAAATCAAAAATGATGTTTCACAACATATGTAGATTTGTATTTTTATGGGTAATATAGTTTTCCTAATAACCTTTCCAAGTGAAAGATTCTGCCTGTTTCAGAGAAAGAGATAATTTTTTGTAAATTTGATTAGACATCTAAACTCATCAGTCTGTCTCTGAGCCATGTACCTGATTATGCAAAGGTATATGCAATACATTATGCGAAAGCTGTTTAGCTGGGATTGTATCGTGGCTGTAACCAAAGTGGGTTTAGAGATAATGAGCTTGCATCCCCGAATACTTAGGATCGCAGTCTACTCTAAACTGATGATGCAGCAGCTGCATAATGCAACAATGTAATTTATTCATGTAATATGTACAATATTGCTGTAATAAAAAGCCCATTGGCGGTTCCTCTAATTCTCTGTATGAGCACCCTGTTATTAGTAGCTGTGTAAGTCAGTATTTCAGCATTTTCAAATTCTGGCTATTTATAAATTTCAAACCACAATATTTTAAAAGGAGAGAAAAACCCCAAACGACCCGGACAGTTTTACATGGTGTGAATTGTGAATCTGCTCACACTGAAATGAAACCTGCAGCTTTTTTGATCAATGCAAACAGTAAATATAGCAGAAATAAAACCAAACCCCTAAGCATGTCAAAGTGATCCTTGTTACCGAACTTTTTTTTCCACAGATGCGTGCCATGATGTATATGAAAAGAAGGTAAAGATGGAACAAGGAGGAAAAACAAAAAAGCTGCAAGTCCCCTGGTCTTGCCACGTTTTTCATTCAACGGTGAGTGTTTATCATGTGAGTGTTTATATTGAATGTAAATTTCTCAGAAGTAAATTTTAATGGGAATGCATTAAGTTTCAACAAGAGCCTGCATGTAAAGATAGTGAAGAAGAGCATTGCAACAGACTGCTTGGAAATTAATCTGCCAGTTTAACCCAGTAACCGACATGCATACTAAAACACTGATGTGAATTGAAAATAAAATAACCACGCTTGACAGATATAATAGTTTAAGTGATTTCAAATTAACCACATCCCACTGACCGCAAGTGAAAAATGTGTTCATTCTCCCGCAATGAAACATGCTCTAGGGACTCATTATACAGAGTGGAGTAAGTAAAACCAGAGTGGAGTAATTGATGCTGAGAAGGAAGGAAGAGTGACAGCTATTTAATGATTCTCAAACTTATACATAAAGATATCACAAGCACTTAATATATTATTTTTCTCTTTGCAATCTAGAAATATTACAGAGTTAAATCTATATTGTGCAGTAATTGCAACACTTGATATAGCTATTAGGAATAATGAATCATGACAAAGATGCACCAGGCAGTAGATGAAAAGAGTGAATAACAAGCAACCTTGTGCTAACATGTGTGCATGAATTATGGGCACTCTGTTTCAGGTGAGATGAAGTCAGGGCATATCTATTGTCCTAACTCTGCCTATAATTGCTTTTTAAATGGCAAAAATTCCTTAAACAGTTTGAGCATCATGAAATCCAAATTGACGTGATTTTCTCCCTTCTTTTCATGTACACTGAGGTCTTTATTTGTAGTTAATCTGCAGAAGAAGATACACATGAACTCAGTGATCCCTATCCCTGGCTGCTTCACAGGGAAGAGGAGCAGTCACATATTCTCTATCATTGTGCTCTATGACAATTTTGGTTTAACTCTCTAATCTTCTGTATCCCTGAGTAACATCTAACAGGCAAGATGATGCTCACAATCACCAGGTTATGAAGAGCTGAGAAGTTGCCACACATTTAGCTGGAAGTCAGTGTTCATCAATAGTTCTCCTATGGCTACTGGCACTAAAGGGTGCAACGTCTTCTGCTACAAAGCCAGCAGAAGCAAACACATAAAAATCTCCATCCAAAAGTCTCTCACAACTTGAATTATTCTGTGATCTTAGGGACAGCAGAAAGTCATTTGCATCACATATAATAAGGATAAGGAACCTCAACACAGGTTTTAGAAAATTTTTGTCCTATCTTACTTGGTTACCTTGAGGGTCATAGACAAACTGTAGAAAACTGTAGAACTTCATAAAGTGACAATACCACTCACTCACTCTACTCCTTTTTTTTATTTGGCCACCTTGGCTATGTTCTGTACAAGGCAATCTCTTCAGCACACTGCGTTTACAAAGATGGCGATAATATGGTATCTTATATCTGACACAGAAAGAATATGAGTGATGTGGGAACCATTAAGAAAGGTTTTATCAGTATGCACAGAAATTGTCCTAACTGAAAAAGGAACACAAAAGCATTTGTACAGTGGGTTTGTGGTGTGCCTGGCTGTGACACTCGTGTAATGTAACATTTGTGATTGGAGCTGGATGAAAATGTGAGGATCTGTCTGTTTAACTGCACTGTCAGAACTGTAGGAAGGCACTCACTCATAAGGGCTGGGGTACTGGGATTTCCCACAACAACTAACTGTTGCTGATACCTCCAAACCTGAGTGCTGGTTGCCAGCTGAGATGCAGTTTTGACAAGAGAGTTCTCTTTCTTTCCTGGCCACTGGCTTGCGTGAACCTTCAGGTTTTAAAGACCTATCTAAAAAGGAAAATAGTTAAAAATCTGTTTACCAAGTCCAGCAGGACACAAATTTCAGTTGATTAAAGTATTGATTTTTCAATTGTCTGAATATCCTAAAATGCCTGCTTGTTGTTATTTCCCTATCCAAAGACAGTATCCCCATTCTCCATCAAGTTTAGCATTTATTCCAAGACTGATTCAGTGGGAATAGTGCCAGTCATTTTAGGCATTGTCTATTTTGGGATATAAGTAAGTGGAATACATTTTATAATGGGGAGTTTATACCTTCTCTAACTTATGAGCTGCCTAGATGTATTAAACTATCCCTTGAAAAGGACCAAATCTCCCTTTGACACTCAGTTTCCCTCCCATTAGTTCCAAATTTGCTAAGTTAAGATAAGAATGCTCTGTTTGGAAGAACCCCATGTTGTGGTGTGCTCCTGAGACTTGGAGATCTTTCACAGGAGTGTTTATGAGACCTGGACATGTGTGTGCTGCTGAGAACTGACAATGCTACCATGTGGGAGACTGATCCTTCATCGAGGACTTACAGCTCTCTTGGCTACCAAAATAAAATCCCAAACCAAAAGGAGAACAAAAAGAAAGAAAAGTGTGCATGTGGGAACAGTTCTAGTTCCCAGAATAAACTTACAGGGAGTGATGGTTTCTTTACCATCTCCTGGCTGTGGTGTTCTGGAAGTTTCTTGACTTAAATCTCTTTAATGATTTATCCAGAGGAAAAACAAACATGTTTTAGGCATATGCCCAATGGTGATGAACTTATACTGTTGTATTGATATTAATTTTGTGCCAAAGTCACTTTCCTAAAAGCCACAAAGACAGGACGGATTTCTTTATCTTTGCAAGTCACTTTTTTTTTTTTTAATTAGTGAAAATTGAAGTCATAAACCAGCAAAATAATTAAACAGAATGCAAATAATCCTTCTAAATATAATTTAATGCAGTTTGAAAAATGTGATGCAAGTTGGTGGAAAGATTACACTGAAGGTAAACACAAGCATGACTGCTCAGCAAGGAAGGGTTCTCACAAAGATAACTTCAAAACAGTCAAACAGAAGCAAAATGGGAGGAAACTTAGTTCCATTGTTTTTCTCTACTTAAAACCTCAGTACCAGGGGTCAGGTTTTGGTCGCTCTGTTTCAAGCCTTGCTTACCAGTCTTTTGCTGAAGAAATCAGAAATGAAGCCAGAATTAATTGCTTGTGTAACCCTCACAAGTATCCCTGCCTGTGAAATGCAGCCCTCTCATGTATGTTTTCAGCCCTTTCATAAAGTCTATTGATACAACAATTATTATCCAGCAACATGCCTGGCTGGGGAAGGTAGTTCAAACACAGATGCTGCACCTGCCAGGGGGGGCTATGGACAAAATTCTGCATTATACACCAAGGAGATACTCTTCTTCTCTACATTTGACCCAATTCTGAGCAACACTACAGAAGACCCAATGCATTTGGATGTGAATTTGGACATGAATGCAACACTGCAAACAAATCAGTCCAACAAATAGCAGCATATTATAGAGGCACCATCTGTGCCTGTGTTTGCAGGTAGAACAAATTCAATTTTCAGATTTCAAAAAGCCCCACCACACCATAAACCACAATAAAAAACCCCTCCTTAGTTAGGATTAAGGCTCTGCTCCTGTTCCCTCTCATTATTTGCCCGTTCCACCAGTGTTGCACACCTTTAGGCCAAACATGAGTTGTGATAGGCTGTCATGTGGTTCGGGTATTATAGATGAAATCCTTCCAGAAGCAGCATCTGGCTCGATTTGTAAGCTCTGCAGTCATTTGTAGTGATGGGGTTACATGTGCCCTAGGCTTTGTCAGATGGTTTGGCTGCTTTTCTCCAGGTTTTTTTTTTTTTTTTAATTGTTATTAGTTGTTGTTGGTGAGGAATTCATACTCCTCAATATATGCTCAACTTACTGGCAATTTGCATGTTTAAGTAAAAAAGACACCTCATTTATAGTTAAAGCATTTTGAAACCTGACCACTAGCATGTTTTGGTTAGATGTGTTAGTATTAGGTATAAAACTATTTATTTTTCTCCAGTGGTTTACTTCTGGGAAAGCTGTTGCCTGGTTGCCTAAAAGTTAGTGGTGGGAATGACCTCCTTGGCTATTTTATTAGTCTGTACCCATAATACAGGGAAATTTCTAGAGGACTGTAAAGATGATCAACATATCCCCAAGTGTTTTTTTCTGTCACATTCATCTTGTCACCACATTCAGTCCTGAAAGTAAATAAGGCAAATTCCCAAATAGGATTTAATGTGTTAGACCAAATGCCTAATTAGTGTAAGTCTGTTCCCTTTTTACTTTGGGATGTTTGTGTTACAAAGGGACTTGCCTACCTTGTTGAAAGGCTTAATTTAGGCAATTATTATAGCTCAGTGTGGTATCAGGTAACATAGCACAATGTGTTAGCTGTCCAAATAGCTTACAGCCGCTTTTACTAAATATAAAAATTAAAATACAGGATACACTATGAAGTTTGTGAAGTTGATAAAGAACAATGGTTCCTAGGAATTTAATTAAAATATTATTTTCAAGGTTTAAAGGCAATCAGAGGAAAAGGAATGAAGGACTATGGGACTAATGTAGCTGTGTGGAAAAGAGAACAGCAAGATTTAAATATTTACTGGTACCCAGAGTAATAATCCCACCCTGCACAAATTTGTTTGTATACCATTCTTCAGATTCCTGATTTGTCCTTTACTGCATCTTTTCCCCTCACTTGTGCTAATTTTGATCTCTGAAATGATGTTGTTCACATATGAATTAAATAAATATTGAACAAACGAAGATGTTGATAATGACATACTTGTGCTTTCTTCTGTCATTATGTCAGGTGACTAGAAGACTATAATGAAAATTAGTTGAAGTACAGCACAATATAAAGAGCATCAAAATAAATTGAAACTTTGATAATAAACCCTCTACATTATGTGACATTTGTTCACAGAAGCTATTTATTTTCCAACACTGGAGAAAGAACAAATTAAAACAATTCAAACTTGATTGCTGAACCAAAAAAGGGGTTTAAATCACTCTACTGCTTAGCATTCAGCCATATCCATTGAAAAATTGTGCTGAATTTTTGTAATGAATATGTTACTTATGTACAGTTTGCAAGCAATGACTCCAAGAAACATTGGAGGCTGCTTTAAAGAACTTGCAAACTGGTTTTGACATGGGTAATAAAAGCATTAAATTTTGCTTCTCATTCGGCAGTGTTCTCATTCTGCAAGTGCTCTCAGAGGCCACTTGAAGAAGGAAGAAAGAAAGGACTGGGCTACAGTTTTTCATGGAGATTTTTATTTTCACATGATCAGTCATCCAACTGAGACAATACATGATACAGAGGTGTGGGAAACAGGGCTTCTGACCTTATATAAACTGAAATAAGTTTCCATATTTATTTTGTTCAGTTATTGCAAATACACTCCATTTTAAAAATCATTTGTTTGTGAGTAATTCATAATCAGAAATCAGAATTTAGAATCATTATATACGTTAATATCTGCTGTAACCAGCATGTTCAACTGCAATCTTAATTTATCTCATTCAACTGCTGTAACTTATTTTTCCAAAGTTTTTCTGGCATATGTATTTAAACCCCATGTGTAAGTTTTCACAATCAATTAAGGTCAAATTCATCTTTGAAGTATAACATTTTTTTCAATGTAATATTAAAATTTGCTAGATCTTAAATGTGATTGATTATGAAATCTGAGGTTTTGATAATTTTCTCATCATCAACACTGATCTAAAAGCAGAAGTTCTCTTTGAAGTCTCCATCTCTGAATAATTTGGCCTAACATTTTCTTTTGAAATATTTCATTTAATGCATACAATGTAATTTCAGGCTGCTATCCTTTATTTCTACCTGGCTGAAGAATTTTCAGGTTTGCTTGCACCGTACCATGACACTGATTTCTCTTCTTTTGTCTGGCTTGGCATCTCACATCAGTTCTGTACTTTAGGAAAAGAGAGACAAAACAAGATGTAAAGTTTGCTTTGATCAGTTTTATGAATTTCTGTAGTGATCGCTTTGGAGCACTTCTAGCTGCCCTGTTTGGATTTCAGTATTTTGATGAATAGTATTGTAACTCTTTCTTCTGTTACCTCATCTGAATTTTTGCATCAAAGATGATCTCAATATGATAAGTTCTCTTGAACAGATAAACCCAGCCCTTCCAGTCCAGGAATACAAAAATTTTTGCCATTTAAGGTTTGATTTTTCTAATATTAAAATGGTCTCAAGTTGTGATCTAGAGTTGCCTAGATATTTACTGCCCATGTGTATCCATGTAGCTTGTTCACATAACCAAAATAGTTATTTTTGCCTTCACAAATAGAACTCATAAAAACATCTATTTGTGAAGTCAGGCCTTTTTATAAGTGAACTAATGAGTTATTCTCATCAAGTAATAATTCACTGGAGTTAGGCAGATTGGAAGGGAGATAGCTCTGGAACGGGTAAGGAAATGACAGCATAAGGTTGTGTTATGCAGAGTTAACTTTCCAGAAGACTGCCAAGATGGATGGACAGGAAAATGGGGGAGAAAGAAAGAGAGAGCTGAAGGCAGAGAAAAGCTAATGAGACCCAGTATGAAAGGGAGTAGCCTGGTGTTAGTGCTGGAACACTTTGGAGCTCCACTGAGCATAGTCACCTGTGCAAATCCCAGCGGGGATAGACCCGGGGAGGGCTCACTGGGCTGTTATCACTGAGCATAAAAGTCCCACAGGAAGACTCTGCTGTTGCTCATATCCTTGTACCCCCTGGGTTCATTTCAGCTAACTGGTGGTATATGATTAACAACAGAGAAACACGACAGAAAGAGTCCAATATTTAAACAGAAATTTTGCCCTTTATTTTGCTGTAAGTTAGCGGTTTATAAATGGATGCTTTTGACTTTTCTGCAACTTCTTCCATGTGGGAAAGAATAATGGCTGAACAGAATTTTCTTTTTTATATGAAGAAAATGATCAGGAAAGTTGAACATAATGGTTTCATGCCGTGACTATAATGCAAACACATACTTAACCATCATTGTCTCCTCTTCATATAATAACTGAAAACATCTGTATTGTGCGCTGAAACATTATACGCTGCATTACAATTAGAAATGTGCTGAAGTGTTGGATTGGGTGTTTATTTATGGGCCATGAAAAGTAAGATTTTCTGCGCTTCTCATGTACAGCTAAATAGCCATAGGTAGAGTACTGAAAATTTTGGAACCCAGCAGTCACTGTGGGGATGACTTCATTATTCACCGAAGGAGGTTTTTCCAGCAGAGCTGAGTTGCTGACAAACAATAATAAACATTACTGAAAGTTGGAAACAAGAACTCAGGCATGTTGATTCTGACTGTAAAAAATGCTCATGGGGCATGGAGGGCAAGACGCTCTCAAAATGACAAGGTACTACAATAGAGGGATCCCATTAGAGCTGTGCACATACATTTTCTCTATTGACACAGAAGTGTTCTGACAGGCTCAGCAAACAAGCAGCTTCTTCTGGCTGCCTAGCCTTTACCTGTTGCCACGAGTAGTCTAGAAACAGAAATGTATTTTTAATGGGCACACAAATGTTTCAGTGATGAAATACATTCTGGTGGGAACATAGCAAATGTCTTCTCAGTGTAGCTTCTGAGAGCATTTGTATCACAAAAGGTATCACTATGTCCTTTTGCTGAAGCACTTGGCAGTTCATGACCATAGCACAAAATATTGAGATTAATTATATAATATTTGCTTTGTCTGCCTGATATTTTACTGGTATTTGAAACAATGTGATTGCTTTAAAGAGCTCACTCCACAGTTAATTAATTTTGTAAACAGCTACTAGGTTTTTTCCAACCTGAGCAGATACAAAATTCTCAGTAAGATCTTCTTTGGAGCTTTGTTTTTTCTCTCTCCTCTGACTCTGGCTCAAAGTTTAAAACCAAAAAAGCATAAATTACTGGCCTGTGCTTGTGATGGTGATGTTCACAAAGAAGGACACAAAGAGTTTATGGAGCCAGTTTCTCACTGAGCAGCAGAATGAGGAAAACCTATGCCAGCTGGGGATTTAGGCGGTGATTGTTATGTGACCCTTGCAAATTTATCTACAAGAAAGAATGAATTTTACCAATTGATGACTGAACTAAATGTAATTTAATATTTTCTTTGCTGTGGCTGAAGCAATTGGAATTGCTCACATTTTCTCTGGCCATTTAATATGTCAGTTTTTTACTGTCTCAGGTTTGAGTGTCTTTGGCTCTGCCAGAAATTGTTGGTTGACTTTCAAAGTGGATCCAGATTTCTCTCAGAGAGGTCAACAGATATGCAGGATTTCTGGAAGTGCCCCAATTAAACATGCATCATTTGCACTGATTTTCCACATGATTATCTCAAATAGCCATGGAAAGGCACAGTTATCAATCAGGAATGAAAGATTCAAGTCTGTACAATAAAGAAAGCTGAAGACAGGAAATGAAAGCTCATCTTTCTTTGCTCTCCAAGTGTTTACTGGGATTGTAGTTATGATGCAAACCAAGTGTAGCTGTGAAGTAAGGCTGATTCCATCTTTCTTTATAAGGAGAATCTAAAGGATTTTCAGCCTGTAATGCTGGATTATTTTGGTAGAGGAAATGAAATTTTAAGCCAGAGGAATTCAGATTAGCGGTCTGAAGTTAAAATAACACAGTGAAAAACAGTTGTTTGCCCTGCTCATTATGTCTTTGCTGGTTGGATCCTTTTGTCTAACCTAGTTCTCACTCCAAAAATTCTCTGTGGCTTCAGGAGACAGAATAAACCTAGAGAAAGTGCATCTCCTCTATGATCTGTCTGTGTAACACTCACTACATTAGTGAGCTCACTTCTCCCTCACTTGCACATGGATCACTCTTTCACTATAATTCATTTTCCCCCTCTCTGTTCCCTAAGAGAAAGCTGAAAAGATGTGATGATCCAGAACAGTAAACACAGCTGAAACTGAATGGCCAACATGTGGTCGTCCTTCACTATTTGTGCTCTGATCTCAGTGTTGGTGGCTGCTTTGAACCAGAAAATGTGGCCAGGAGCATCTTTGTTCCCAAATTATGTTGCTCATATTTGTTATTGCTTACCTACATGTAATGAAAAAAGTAAGCCAGAAGCAGAGTCTTAGCAGTAGATAAAGATCTGGAGAGACCTTCCTTCTCTACCCTAAATAGTCTGGAAATTGCAGGCTGAAGTGCCGACTGAAGGATTGTAATATCAATATTTCACTAAACATGCAGCCCTGCAGCTTCAGGAGACTCACTGCTGCTAATAAATCAGTTATAACTGGCTCATATTCCATCCGGACACACCATGGCTGAACTCTGGGAGCCCACTCTGCTGTAGATATAATGGTGGTAGAAGCTCCTTGCTTCCAGGTGAAAGCTCCTTGTCTGTGGTGGCTTAAGATATTTGGAGAGGTTCTGTGGAAAAGTGAGAAGATGATGCCCACACATTTTCTCAAAGACAATGCTGAGTGATGTTTCCATCTGCTGTTTTCCCAGCCAGGGCTTCAATGAAGATCCAACAGACTGCTGGGAGCAGCAGTTCCTCTAAAGGAACTGCCTTCCTTCCCTGCAGATGCCTACCTAGATTCCTACTTATAATGGTATGTATATGTATCAATCTCAGGTTCTGCTATCCGGGACTCCTTTTCCATCCCCTTTCACAGGAGGGAAGAGGTCCAGCTTCCTGGTTGAGCAATAAGAAAGGTGTAGGTAAAATTGCTGAGAACTGACCAGAAAATTACTGGTCATGTCTAGTGATTTAGTATTTGAGATATTTAATAATATCTCAAACACTTCAGGTGCAGCAGAAAAATGGAATTTTCATGTCAGTAAAGGATTACACTGATTTAACTGTGTCTGATTTATGGTGTGTGAGAAGCACAAAAGTTAAAGGTATCATCGTTACTGTTTTTGTCACCCCATAAGAAACATCCTTCTTTTCTCTATTACTGCAAAGAATCAAGGGTTTTTTTGGCTCTACAGAATTTTATAATACAAAATATAAAAGATTCTGATCATGTATATTCAACTCATGTATTCACAGGAATCACACTGTATAAACCCCATAGCTTAATTGGTAGTCTTAATTTTCTTGTTCACATCAGTCTGATTTATGCAACAAAACCAAGCTTCTCCATAATACCCAGCTAGTATGGAACAGAACAATTCCATCAAACTCAACAGACCTACGTCAGCATATGCCAGTAGGGAATTTATCCTTAATATTCCAAGGAGCAATATGGCACATGATTCACTTTGGTTCACATTTTTCCCAAGGTCTTCTGTAAAATAATTGTATTTTTAGTTCAGAAGAGAAATGTTTGTACAGACAGAATTGCATGTTTGTACAGACATTCCTAGAGATCCAAAAAGTATCTATTTGTCTTCAACAGTAATATACAAACCAAACATCCTCAAAAGAGAATACAAAAGGGCAGTTGCTGTGCTTGATCCAGCATCATATTGGATGCTTTTGTGTTGATGCAGCTGTTCTAGTGTCTTCAGCCTCTGGTGATGGACCAGAATGAAGCAGAATTCAGTGGGCAAATTTTGGTTATTCTAAATTCTCATTTTAGTGTGTGGAAGGAAAATAATTTCAAAAAAAAAAACAACTTCAGAGAAGCTGGTTGAGACAGATTTTTATAAAAGACTTTTAACCCTCTAAAGTTGCTCAGTTTTGTGTTAATTTGAAGGGACTCCTTGGCAGATTTTGGACAATGCTTTAATTTGTCCAGTGAACTGAGTATCTGCAGAAGGAAACAGTTAGGAAACATTAAAGATTTGGATTATTGCTTGTCACATTTTTTTTGAAGAGGCTTTGGAAATGTCGCAGGTCTTCAGAAGATATTCAAGACCATGATACTTCAAAAGTAATTATTATTGATGCAGTTAGTGATCCTGAAATGAAATAGGGTCAATGGTGAAAGCAAAGTTTGCAGGACAAATATGCATATAATTTGCAAGACAAATATGCATATAATTCATAGATAAAACTGTACAAAAACTTTTAGAAGTATATCCAGGGTTCTCTCCCTCTAGTTTGATGTGAAGGTTCAATTATAATTTTGTTTTCTCTTTAAAGTTCAGTCTTCAAAAATGAACATTTTTGTCAATAAATTTCAAGGGAAATTGTAAATTGAAAGGATTTGATACAAATTTGTAATTAATTACTATTGTGTTTTGGACAATTAGTTTTATTATTCTCGAAAGTACAGGGCAGTTTCCAATTTTTTTATTATCTTAGAAACATACACAGTCACTATTTATCAACTTGTCTATGACAAGTTTTTAATTTCTATAAGTGTGTGTAAACTTCTCACTTTTCTTTTTACCGTAACTAATTCTAGAGTGTAACTGTGTTACATTTTGTGAAGAAAAGAAGTACAGAAAATAAATTTATACTGTTATCTTTGGTCAGAATTTCATTATTCTGGTCAGATACCAGAGCTAGGTATCATGAAAAATAGCAAGCAATACTTTCTTTGAAGTCTAGCAAATAGAGAAATAGCATCCAAGGCTTAGAATGCAGCAGCTGTAAACACTGCATACCCACAGGCAATTACTGCACATTCAGACTGGCAGTACAGCTTTCCATATTATTAAATAACTTTTTGAAAACCTAATTTGAAGGGCAGTTTTATGATGTGACAGGGAGAGGAAGAAGGTCCTAAGATAAAACTTAGCTTCATTCAGCAGTGGTGGCTGTGGCTTTCATACCCATAAATATCTAGAGATGAGCCTTTCGCCTCCGCACATGGCCACGGTTAATGTGCACAATGTCACGATGGTCACGAGGCTGAGCTCCAGCCCATTAGGGCACTAATTTGATCTCTGGCACACCCTTATTATAACCACCACAATGAGTCTTCCTCTATCAGGAAGCTTCTATGCCTTATTTCCCATCTGATGTGAAGTTCAATAAAAATCCCTTAAAACATTCATTAATATATTGCATATAAACCAGCTTGCAATACAGATACAAGCCCCAAAGTAGTCTAATTTCATAATGTATATTACTGCTAGGAAACTCTGCCATGATAACTCTGGTGAGGTGTCAGGGAATAAACTGAGTAAGTATATTTGTGTTTTTATCTATTGAAAATTACTTAAATGTTCTTTTCACTTATCATCAGTATGCATAGCACAATTATGGGCACAATAATAGATCAGAAGAAATGTTGATGAAAATGAAATAAAGTAGCTTCAAAATAGAGAGGGAAAAAACACAGAGGATAAACCTGCTGTCTCTCCTTCACAGCAAAACCCAAATATTCAAGAAATATTTCTCCAAGATGTCTGTGGAGGAACCAACAGAAAACACATCCTAAGGAAAACTGGATGCAAGATATGGGAATAAAGACTGCAGGATTCTTTCCATCACAATTTCTTGCTCTGTCAAAAGTTGCTTTATTCATATTATTAAGTGGTATGATCTGCCAAGCAACAGGCAGTCTGGGAAGCTGGGGAAGGTTGGGATATGTACCTCCTACTAGTCACTGTTTCCTTTTAAAATGGTATCAGATCATGGAAAGAGCAGCTGTAGCAGTACTCTTGGAATGAACCTAAAAGGAGAGTGAAGAGGTATTCTATTCAATGTAACTGAGAATGGATGGGGGAAAAAGGTTGTTCATAAGAGGAAAAAAAAAGAGAAAAAAGGAAAATACATGAAAAAGGACTGAAAGAAGCAAAATAACAAACCATGTTATTTATTATGCTTCTTCAAATATTGTGTGAATATGACCAGTACTAGCAAATACATGTTTTTACACCTGCTTAGAATACATATCAGACATTATTCAAATGGAAAATTTGGTAGATGTGGCATTGTGTGGCTGAGAAAGGCCTGAGAAATTCTCATCAGGAGACAGGAGGAA
This sequence comes from Petroica traversi, assembly GCA_025920805.1. Taxonomy (NCBI): domain Eukaryota; kingdom Metazoa; phylum Chordata; class Aves; order Passeriformes; family Petroicidae; genus Petroica; species Petroica traversi. The sequence goes on along the minus strand of JAHLSL010000045.1, from coordinate 4,846,926 downwards.
GCCAAAAATTCTCAAGATGTGTTTGCTAGTATTGCATTTTCTCTCTCCTTATAGCAGTGCAGGTTGACAACAACCCAAATGAACAGCTCTGGCACAATGCCAGGATTCAGAGGAAAGCCTGATCGTTGGAGGCACGCTAAAAACACTGGGCTTGGTTCCACACCCTGTCACAACAGCGCTCGGATGGATGAAGGCGTGGGCTTCCCAAGGCTGCTGGTGGCTCCAGGATTCAGTGCTTCATACATGGGGCTTTATCCTACAGCACTGGCATGAGATGCTACAATGACCTCATGGCTGTCAAATTCCCACCATAACAGAGCTTCCCCCTTTCCAAATTGCCCTGGCAACCTCTTTTTCTCATAACATCAGGGACAAAGGACAGGGTGGCAGCTGAGTACCTCTACAGGAGAAATCCCCAGCTGGGGTTAACCTTTGCTGTACAGTGGCCAGAGTCAATCATGTGGTGAAAAATGTCCACAGCAAAGCCAAGGATCTTATACTTTGTGCTATATAAAGGACTCTTGTCCAATCATATATTTACTTGCATACCTGTTATAAATCTTTTTCCATGTATATTCATGCATGAAAAAAATGGCAAGGTTTATATTCCACACAAATGAACATTAACTGTTTTAGCATCATGACCCTCCTCCTATTACCCCTAAATTCCCCCTCTACCTTTGAGAATAAAGTAATTTTATGCATTCTCTCCTATCCTGGGCATGAAAAAGTAAATGCTGTATTACCCCAACTTAGGTAACCCTTAGGATAATTTTTTAAGCAGCAGGAATCTAGGCTATCTGGCTGGGTAGATAATGATATCAGCTGCTTCCTTCCAAAACAACAGGTGCTTTGGCATAAAACTGTATATCATCATACTGAGATGATGACATCAGTTCATACTTCAGCTTAATTATAAACTACCTCCATTAATCCTCAAATAATTAAACATTTTGTGTATGGTGCAAGGTGAAATATAAAAGCAAAAGGTGCCGAGCTGTTCATCACTGGGTTAAAATGGCAGTTTCTGAATCGTTTGTACTTGTGTCTGCCTGTTTTAATGTAAACTTCAAGCTGATTTTAAGCATTTGTTTATATTTTAATGTTCTAGCCATGAGTAGGTAGAAATAAATACTGCTAAAATTCAATGGAAACTTGATGAAATAACAAAGATATATTGATTGGAGTCACATGGAATATATATGTGCATAAATATCAGGCAGAAAAAACGAAGATGTGAGGGACCAGACTTTGCATGTACAAGAATAATTGGGGGATAAGTCATGGTTCATGGCCCAACAGCAGAATAAACATCACAGCATTCTGTGTTTGCAGATTTTATGCAAGAAGACCTTAGACTCACATTCAGAGGCAGTACATCTAAATAAAACAAGCTCTGGACAAGCAAGTACCATTTATTGAAACAGATTGATTGAACTTTGTAAAAAACAAGTGTTAATGAAAAGCCATATTAACATAATTGAATTTATGAATTCAGTTGACCCAGTACAGAGTGTCTGTGTACATGTTTATCATTGTTTCAAAGCTCAGTAACAGATTTTTCAATTTTTGATTTGATATAAAAATTAGTAGGCAGAATGAGAGCTGAATTTGTAGGCTAAAAGAGCAGAGGAGCATAGCAGATAAAAGATTATGTTCTGCCTTTAAAATATAGCACTGACCTTCTTTAAAACAGATGCTATCTTCAGGAGCCAGATGTGTCTCCAAGCAAATTAGTTATAAGAAATACATCCAAGGACATAGCCATTTAAGAATCAATAAATTATGCATTTGTCATTTGTTATTGTTGAGGCTTATGCTGACATCTTTGACATGAATGAAAGAGTCTCTGTCCACAGAAATAGCATTAACAATTTAACAGAGGTGGTTTTATACCAAAAGAGAAGTGGTTTGAAGAAATTACTGTTTATCACCATGTACATATACACACCTTAATTATTCATTGCATGTCCACTTGCCAGCCTACTTCATGTTATGTAAGTTGTGCTAGATTAAAAAGTTAGAGGTCGGACACGTGTGCTGCACTGCTGCTATTTCTACCCACTTCAACCAGAAACAAAGAAAATGACACTAACAATTTTTTTCAATTCAACTACCAAATCAATAAATTTTTAATTGGTGGCACATTATGAAAAATTCCTACCAAGAAGAATTTTATTTTTCTAAAAGCAAAAGCCATGGTGGAATTTTTTTTTTTGGTTTAGTTGAAACATTTGGATGACCATATGGAACTCTTAGTGGTGCCATGGGACCATGCAGCTATGAAATCTGATCACTATCTCCCTAGTGACAGCTGGAGCCTTTACACCATCAGAAAATTTTCAGACTTCTAATTTGTCATAACTACCTCCTGTGGAAAGAAAATATGTTATGTAGTTAGATACAAGAATCTGAGTCTACAGTACTACACATATCAGCTTCTCTTCCTTTTAAGTTTCAAGCTTAAAATTGATTCCTTCCATCCTATGACTCATTGATGCAAGAAATAAAACATACACAGAAAAAGAATAAAAAAAGTGGAGTCTTGTGAGATGGGGGTTAGCTCTGCTGTGTTATTCTACTGGAGAATGACTTATTTAGAAAAACCTACTTATGTAACAAATGTTGATCCATGCACTTCAAAGTTTCTTCATATTTAAGCCTTCTCTCCAATTTTACTCTGTTTAACAAATTAAAGTGTAGCTTTGCAATGGTTTCCATTATTTTTAAATTTCTAAGGTGTGTGTTCTTTCCTTGTCACATCAACGGTGTGAAATGGTCTGAAAGGACACAAAATTCAGAGACACTTTTTTCAGGGAACTTACAGAGGAAGGGGATGAGAGCTTCCTGCCCACTACAATCACACACTGGAGAAAAAAAACAAACCCTCACCTGCTCCCTGAAAGCAAGTATTCTTTTGACACTCAGAAATCTCGGTGTTCATCAGGCAGTCACTTCTGAAAATCAAGGCAATTGTGATCATGTATCTCTATATATCTCTCTATGGGGGCAAATAATCCAGCAGAGCTTAGAATCACATCCTTATGCTTGTTTGCTGTATAGCCTTGGCTTGGTTTCTTGTCTCTCAGTGCACTTTCATAAGTTTGTGAGACATAGCTCCCATGACTGTGAGCAGGATAGAAATGTAAACATATGTTATCATTTGCTTTTCTAAGGTCATTCTGGTATCCTTGCTAGCCAGGTACCAAAAATGCCTCACTTTGGACATGGGTACTGCTGATTCCTACTGTGGATACCATTGATTCATCTTTGTGATGGATGTAGAGAAGCAGTTGAGTGCTGTGTAGGGAAGATGCTGAGTGCAATCTTGTTAACAAGAAGAAGAAAACTGCTGGGTTAGGATGCTAATCCTAATGCTGCTTATGACTCTTGAACTTTCAGCTCAAGTCAGTATTTCACAAAATTAATGAGCAAAAATGACAGTAAACTTCTAATAAAGGATCTAACAGAATCTTTCTCCCAAGTCTTATAAACATCAGTCTTTTCTATCATACCTAACTATTCTGGACAGTATAAAAGAAAACTAGGAGTACTGATCTGAGACAATTGAAGAAATCCTGAGATTATTTAACGCTATTGATTACATCAGAAAGCAAAACAGAGGTAGATCCTAATTAATTCCAGACTAATTTTCTCTAAAGGAGAACTGGAAGAGGAGAGGCTGCGCAGCCCATGTGACAGAAAAGAAAACACTAGATAAAAGGCACTTACTCTTCCAGTGTGACTAGTACAAGACAGTGTAAGGAAGATATTTGCTTACATTACCAGAAATGATAAAAGACTTTACATTAAAAAACGATGAGGAAAAACTGTGCATACCCTAGGAGAAAGGAAAGAAACGGCAGGGATAGCATCATGCTATGTAGCAACCTGCCACCAGCTTAGAAATGGACAATAATGACAAATGGACACAGGGGATAAAACCCCAAACACACTGTGAAGAGTTATCTTGGGCAGATGCACCATGTGTTGTATCTATTGCTGACGGTTATCCAAGGTTTCTGCTTTTTCTACACATTGACACTGTTTGTACTGTGTGGCATGCCAATAAAATATTTTGATTTGAAGCTGAGCACTGTAATTGTTTTTTTCTTTCCTTAGGAAACAAACTATGATGTGTACATTGACTTGGAAGCTCATATTTAATGACATCTTGTCCCCTTTCTATCCTGTTGTTGCAAAGCTTCCTTTTAGTACCAGGGCCATTCCCAGATGCCCTGGAGCCCCGATGCACATCATTCATACCATTTTTAAGGCATATGAAGTACCAAGAGACGTTGGTAAAAGGAAGAAATTGTGTGGAACATGGACACTTACAGCTGAGCATTTTTCATTCACAGAGCTGCAGTTATGGCTACATGTTTGGCAGATTAAATCAATGCATTATTAGAGTTGTCTTAGGCCCAAAATGAGCTTAACATGGGTTTGAAATCTGGCTGCTCTGGTCTTCTGAAGTCCTGCAGAGTTAATCATGCAGACATTGTGCCTTGGTTAGGTGGTTATTGTCAGTGCACTCTGCTTGTTCAGCCAGCCAGGATGCCATGCAGCAGCACCTCCGGGGCTCATCCCACAGGAAGATGCTCCAAGCAGAAATCACATGGGATTTGCTTTTGACTTTGCTCTCAGATGAACCCCTTACCCCACTGGCCTGTGTGTGATTAATGAGCTAGTCCCTGGTGGATACCCACAGGAATGAGCTTGCCATATAAAACCTCCCTTATGTCTCGCTCTTGGCTAGCACCATTGTCTCAGGCTTGGTCCTGAGCAGACAGAGTTAAAACATTATTTCTTGCCAAATTATATGCTAATTTTTGGTCGCAGACAAAGATTAAATAAGGGCTCATTTTATAATGTTGAGTTCTTTCCTATTTTTAGTCTGCTGGATTATTTTTCATCATCAAAATATTTGTTACCTCTTTTTATATGCTTTTTATATGCTTTTTAAATCTTAGCCTTATCCATCCCCAGAGCCAGATTTTAGGGTGCTCAGTTTATTAAAGTTGAGGATTTGGTCTTTTACCCAAGCCTATTTCACAAGAATATGAAAAACTACTGGACCCCAGTTTACCACTGTTTGTTCCAGCAACAGACAGGACAAAGTCAAAATAGGACACTGCTTAAATTCTATAGGGTGAAAAGCACCACTGAAGAGCAGTTTTTATACAACTGCTTTTAAGAAGTTTCCTTAATTCCAAACTGACTGAATAGATGGACACTGATTTATAGTTCCTATATATATTGTCTGTTATGTCACCTATACTTTAAATACCTATGTAATTGTTGAAATGCAAAAAAGTGGACCGTTCCTTTTTGTTAATAATTATTAAAAGGGGGAACCATCCAATTCACTATGAATATTCACCATTCTTCATCTTATAGCAATAAAAGGAGGTTGAATTTTGTGGTTACTGAAGAAATGAGGGCCTTTATCACAAGAAGCAAAAGATTCCTGGAAAAGTAGATAAAATCTATGGTGCTTATTCTGCCTGTTTCTGGTGCACTTTGTGAGCTGAGTGAAAACCGCTGTAGCATTGTTTAATTAATGCTGAATTGCATGATGGCTGGCTTTAGCTCTCTAATTACTATTGGTAGTAGCTCTTCAAATTTTGATTAGTGGAGAGGTGAATCACTATCTTTGATGTGGTGAGGCAGCTTCTGCCACAAATTAAAACCAGGTAGTGAGGCTATAGATTAATTGTGAGTATGTGGAGCAATTAGGACAGTCTACCTCCCCCTGTCTTCTGTCTGAAGTTTGTTGCCTGTAGTAAAGGTCATAGAAATCAAACCTGAATTGTATCACTTTTGGATGAGATCTCTCCCTATATAAATGCACTCTTTTGGGGGAAATCTGTAGTCATTCTAATTCAAAACATGTTATATGTCATTTTCTTCCTTGCCAGCAGAAAGAGCAAGTACCAGACAGCAGTTTGCTGCTGGGGAGGGGCTGGGGAGGCTCCTCGGGCCACACAGGGACAGCAGATCCATCTGGAGAGCACTTGCTGGGGGCTCTCGTGGGGCACTGTTAGTTGTGACTGACTTTGTATTCTTGCAAATGTGTAAAACTGTTTGGTAGGAAGCAAAGCAATGACTCCCAGAGTCTGCAGTCCTCGGAGCAGTTGCTGTAGGGCTCTGTGAGGGCTTTGCTGTTTGAGGAGGCTCCAGTGGCCCTCCAGATGCTGCAGGTGCCACCAGCACACACTACCTCAGGGAGAGGCTCTGCAAAGATTCTCTCTTGCTTAGGTGTGAGCCTTAACCAAAACATAAGAAGAAAAAATGTGCACAAGTGTGAGATTTTAGGAGCTTTTCTTCATGACAAGTGAATCAAGTCAGTGCCTGTGTTACAATATTGTGGCTATCTTTTTTATTTTGAAGATTTTTGTCTATGCTGCGTCACCATGTACAGGATAAACAATATGGAGTAATAGGAAAAAAAGCTGATTAAAAAGAAAATATATTATTGCCACTATTTCTGTTCTTTTGATATGATTATGAATGAAAGCAATCTGATTTCAAGAGACAGTATTCATTTTTTATGCTCTACATCTTGTTTCCTCTATATATGCTGCTCTTGGGTTTTTTTCCTCTATTTATCTCATCCTCCCTTAACAATTCTAATTTACTCCTTTTTCTACATCCTTTGCTCCTGTCCTGTGACTTACTGTCATTTCTTGCCCTGATTTGTTAGTGGGAGCATGAGAAAATAGTTTCCTCTGAAGCTGCTAAATATGTCTCTCATTTATTCAGCTGGTGGGAGAGAAAGAAGAAGGAATGAGGTTCAGCAAAGTAGCCTTTGTAACCACAAGATTGTTTGCACTTTACTGCCGGAACATGCTGAGACTTGAAACCTTTGTATGATTTTTATAACTAGAGAGGCTGTAATTGAACTTTCTTGCTAGATATTAAGAAGAAATAAAATATTAAAATATTTATTTTCTTCTTATTTATACACGCAGCTTTTGAAATCATGTGAGTGGGTGCAATTATATAAATCTCTGTGCAAATAATGAGACCCCTGTGAACAATCTCAAAGAGAGCAAAACCAGCATTTTGCGTATTCATTTCAGGGAAAAGCAATCTGGTTGGAACTTTTTTACTGGAGAGTTTCACTCACCTACTGTCAGAACTGCTTTCTTGATGTTCACGTCTGATGGGTATATAAAGCTGAAACTCTAAATAGGTTTAAATGGCACAAGATTTAGGTGAAAAATGAGACACCCAACTTCGGTGTCCTGAGCTTGTCTCTGTTTTTAATGAATAAAAATAGAGATAACCATTCAGAAAAACTAGTATTGTCAAGTGCTTTTTCAAATAAAGTCATCTTCTTTAAATCAGAAGAAAGGAAATTATGTACTTCGCAGTGATGTTCAAGCATTTTCTTTTGTAAATAAAAGTGAGAATTTCATAAACACAGCAGCACAAACATAATCAGCACACAGATTTTTGGGTGCAACAAACTACCAATACAAAAATTACTGAAAAAGAGACAAAACTGCATGATAGGAGTTGTTGTCACCTCAGTGAGTCTAGAAATTAAAAGGAATGAAAACAGGTGAAAACAAATTAAAAATGACAATATGAAGAAATATGTAGGATTATATATTTATCTGTAAATTATGTTTATATTAATAGAAAGCACCATATGGCAAGAGGAAATGTGCCACCATATAAGTGGAAAGAAATAGCAACTAGCAGCTCTTATTTCTGGAGAGTTCAGCAAGGATACAATGACAAGGACCTGCACGTTACCAAGGGAAGAGGAACTCAAGTCTATACAAATAAAGACTCTTGTTTTATATTGAAATAATGTTTGACAGAAGAAAGGCCAGTTATAACCATTAATCTAGTTCAATTTTACACAATTTATAGCCCATGAAATCAAAATAAGTCTATTGAAGTACATGACAGCAGCAGTACATGAGTTCGTGCTTAAAAATATTATTCTCAATGTTGGGACATCTGGGCAGCCAGATCTAATTGTATTTCTTCTCTCTGCCAGAACTAGAACATCTGACATTGGAGTTATTTGTTCAGGCATTTCTAAATAGATAGTGCCAGATAACTAACTATAACCAAAATCTTTCCTTTTTTGACATTATTTGGATGTGTCTCCAGTTCTGAAAATCCTGTCTTTGTTAAAGAAAGAAAAAAAGCAAAAAAAAAAAGTAGAAATAAAAAGGCAGATTAAGTGTGAACAAGAGCCCTGCCGCCAGATTTCCTGCTCCACTTTTGATCCCCTTTGAGTTGCCTGTGAGGTGCAAAGGAGCTGGGGTCTGTTTGCAGCTGCTTGGTGGAGGATCCTCCAGAGGTGGGGAGGTCTCAGTCAGGATAAAGGGATGGAGCTGGGTCCCAGCTTCTCAAACCCTGCCAAACAGCACAGGCCATGCAGTGAGCAAGGCAGGTTCCTGCTGACCCAAATCCCCTCTTGCCTTCCCCTCTCCCTGTCTGTGCAGTGTCCAGGGGCTGAAATGTGGAGGCTCAGCACCCTGTGCCCACTCCTGCCTGGGCTGGGCTGTCCCACAACCCTGGTGGGATTTGTAGGCTGCCTATTTGCTCTGACACTTCCTCTCAGCCACTTTCTGGGTTTAGACCATTTTGTTCAGTCCATTTGTCTCATCATGCTTCGTGTTTTCCTGAGAGAATTTAATGGAGTGTGGGAGTTGTCATAATAATCTCCCAGGTTCTACATTTATTTTCCTTAGCTTGCAGGAATGTTAAGGCCAACAGAGAGAAAGCAGAACTTGATCTATTTAAATAATGCTTAGTAGAGACACGTTTTGATGCACATGGAGAGGAAAGAGTAAAAAGACAGGTGAAAACCAAGCAAAATGAAGCCTTGTGGAACACTGCCTGCTCCACAGCCTTGCCACATGCTGGTCATTAATAGACTTCACTGATACCTTATGGCCAGTTGTCTAAATCTGTGGCATTCACCCTATTCTTAGAAGTTTATTGCCTTACCAGAATGGCATATAGGTTCAGTGTGATTTTCTTCTTTGTTAACAGTATTGGAAACAGTTTCTGATTTATAGTAATTCAGGGCAGACTATTCTGAGAAATGTGAGTTAGCTCTTTGAAAACATTTTGCAGAGTCAACCAAGGTGGATTGACAAATTTTGGCCCTAATTTTTAAAAAATCTGAATAATGCAAAACTTTTTCAAGTTTCTTAGTAAGATATGCTCATTTTTCAACCATTCCAGTATTTATTCACATTCAAAATATCCATCTGTTTTGAAGAAAAATGTAAAGTGAAAATGAAATGTTTTTCTTTTCTGGAAAGCTCCATTATCCTAACTGTTTTTACCACTGGTGAGAATTTTTCACTCAGTTCTTACACTTTGGGTTGGACCAACGCCAGAGCCCACTTCTATATGTAATACATATTGTGAGTATGCAGAACAGCCTGCATTAATCAAGAATCAGGGAGGTGGTGCAGTCAAATTTCCTTCAGAGAAAAGGAGCTGGCAGCAGAGATGCCTCCTGAAGTTGGTTCAAAGGAGGCTTTGAGATGATGGAACCAGAGAGAGAAAGAGGCACCTTCATAGCTTTCATGTTGAACAGAAGGTCTCATGATGTATGGAGCTTTGTGACGGTGATGCTCCCTGTGGCTTGTTTTCTGGTTACAGATTAATTTGCTTTATGTTCATCTGTCTGGTATGTGACAGTTAATTCATTTTCTCCTCGAACAGAGGCTAAAATTCTGCCATTCGACCTAGGGTGAAATCCTGAACCAACTGAAGTAAGAAGAACCTAGCCCTTAACTTCAGTGTGATTAAGATTTAATCCTTATTCCTTACTTCTTTGGGGCCAAGCTTCATCTGAATGACAAATACAGCCCCCTCAATTTCATTTGGATACAGAGTGAAAGTCAATTTAGAATTGAATATGCTAAGATTTATAATCTGCACTTTTGCATAGTGGCTCTGCAAAAATTATAGTCAGTTCACAGACATTTTCCAAAAGTTGTATTTGGTGCTTTAGTATGCAAATGTATTACTCAATGATATTTTCTCTTTTTGCAAGGGAAAAACAAGAGAAAATTAATTTTAAAGTAATATGTTGGAGTACAAAAATCAGTGGAGGGTAGGGAGAAATGTAAAAAGTATGCTAAGTCAATTGATATTTTACAAGATGTTTTAATTTGGCCCAAGGATTTTAGACTACTTTAATCAGATCACAGCTGGGCCCTTTTCTATGAATAGCCTTTTTAGGTTAATTATTATAAAATCTCTCTGGTCTATTATAATTGAGGAGATAGCACATTCTGTAAATGAAAGTGGTAGGTTGATAAGATACATTTTTTTTGGCATTAAGTAACCATGCCTATCTTAATTACAAAAAAAATCTTCTGGCTGAAGGCAGGTTGACTTGACTAACAAGCAATTAAACCAAGTAAAACTATCTTTGGGAGGCGACACTTGGCCACCTGACAAGTGTAATGAGATCTTCCCATCCTTGCAACATTTTTTCAGAAACCTTGAAACACAGAATGGGTGTAGAAAAATGGTATGCAGCTTTTTCTTTATATAGCACATATTGTTAGGTATATTTTGTGAGGGATGAAAGGGAGAAACATGGTACGGCGACGTCAATATTGTGTTTTCACTTCATTTACATCTTCAGTAGTGACTAAGAAGAACAAACAACTAACCTTTTAATTAGAATTTCAAGTAAGCCTACAAAAAATTGAGAGTTCTCTTACAATGACTTTATCACAAAGAACCCATAGGTGATCTGAAATAGGTATGGAGTACTCAGGAAGGAGAGGAAACCTCAGGAGCACTTTTTCTAAAATAAATGGGGAGATCTGAGGGAACACAAGGCCTAAGTTTGAAGGTGATATGGCAGTGAAGATCTGGAGACGTATAGGACACTGAAGCTTTTGCTGTGGTCCTGTGTGAGCTACTGGAGTGGGTCTGCACTCAGAAATGTACCTGACTGTGAGGAATGGTTCAGGGAGTTGGAGCAGCTGGTTTAAAGTTGTCAGCAAAGTTCAAATAAAGTGTAAAGCTCGATGCTTGCAGCATTTGTTTAATAGTAGCACTTCACAAATAAAGTATGTCTTGTTTAGGATTTCTAACACAAAGCAACACAGCATGAACCAGAGTAGGGAATCCATTCCAGATGACTAAAAAAAAAATGAAAAATAGTGTGGTAAGCAAAGATGAGGCTATGACTAATCAAATTGGCTAGTGGAGACTATTATACTGCATTAAGTACTGAAATATTATGTACCAAAAGAAAGCTGGCAGGGCTGAATTAGTAAGGATGAGTCATTTATTAAAACTCTCAGGAAGAGGAGGTAAGGCAAAGGGACATAAGGTGAATGGAGCATAAAAATTTTTATGAAAATGCAATTAATCTTAACACTGAAAAAGGACAGCAGAGCCTTCTGTTTTCAACTTCTGCTTTGCTACTGTGGATCAAGACACTTTATCCTGTTTTTTTTTTTCCTAAACAAGTAGGAGGAAAATGAACCCAGCCTCCTAAAACTTTAAAAGTGGCTTTAAAATCTTGAAGTATGAGTAAGTGATATATGATTCCTTTCCTTTGTCTGTTTTCTGATTTTGGACTTTACAAATATAACTTTAGAAGTGGGTGCTGATGTTGCCATCATAACCTGGTGATCAATAAAGTGAAGCCACAGATGCCAGAGCAGGGGTGACTCAACTAATTAAGTCCTCTGATCTTCCTCTTAATTATTATAATAAGGGACTCACTGTGAAAGACTAATAAGTGGTAAAGAAATTTGCCATAATGTAAATATGAGAGTGAAATATAAGTATGATGCCTTGTGAGAGCTCCTGGCAGGCTGTGTAGGGGGCAAAGCTGGGGGCACTGGTGCTCCCCTCTCACCTGGCAGCTGCAGCATAGCCCAAAGCAGCTCCTTCCAAAGCAGTGCTGAGTCTGGGCTCCCAGAACTGGCTGATGGGGACTACAGGTGGGACATTGGTGTATTTTGATAGCTGGTAGCTCAGCCACAGCTACTGTTAACTGAAAGAATTTAGCCCTAGATTTGGGCCATATTGTCTTCAGGACAGAGTCTTGGCTATTTCTGCAAGTAGTGCTGTACATAATATTTCATATTATTCTGACTAGTGTCCTTGTAGAGAAGGAATTGAGACATTGACACCTGGTTGAGGTCTACCCTGTGTAAAAGTACAACATAAAAACAGGCAAGATTGAGTGATTTTGAAGAGGGCAATCTGCATTAGACAATGATGGATCATTCGCTGGAGCTTTTTCTCCCCAGTCTCTTCAAGGGCTTGTTTATTTATTTTTAAATTTCTGATGGCAAAAGACACAAGTAGCACATGCTTTTGATCTGCAGGTAAATGGATTGGAGTTTTGAAGGAAACCAGTTTAAGCACTAGGACCCTACCCACACTTTAGGAGGTAGTTCTTTGTTTCTCAGCTCATTATTAGTGTTTAAGGAAGCAAAAAATGAAAAGATTGAACTCCAACCCCAGAGAGGAAGAGAGAATATACTACTTCATCCAATAGATTCTGTGCAACTCAATTAACAAGATAACAACATATTTCATCTGTCAGAAATGTTTATCTTCTCACTAATTAGCAAAGCAACACCACACTTTGAAAGGAATTGTAGCTCATAAAAATGCTTGCATCCACAGATGCCCTGTGCAGATTGCATCACTCAGTCTGCTTGGGAGGTGGGTTAAGGGTAGGACAAGGGAACGGTAATGTTGCCGTCCCCCCTCTTCCACAGCCATTACCTCCCTCGCTGCCTTTGTTTGGAAACCTTTTGTTTCCACTTGCTGGAAATTTCAAAGGGTGGAGGGAACTGCTGCAGTTGGCCTTGCCCTTGCCCTCTTTGTTTCTGCTAGCCTTAATTAACCTCTCCCTAGGTTCACCAAATTTGTGATTAGAAATTTTTTAAAGTTGGGCTTATGCTCACTAAGCAGGTTTTCTCATAGCTCTACTTGAAACCCCATAATTACCATTTTGAATGCTGCACTGTTTGTTCTAGAAACCCATCTTAGTAATTTATCCCATATCTCTATTTCCCCCTCATGGAAAATACAATTATTTTAATTCTTCTAATTGTTTTTCATTTCCTACACTCCAAATTTGTCTCTTTCCCCCAGGCATCTCTTCATCTTAACTCATTGACTGGAAAGGCCTTTTTGGCTCTTTAGTTCCTTATCTCTATTCCAAATGGACTAATATTGTACAGTGTTCAATAAAAAAAATAATTTAATTTGTTATTTCTTTCATCATGCAGTTGTAAATTGGCAGGCCTTTTAAGATGATTCTTTAGATTTGGGGGTGCTAAGTTTATCTCAAATTGAGATGTCAGTTTTAATGGAAAGTTATGTGGAACTTTGGGTAAGAATGAGCATTTGAATAGGAACACAGGTATAAACCTGCCCCGTTGTTCAGCCCTGCACACAGCAGAAAATGTAGAGCATCTCCTTGCTTTGTGCAGGAATAACTATCCCGTTGTTCCACAGCTCCCATGGAGAGTAATCAGAGCATTATATTCTCACTTTCTTTATTCTTTTAGTTATTTTGCTTAATCTCATGTAATAGGCAATTAACTTGATTTGCCTTCAGAGCTGGGGAAAAGTATAAATAAACCTGGCAGAAGAGCAAAGTGGGAAGCACAGAGGCTGGAGCCACAGAGATGTCCTGTGTGAGCAACAGGAAATCAATTGCCATATGGCCAGTTATAAATAGGGCCATCACACAGCCTCATTGCCTTTGACAGGTCCAGATTCTCTGCTCAAGGTTTCTGTTTGCAGATTTTTTGCTCACTTCAGACAGTTCTTTTAGGCAGAGCAGGAAAAATTTTGCTGGAGGTTCTGGGACAAGCCACTTCTGTTCTGCTGGGAGTGAGGTGCTGACAGCAAGGTGAAATAACCTGCTGGTGGGACGGGGCAGGAAAGGGCCATCACCTGACAAAAGGGATGGAGATCTTAGAGTCACCCAGAAAGGCCATATTGCTTTAGAGATGTCATCTTTTTAATTCTAGAGATCCTTTTCTACTGGCATTTTTGCTTATGGTTGCCAAACCAGGGTCATAGCAGTCTAGCTGGACTTTTGTGCTTTCAGCTGTGTTTCTGTTGGAAAAAATTCAACAGTTGCATTTGGGCAAGTGGTTTGGAGGGAAGTGGTGTCAGTCACACTATCACACAGGCTTGGGCACCCAGGGCTAATGCCACTGTGCAAGGTGGCATTGCCAGCCAGGGAACTCTGCTCCTTGCAGCTGCACCTTCTGGGCGCTTTCCCTGGCATCACTGGCTCTTTGTCCAAGGTATAGTAGTCCTGCTTAGGATGGAGATGTGAGGTATTATGAGTGAAAGCAAAAGAAAAGATAATCATAATGATGTGGTAAAAGCAAAGGTCAGAAATTACAATCTTTTGTCCTTAGAAATGCTCAGGGATGTGAGGCAGCTGAGTGGGTGTTTTCAGGACTGCAGCACAGATTGAGTGAAGTGCATTGCCTCAGTCCTTTGTGTGTGAGCTGTTGGATTTGGCACCTGTGAGCACAGCTGAGTGACCAGGTTAATAGGCAGGACATGCAGGTGAGGTTCTAATTCATAGAAATATGTCAGGGTTTATTAAACTTTACAGCTTTTTTGGTGCATTCTCTTTATTTTCTATATAGCCCTGGTCTCTTTATTTATCCTTTGACTCACACATGACTTTTGTGGATTAAATTAATATCTGGATATCAGGGAGGCTTCCAAGTGCCTTCACACAAATGGTCACAGGGTACTACTTTCAGAGCTTACAGGCAAGCTCTGGCTTTTCTTTTGACGAGTGTCTTGGAATGCAGTCCCTGCTTGGAGACTTGAAATGGAATTACACTCACTATATCATCCAAATTTGTCATATATAAATATAGATGCGGAGATGATTAAACACATTAGCAATTTTCAGTGATTCTTTAATTCCATCTTTCATTATTTTTATTTGATGAACCACTTTCTTATGAAACTTATTAAAATGTTGGTATAAATCTATTTCAAATTCCCCTGATGACTATGTTTATACCAAATGATATACATAATGATCTACTTTTGAGACTGCATTAGAAATGTGCAGTGGCTTTTCAGTTTGTGAGGCTGTCTATGGCTCCCATAAGGAATAATGACTAAGATTTCCCTTCTCCATTAGGGAGCTGCAGCCACTCAGGCATGGACTGTACCTCGCTGTCAGCCTCATCCAGTGCTTAAAGACTCCCATGGTGTCACTAAAAGTTGGGTCAGATCCTGCAGCAGTACCTGCAGGTAACTCTCCCTTCAGCAGATCAGAAGCACTGACATGAAAGGAGACACAATGGGCAGAGTCTGTTGCTGAATTCTTGTGTGATTCTGGGATCATTTTGGCCCCCATGCAATCAGGGACCGGCAGCAGCTCATCTCTCCATGCAGCTCCTTCCAAGGCTGCCTTGCTCCCTGCACTGACCATAGAGAGGGCCCAGATACCTGTTAGAGGTTAAACACCTAAGTAATTGATCATTAAAGTAAAATTGAATCCCTTCCTGAGGGATTTGGCAGCTCTCTTGACCATCAACAGTTAGCTTAGTTAGAGGTACCCACCCTGTCTTTGGGTTTATATGTTTACCTTTAAAAATAAATTTATTTGGCTTCTCTTATACTTTTACAGTCTCATGAAAGGCACTTGGCTTTCAGATATTTGCTGAAAATTATAGTGAAGTGAGCAATTACATATCAGATTGAATTTAAATATTAAATAAGAAAAATAATAATTGATATCAGTGCGTAAGTGCTTCTGGTCCTACTGTATTTATAAACAAACCCTCATCTTTCTGAAAACAAACAAACAGATGCCTAAAAGCTTCTGCTAAAACTGAAGATCATGGTAAGTATGTATTTTTCCCCATAGCCTTCAGAGATTTGCTGATCTAGAAGTTTTACCTTTGTCTTTAACGGTATAGTATTAATTTTTATTGATTAATTTTGTCTAAATTCATTCTTAGAGACATAAAAACTTCTGGCATATGCAGTACAACGCAGCATGGAATAGGGTAATTAAATCAATTCTCCAAATAAATTATTCCTAACTATACTTTTGGAAACCCCACTCTGAGCAAGTCCGTCAGAAAACTGGTTCTGTGCAATTAACAGGATGACAATATCAGTCTAAATGGGTCTATTATATGGCAAAGGTACAATGCTGGTGGTATGTCTTTCTGGTTTGTGAAATTGAACTGGTTGTTGTACAGTCAATGAGGCAGCCTCCACAACATTTCTAAAATTTACTGTGGGAAAATAC
Source organism: Petroica traversi (assembly GCA_025920805.1). NCBI lineage: Eukaryota > Metazoa > Chordata > Aves > Passeriformes > Petroicidae > Petroica > Petroica traversi. The sequence continues at coordinate 4,830,641 of JAHLSL010000045.1, read as the reverse complement.
GGGTTACTTCAAGTGCATTTTATTTTCACTACAGAACTGATTTTTTTTTTGACTCTTAAAAAATATTTATAAATTTCTTTGTTGGAAGAATCATTTAGTAATCTTGCAGACAAAATACTGATCTTGCAGATCATCAGGTTTTCAAAGTGGAAGAGTGATGTATTTTCTTCTGCTATTACGTCAGCTATTGTGCCATCCCATTAGTCATGCTGACAGTTCATATAGCCTGGCTGACCAAATATTTTCAAGAAAAAAGATGTTTCCTTGTAAATATTTTTTCTACTAATTTGCTGTATTGCTGCTGAAAAGTTACTGATGAGTATCCAGAAAAGAATTTATTTTCCTGGTAATGGTTTTAACTCCCTGTGCTAATATTTTTTCTCTCTCTTTTCTCCCTTTCCTTTTGGCCACATGATAGGAAAAAAAACCCCCTCATTGCAATATCTGAGTTCTGTAAAAAATTGTATGGGACTTCTTTTGGTTTTATTTTCTTTCTTTTCTCATAAGGAAGTGTAGATGAGGAGGCAAATCTTTTGTAACATAAACTCAAGGAAGTAAGCTAAATCAGTGCTAGACCCATTATATCAATATAACTGAAAAACCCCTAAAGATCCTGTCTTAATGGCAGCTTTCTAAAGTCCATGTAATTAAAATGGAGTAAAAGCTCTGTTTTCTTGAGGCCAGAAGCAGTGTATATGAATTAGGAAAAAGAAATGCTAATCAGACTTTTATTAAACCCTGTACTTTTTTGTCTTGTATTTTGTTTTATGCTCTTTCTAGACATGCCCACGTAGATATTTAGAAACACCCCCGAGCCTTGGGTTATAATGGATTGAGTGAGGATTACTCAGGGAGTCTTATATAAAAATGTTCTTAAAATATCCACCTTGGAGAAAAAGAAAAGCTCCCTCTCAGGAGCATCCTCTCTAATTATTCATAATTAATAAATAAACAAAGAACTGTGCAGTTCTACATCAAGTAATTATTAAAAGACTCTTAGAACTAAAAAGACTTCCTGGTCAGAAAGCAGATATCCAGCTGTGCTAAAAGAATGTAGAACTGAATCCAGAGGAATTTCTACAGAGCTTTTTTTTGGTGTTTGAGTTCAAGACAGATCATTTAGGACTGGAACATCATCTTTTAAGTGGTTTGAAGCACACAGAGTTTCATCTAAGTAATCCAACTTGGTCCTGAACTTTTCAGGTGAAGCTCCTGATTTTAGGGCATAAAGTGGAAGATGTTCTGGTGCAGGCTTTGATTAACAGCAGTCCTTGTCGTTTGGGGCAGAAGAGATCAGGCTGGGGCTGTGGGTAGCAGTGGAGGCTGCAGGAATTCACTGGGTATTTTTCAGTCAGATTTTCAGAGAGGACTTGACAAAATGCAGACAGGGGTGGCCGGGGACTGTAGGCTAAGGCGTGCAGAGTCCGCTGCCTCGCTTGGCACAGTGGGACAAATGCAGCCTCCGTGGGAGGTGGGAGAACAAACCTATCTCTCCTTCTGTTGAGAGGTTGCAATGCCAAGAAAAAGCTTTCTTCTTTACTCACTGTGGCTGGAAGTGTGTCACTGCAATACGTGGAAAATGGTCTCATGCTCTGCCTGCGAGGGGCTGTCTGTTCCTGGGACATCCCTGTTTCAGTACAGCTCAGGTTCCCCCTCTCTCCGGAGCTGGGACTCGCTCAGGCTGCCTGTCTTCTTCCAAAAGACCCTCCAGGGAGCCCAAATTTCCTGTGTATCTTTATGATTTGCTGTAAATGTGCCCTGTTTTGTTTGCAGAACCCCTTCTCGGCTGCAATCACCTCAGTGTTGCCAAACAACTGGAATAGGGGATTATTCAGACTCCTGTCCCTGCAGAATAATAACTGTTAGCTTATTTGCTGCTGTACTGGACCTTCCAACCCCTACACAGCACGGTGGGGAACTAAGGTTTTCTTTATTGATTCAGGCACTACTGTTTCCCTTTTTGGATTGTTATATTGAACATTCGCTTGATATTTGCTTTGTTATTATTTATTTCCACAATAAATAAGCCCTTGGGATTTCTGTAAAAATCGCCCATGTAGCAGGCAAAAACAAAGGCCCTGTAGACAATAAAAGACATAGAAACAATTCAGTGAAGCAACACCCATTTTGGCCTGAAGATCTTTTCTTCTTTCACCTGGCTTGTGCTCAAACCGGGTCATTATACTCTGAAGTGTGATTTTTCAGTTCAGGTGCCAAGAAACATTTGTCCCAGCATTGCAATGTTTCAAAGAACATTAAGAATGCCAAACAAAGAATATTAAAAAGCAAGTATAAATTTATATATTCCCCCTTACAGAGTACCTGTTTATCAGAGTGAGGACTGATGTAGTTATGAGAGCCACCAGCAATTAAATAGAGCCTTCTTGAAGAAAAAGGGCTAGGAATCCATTGAATGCAAGAAGGAATTGCATTTTTCTGCTAGCTAAGGCAGGTTTAGCTCATGCTGGACAAGATTCAGTAGTAAATCCAGAAAATACTCTTTTTCCTGGAGAAGTACTGGGCAGTATGTAGCATTCCAGTCTGATACCCATAAACAGTCACAACATGAAAAATCTATATGAAAAGAAAATAATGGAGGAAGTCAGGGATGACATTTCAAGCATTGGAAGCTTTTTCCTTTCATTTTAAAAGAGATCTTTAACATAGAGCTGCTAGACCTTTGTTTGAGAACAATGTAATAACATCCTAGACACACCTGTTGAGAGGAATTTATTAGTACTTATGGAAAGAAAAATGAGGAGATGAAGGTGTTGACCTCTCTTATTAAAACTGACTTACTAGTGTTTGCACCACCTGTTACTACAGTGTTTAATCAGTATTTTTAGATTGGAGTAGGATTTAGATTAGTACCAGATGTTTCCAAACTTTGCAGTTTTCCTAGTCTTTGAATCAGACCTTCTTTAGAAATCATTAAACAACATAGCTCAGTACCTTCAACTCTGCTAAGTTCTGAGGAGAAAATTTACAAATTACTGTCTCCTCAAACAATCAAAGAAGACAAATTGTCAAGCAGATCAGAAGGACCTTCTTTTGAGCATGGCTATTTATATACCACAGTCCTCCCCAGGAAAGCAGTGACACGGTAGGATGATGAGTCTGAAAACTCAACAGAGGAAGTACATGTAAGCAAAAAAGTCAACTTAATAGTTTCAAAGAGAAAAACTTAGTCACAGACGGTGAAGAAAGACTGACAGGATTTAAGAGTGTGGTTTAACCAGGCTGCATATATGTTAACTTAACATGTCTGGGACTCCAACTTGTTCATTTAAGACAAGTGTACTTCCACAATCTATCCTGCACGAGGGAGGTCCTCCTTCCCAGCCCTTAAATGGTCCCAGAATTACTGCTGAGAGCCCAAGTGCCTTCTCATTGGGCAGGTTTCCCTTCCCTGTGGGAAATGGAGCAGGGAGAGGCAGCGTGCTTCTGTCACAGATAAGGCACTCTTTTCTCAACCTCCTGAGCTGCTCTGACAATGATTGTGGATCAAGTACACTACACCAGCACAAACACAAAGTGATACCTACCACCACATGTGCTGGATGGTGTTTGGAGATGCTTCTGAAAGGAAGGAAAGAGGTTCCACAAAGACATTTCTGACTGTAAAGCCAAAATGATGTCTCCCCTACAAGCAGCCAAAATGCAAGTGCATGCACCATTTCAGTCAGCTCAGAATTCTTCACAATCCACAGCCCTTCTAATAAGGGCTGACTTGAAAGGGGAAGGGCAGAAGGAGGCGATGGCAAACCCTGGTGACTCAGCAGCCCTGGTGCTGCTGGCCCAAAGTTAACATCCCACACCCCACAGCTGCTTTGGGGCATGAGAGTGGGGCCGTGCAGTCTGTCATCAGTGAGAACAGTGTTTGGTCCAGTCTTTGATCCCAGGTTCCCAAGAGACAGTTCTTAATAATGAATAATTAGTAACAGTTCCTATGAGATGCTGGTGACTGCAGGCTCCAAGTTGCGTGACACAAAGGACAGGAGTGTCACCCCCTGTTTTAGCAAGAGGCAACGCCTATTGTTTTCTAATGCCTGTCACAGCCTGGCAAGCCTCACCTGTGCTGGGGAGTAGATTATGTTTAACAAGCTTTGCAGAATGAATTTTTTCTTTTAGGCCTGAGAGGCATTTGGGAGGTTATTTTCTTTCGAACTGAGTCACCTTCATATTGCAAGGGAAGCAAAAGAAATACTCGTGCCTGAAATTCTTACGTTCAGGGTCTTGCTGCTTGTTCTTTATTTGGGCCACAGTATGTTGAAATAAGAAATACATGGTCGTGGAAAAAGTTTTATTTTATCCATGAAAAACACTTTTTAATGACTTGCTCATGTGAAGTATTTTCCTTCTCCTGCTGCTTTTAGAGTGAACTTGAGTTTTCTTTTCTACACATAGAATAAAAAACAATATAATACTGCAACCATATAAAAATGAGTCAGGACTAAAACAAGTCATAGTAGATCTTCACAGTTTCCATTTTCAGGGAAACTAGAGACAGAAATGTAGAAGGACTGAAGAAATGTGCAAAATAGAAGAATGATTATTTTCTCTTTCATGTTGAAAGAAAAAGAAGCTACTTTGTTCATTACCATGCAAAACTAAATTGGAATAGCTAGGAATGTTTTCTGCAGGGGACCATAGGGATTTATATTATATAGGAAACCATTTATACCTTTACATTTTACAAACAGTTCTGAAAATATCTTTTTTTTCTGAAAACATGTTGTTCTAAAAGAGAGCAGTAAGAAGCAAAGTTTGAAAGACAGAGAATGATTTCCTATCTATCTATCTATCATCTATCTATCTATCATCTATCTATCTATAATCTCTAATGTTTTCAGATATTGCTTTACCTTTTTCTTTGTAAAAGTTAAAAAATTAGAGGTAATGTCACAGAAGGGTGTCATGTAACTTTGATAAAATATGCCCTACCATGACAATTCTTGTCATAAATCTAAGTCAAAGCTGACTGAAGTTACCAGGAAAATTTCGTGCTGTCAGTGACCATGGATTCATGATATTTACACAGAATATTTCTGATTGCATAAAGTAGCGACAGATTCTGTTAACTGTAACTGAGCAGTTACTGAGGCCTGTTAACAGTGAGCAGGCTGTTCACAACAAAGAATTAATTTGCTCTTGGATTCAGCATGCAGTATTGTCTAGGCCTTTGGATGACTTGTATTTTTCCTGAATGCAGAACTTGGTATTTTTCTTGTGGATTAGCTTCTCTTACAGCTAAACAACATGTACGTGAGTGAAATTTATTTTACCATGAGAAAATTCTCTGCCTGAACCTATTTTTTCTTTGACATGTCCTTAATCAAAGCTTTCTTTGGGCATACTTTTCTGATGCCCAAATGGAGGCAACATGTGCACTGAAAAGACTCAACTCAAACTTATCAGGGAACTATGCATTCCCCACCAAGCCACTTTTTTCAGTTGGTTGATGGCACTGCTATGTAGAAGTCAGTAACAGAGTTTTCCAGACACTAATCTTTGCTTTTACTATACTTGTATGAACTCTTCAATGACCCTTTTAAATTCAATTATGTTGGTTTTGTTAAACACAGACAGAGATGATTCCCACTAAAAACTTAGCTAGAACTGAGAGACACTGACAAACTTTTAAGATGGTATATTTTGAGAGACCCTGGTGTCCTAAATTATATATTTCCACTTAGGGAATTGTTCAAGAGAGCAGTAATAGTGTAAGCCCACAGGTGTTACAGTAAGTACATCCATCGTGTCAGAACAGTTGTATTCAATAAAGCTTTATTCCCAACTTCACAGAGCTTTTAAGATGTTTTCCACTTGGGTAACTGTTTTGTTTTGTGAGTTTAAAAGATTCACTTATTAGTTTAGGGAATTTAAAACTAATGTTAAATCCCAAAGTGGAAAATATTGTATCAAATATTTAGACTGGCGTGAGCTGAGTTACATGGAGACATGTAGTAATATTTCTTACACAATGCAGAACAACTGTTTTGGCACCACTGTTAAATGGAAGGTCACAATATTTTACACAAAATAACCAGATTTTAGAAATATGTTTAATTTAACTTTGGATGGTAAGATTGCACAATGCTTTTTATTATCCATTGCCTAATTTTAGCAAGACATGATCTCCTGCCATGTAACTATGTCTTTTAGAACATACAGAGGTTTCATAAATTAATTGATGCAATTAATCTTTTTAAAAACTGAAGTTATTTGAACTATGGAAATATCTGTTCAGTGACTCAGTAGGAAGCTGGCCACCATTTGGCTCTGATATATCATATACAGAAAGATAAACCTCATTCTACTCTTCCCCTTCAATAACCAGAAAAGTGGAAATAAATGTAAATGGAGGAATCAATACAAAGAAATATTTGGGCATTTTCCCTAACAAATTTCTTATCAGAAGCACTGAGGATTTGGTTTGTTTTCCGATTGCATTTGGACAGCAGGGCTCCATCACAAGTAACAGTGACTTGGGAAGACAAATGCTACAACTACAAAAGCCCTTCCTACTTCTTCCCCCAGTTTCACATTCTGCTCAGGATGCCATATGAATGGAACACCCCTTGGATGAGCTGGGGTCAGCTGTCCTGGCTGTGTCCCTTCCCAGCTTCTTGTGCAGCCCCGTTCCCCTCCCCAGTGGGGTGTGGAGCAGAAAAGGCCTTAGCTCTGTGTAATCACTGCTCAGCAATGACCCAAACATCCCTGAATTATTAATGCCATTTCCAGCACAAATCCAAAACACAACTCCGTATCAGCTACTTTGGAAAAAAATAACTATACCCCAGCCACACCCAGAATATATGGCAAATTATTTTTTGATTGGCAGCTCTGAAAGCTTGGGGTCAGTCCCTGGTGAATACAACCTGCAGATGCTGTGGGCCACCTGAACAGGTAAGGTGCACTTGGCCACTCCTGCTCAGAGTTGTCCTTTGCTAAAGGGCAGGTTCAGTCCCTGGATGCCTGCTCTGTGCATGTCCCCAGTGAGCTGTTTGGTGAGAGGAAACATTCCCAAAAACAAGTAGGAAATTTCTGCTAGTGAGGAAAATCCCTTTTGTGGACAACACCTCTCAGTGTCCTGGGTCTCTTGCAGCAAATGTTCCTCTGCATCACCTCCTCTTGAGCCTTAGGTACCATCTGAGAGTGAAGGGAAAATGCTTAGCAGAGGTCTCTGGTTTTATCCCATTCCCTCATTTGGTTCCTTTTTCCTTTTGGGTGTAATTAATACTGGATTGAAGGTTACTCCTTTTTCTCAAGATTTCTGACATGAAGCAAAACAGCAAAGGGCAGCTCTGCCACAAAGTTTACTGCTTCAAAACTGTTTTCTTAATTTGACTGTGGGTAGAAATATTGAGAGAGGGATTTATTGTGTGCTTTAATTCTTTTTCTCTACACAAAAGTGGGACATAAAATTTTCATTCATCAGGCTTTTTGAAGAACAAACAAACAAATTATCTACATAATAATCTCTGGTTTAGAAAGAAGCATTTTTTTCCTTCTTCCCTTCTAGTTCAAAGAGAGGGTGTCAGGCTTATGTCATTTATTATTTGTTTACTTGTTGGTTTTTTTTCTATAAATGCTTTTTAGAAATATTAAAGAAATTACTAGACTGAGGACCAAGCATTTGAGTGCTTTTTAGGGAATTAAATAATCCAAGGAATAAGACATGGAATATTTTTATGGTATTTTTCTCTAATGTGCCAAACAATATTTCATTATAGGAAAGGAAAAAGAGTAAAATGCTTTTTGCATTGTTTTGGATAAAAACAAATTTAACTTCAAAATGTGTTTATCAAGAAAGGAATTTGGCTTTCTTTAGGCAATGGCATCTTATTTTAGTACAGAATATAGATTTCATCTGAACTTAGTAAAGGTTAGATCTCTTAAAAGCTTTTCTCTCATTTCCACATCAAACTACAAATCCAGTTAATTCTGTGAGATTTTGAGAGTGCAATGGAAGTATATTTGTGAGTTGATTTTATAGCTCAGTATCTTTATAGATATCTCCAGAGGTTTCATGACACTGTGATAAACCTGAAATCTCAAATGAAATAAATTTGCAGGTATCAGAAATTTTGAGATTTCGCTTTTTTTTTTTTTTGCACTGAATGGATATAAAGTAAGTGCTGTAGAAACCATGTTGTGAAATAAGGCAGGCTTATTTCTCCAGAATTTCAGTCAGGATGTGGGATCACAACATTCAAGTCTTTTCCAACTTGATTATCAGAGGCCAGAATATCTGAGCACTAGTTACTGTCTGGTCTGGTTAATGTCCCAAATAATCGACTATTCAATGGAGAAACCTCAATTCAATTGTTCTGCTATAGAGCCAGTCTCCTGCTCCCAAGAACAGAAACTAATTTAACATGGGAGAAAATAGAGATAAGACTTGGATAAGTGACAGGGCTGGCTATGAAGACTGCAGGTCTGGACATACTCCTGGAGTACAGAAAAGCTGGATTCAATTCCCTTCTGCATGAAATAATGCTCTGTATCTCAGTGAGCCCTGTTAACAGCCTATGGTTTATACAAGGGTCATGTATTATGTGCTATCTTACTTTCTTCATCATCTTTACCAGCCTTTTCTTCCCGGATCTAATGAAAACCTGTGAATGTTCTAAGGCTGAGAGACAGAATTTTTCAACAACGGTAGCAGTTCTGGGATCTCTGTTCTGGATGTATTTTCTACTGAATTGAATAAGTCTCATTCTAATGAAAATTCTTCCAACTAGCTCTCTAGCAGAATACTTTTGGGAGAAGATGTCTCTAGCCCTCTGCTTTTACTGTGTATCAAAAAAGATAATATTAAAGAATCACCCACAAGCAGATTCACCATAATAGGATTTTTAAATTTATTTTCTTTGTAATTTTTTGGTATGAGAGAGAAAATATGTCTGGATGCACTAAAATAATTCTATTATCTTCTTTTTAGGTTTGCAAGAATTTGAAAGCTTTTAATATTCTTTCATTAAAAAAAAATTAAAATTATTTTTCTTCCAAATTTTTTTTCTTTGAATGTGATTGCAAAAACCTTTTAACAATGAAAAAAATTTGGATGAAAAGAAACCAATTTTCTCTCGATCAAAATCAACCTCTGTTATTGCCTTCTAAAATACTTAATTCTTGTGAATGGTAGTTTTAAAGTAAATTTTAAAAAATTATTTTGATAATTAACTTAGCTGACTTGAATTTTTCGTCTTTTTAATGAGGCATTTGAGGGGGTATAAGTTTTTTTAAGGAGAAAACAAAAGTACCTTGTTCTTCATTGTCACCTAAAGGATCTTTCATTTTTCTAGAGACTGGAGGAAAAATAGGATGCAAATTAGTGGATTAGTTTATATGATTTTTTAAATATTATTTCAGGTCAAAATGATATCTTAGGTGGTACAAGAGTCATGGCAGGGGCACTTTAATGAAATTTAAAACTTTTCATGAATCACCTCAGTGCTTTTGTTGTCCCTCTATTTTAGTGTGCTTTCCTACAAACATGATGTGTTTAGCGGTGGTTGCAAAATACAGAAAGAGGTATGATCAGAAGAAATAACTTTGGCCATTGTCCTGTAGATATTCAGCAAACGGGGTTTTGTTGTTAATTGCTTTGTCCTTAGTATATGACAGTACCTCCCTGAGCAAACAGGGAAGCGAGATTATTTCACTCACAGTCCAAATGTCAATGAATGACAATGATGTTTTGGGACATGTGTTATACAAATAATTGAAAAGAGGTATAAGTCAAATCATGTACATGGGCATTAAAATAGTCCTTAATTACAGGAGTTTAACTACTCCCATTGGTTAAGTACACGTCAGGCTTTATTTAGTTGCTGTTTCTGGAGGTCTGGTTGTGGATGAATATTTAGAGAAAAGGAGTAGATAATTAAAAATGTTTTAAGACTGCACTCTAGGATTTTATGGTCAGTGATGAAGGAGTGAGTTTTTCTAGGAATAATTTAAATATGTAGAAACCAAATATATTTGAAATAATTTTCATGCATGAAGATTCACAGAAGGAGGCTTTTGGGAAGGAGATGAAAGTGGCATGAGAGCTGGCATGACTGGCAAGGCATAAAGCATGAGAAGAATGCAAAAAAGAGCAGGAAAGTTGTGTAGAATGCCTGGTTCCTGCTGTCCTGAGTGGAGGGATTGTGTCTGCTCCAATGAAACCACCTGAGAAGTTGATATGATTGAAACTGTAACTGAGGGGGATGATTTTGGCTGCGTGATTTTTGATTCCTATTCCTTTCCAAGAAATACCTTTTTAATTTTTCAGAGAGAGCTAGAATAAATACACAGATTGCAGTATGTATTTTGGGAACAAATTTATATTTGAGTTTTGGGAATACTACAAAAGGAATTTTGTAAAAGGAGGTGAGTGTAAGGCATTTCCTAAGTAACCTTCACGAAATCATAGATGCTTATTATTTTAGACAGGACTGTCTTAACTGCGACACTGTTCTTATTTTTGACACATATCCTGCATTTTTATGGAATGTATGTTTTAACTCCAGATGAAAAAACATATGTTTGCTGTGAAAGGTGAAAGTGAGATAGTGGAGAGATGGACAAAGCAGAGACTGAACCAGAGGTAAAGCACTGCTCTCCTGAACATCAAAAGGCCAAGGCTCTATATTTCAGTCAGTACTTGGGCCTTTTGGGTTGGAAGCAGCAGTCAGAATTTTTCCTTTACCTTGGGAATGATATTTAAAGGCAAAGCAGGGGCTTCTACCTAATTGAATGCAAAACATTAGTTTGAAAGGTCTTTCCATTGCCCCTTCCAGTTTTGGAGGAGCAGCGAAGGGTAGTGATGTTGAAAAGAACATGCATATTCCATTTGTATCCTGTCTTCATCTAATGGCAAAACATAATTATTTCAGTAGAGATAAACTTTTGTGCTCCCAGGAGTCCTTAAGTAATTTTTGGATTAAATGGCTATACTTTGTTTTCTCTCGTAAGTGGTGTCACTCCACTCTCAATTTAATTATGGCTTGTTTGAGTAAGCTTCTGTGTAATGTCAAGTTTTCCCAAATGGCTCAAGAAGGTCAGCAAAGGTCTGCTCTTAATACTTTCCACAACAACTGAAAGGCTTTCCTTGTTTAAACAACAGTCAGGAAGAACACAATTAGATACGATTACCTAATTCTTCTTGTAGTGCTCAATGGCAGCTACCTGAGAAGAGGAACAGTAAAGATTAAGAAAGATGCTGCTTTGGAGAGTAAGATTATTGAAACTCTCAACACAACAATAGACCTTGCTTAGCTCCCTTACAGACTGCAAAAGTGTGAATGCATAAAAATGAAGGAAGAAAATACTTTTAAGAGAGCACAAGCCAGAAATGCAAGGGAGATTTTTAGAAATTCCAGCAAGACTATAAATTAAAAAAAAAATAAAAGTAGGCATTGAAACAGTGGGCAGGATAAATGAACCTCTGTAGTCCTGCACCTGTAATTTTCTAGAAATGACATGTATGCAAATATATGACTTCCCTATCAGAACTTACTTATGTCTAAATAATCAGGTAATTATTTTGATCAAGGCAGAGATGTTTCAAAGGTGAGAGAAACTCCTTAAATTCTGACTGCTCTAGGCTAATTGGGCTCTTTGCATATTGCCTGATTTGACTCAATGTAGTTGTTTTCATTGATTATTATAAACTAAATTAAATCAAAGGAAGCTGAAAAACCCCCACAAATATAAGAACAGTCTTTAAACAAAATACTATCAAGTCAAAAAAGACATATTGTTTGGGCATATAACAGATATTATTTTTTCCCATTTTATGACCATTCAATGAAAATTTCTATGCCGATGTTTTCTGACCTTTCTAGACTCTCTCAATAACCACCTGTGGCCTTCCCATTATGAAATACAGTCATTTTCTAGCTAACTCTGATTTTTTGTCTGAAGCATCAGTTTGATTCCCTTTTTTAATCTTTATTTTCTCATGTATGTAAATATAGTATCATTACCAGTATTTACTTCTCTGGATTTCTCTTACAATCTTTTTCATAGTGTCAGTACTGAGTTCATAGAAAATGTCTTATTTTGTGGTGATTTCATATCTCCTGGGTCTTACATTTAGGTAAATGTTTTCTCTATTTCTAATAAAAATAAATGGGGATAAAGAAAAGTTTAAAGTTATTTCTCCAAGGATGTTATAAGATTAGGTGTAGATTTCTGGGAATTTGAAGAAATGAACTGTTTCCCCTTTTCTAACTAGTCTTTTTTCAGTCGCATTTTTGCTCAGTGTTTCACCTGATCACTTTGGGATTACTTTCCTTTTTTTACAAACAAGTCCTCCTGGTGCTGCTGGCCACAGCAGAGAGGGAAGCAGAGCCAGAATGCCTCCCACGTTTTTCCCTTCTGACTCCTTTGAAGGCATCCAGCTTCCCACAAGGGGCATGTAAAAAGCTGTCTCTGGGCTCTTTGCAGTGAGGAGCTGTTTGCCACTCCAGTACTGAAAGAAACCAGGCACAATGGTCTCCCACAATTAATTACCAAACTAGGCTTTTATACATATTTCTATGTTGGCATTATCAGGTTGATGTCTAATATTCACATAACGGTAAAAATACAATGGCTTTTTTTTTTTTTAATTCATATGCTAAACTCTTAACTGATAGCATATAGTCAGCTGCTGCCAGGGAAAGGGCAAGTGCTTGTTTGGGAGTACCACACATGGAGGGAGGTCCTGAACTTTCCTCTGTGATCCTGCCCACGTGCTCTGATTGTGAAATAGATGGACCACCTGTAAAAGGGAAAGTGCAGCCCGTGCTCCTGGGCGATTCCAGGGCTCTGTCCCAAGGGCAGCCTGGCCTGGGATGTGCTGGTGTGTGCAGACACCTGCCCACCCCCAGCACTGCTCGACTCACCAACTCATTTTACATAGGCTGCTGCACACCTGTCAAATGGCAGTAATTTTAATTTACTGTCAACCAGAGGCATGAGCCGGATACACAGCAAGTGACCCAGCAGGGCAAACCTTCAGATCACCTTTCCAGTCCCACGGGCCAGCTATTCCTTAGCACTGCTTTCTATGCCTTTAAAAGACATTGACATCTGTTAAACAAAACCAAAGGTAAAAAATGGCATGTGAATGCAAACCTCTTTAATACTCATCTGGCAATACTTCTCAATGTTGTGATTTAAAAGGGAAAAGGACAGATCACTTCAGTATTATTAAAATTTGTGTGGCATACTGATGTCTTGGGATTTCAGAGATGAATGATATTTCTTCTTCCACATAGTCATTTGTGAAGTTACAAGGTAGAAACATCCAGTTGAAAGCTTTGACAAGGTAATGAGATTTATTTTCTGAAGTAATAGATAATTTCTCCTCTTAGCAATAACATTTCAAGTGATAGTATGCACCCATGCATATATACAAACCCTTTTTAGTTTTGCATGTGACCTGAATGATAAGGTTAGTTGAAAAGCAAAAAATATTTTCACTTGGTTCTTGTTGAGATTTCAATGAATACAATTATTCATAATTTGACTTTTATCAGAGACTAAATTAATTATCAACATGGCTTTCTACAACCACTTTTCATGCCAAGCATTTTGTTGAGGGATAACACATCTTTTCAGTTTTGTTGTTTCAAAACAGTTTCACATTAAAACATAAATTACTTTTAAATCCCTTCTGTGCAATCTAGACTATTTGTACACATGCATGAATAGATCTATGAACCCATGAAATTCTGCATGTTTCCTGTTTCTGCTTAACCTGGGCTGATCTGTGTGTACAGATGTGTAAATGGACACTGTGAAAGCTGCATCACTTCAAAGCTTATGAACCAGGAAAATAAAGTAGAAAAATTCCAGTTATCAGAGAGTTACGGTTTTAAAAATGATCCTAACAGTTGACATTATTGTAGTCAAGTTAGTCCACATACTCAAAGCCCATCTCACGCCTTTTTCCATGTGATCTGACCTACAGATAATACTAGTGGTTATCTTAGTGGTACAATTTTGTCCAAAGCTACCCATGATAACATTAACTGTGTCACTAACAGGCCTGATATATGTTATATCATGGGAGTATGTAAAAAATACATCTATTCAAAGAAAATGCAGTTGGTGTGTTTGAGGAGCTGTCACTATCACAAGAAAGAAAATGTGTCTGCATTTGAGTACTTGTCCTCAAGGAAAAAGATATTCCCCTCCACAATAAATTTTGCTTTACACATAGGAGAGAAGACATGCTGCACAAAGGAGTGAAATATCAAGTGGCATTTGCCAGTTTTCAACATCTGGATTTTCATTGTGTTTATGAGGAGGATAAATTATGTGTTGCGTTTGACTGTCATCTTTTAAATCTTTTTTTGACTTCTGACTACAGAAATGTAAATACAACTGCAAAATTATCACAAATATCTACAAATCGTAAAGTTTGTTCTGAAGGCAGAGAACACAGCTTCTGCTTTAAGAATAAATATTTGCTTTTGGTGGTACTGTTCAGGACCTGTATCTGCAAACATTCAGACAGCTGAAAAATGTGGGATGTTGCAGAAAAAAATAATCTGAATGAACTTGTCAAAGAGTTGTCAACATAGATCCATGAGAATGGGTTTCACTCACAGCAACTGCCTAGGCTTATTTGGCTCCACAATTTTTTAGCATTTTGGTTCAACTTTCAGATCTCTCTACTGTTTTATTTAATAAACCAGGTTTACATGTGAACCATTTCCTATGGACGTACAAGAACAGGAAGTATGTTGCGTTCCTTCCTTCCCTGACATAAATATATGGCAGCGGACTTTGTTCTGTGAAGGGGTCAGAAAGGGGAAGGAAACTTCCCCAAAGCAGCCACAGCACATAGGTGGAGTTTTGGCATGGTGCTGTTCATCCTTTGGCACCAGTGAGGGCAGAGTTCATTCCTGTCTCTGTCAGTGTAGCTCTGCATTATTCACATGTGCAGGGCTGTGAGGTTGGGGCCACCCTATGATCTGTACCACCCTGCATGGCAAAGCAAGGCACCAGCCCTCAAAAGTTTGCTTCCCTGGAAGAGCCTGTGGGATGCTATCGTGAGCCAGAGCCATTTTTGCTACAGGAGGATTTGTAGCTCATCCCACAGCAACATTTTTAACTGAGATGCCACAGGCTCAAAGACATTGGTGAATTAGTTATAGGCTGATTTCAGTCAGTGAGGTTACTGAGTGGCCCTCCACTCTTGCACTTTATAGAGCAAAGACAATGTGCCACTTTCTGTAGAAACAGCTCTTAGCAGAATTTTTCCTCTTCAATTCTTAGAGAGAGAGGATTTATCTATAAACATTCTGTCTCTGGAAGATATGAGTTACATCAGGTTTGCTGTGTGCAGTTTTCTTCTGCCAATTGACTTCTAAAGGGTGTATCTTTCTGGAAGTAATCTTTGGTGATATTTCTATTTTATAGTTTAAAAGTGGAGGAGATTTGCTTATTTCACTACTTCTGTCTTGATTTCTTTCTCTCTTAGAATTTTCAAAGTTTTTATAACCATAGAAAATACAATGTCATGGAGGAGGAACGCCTTTTTATGAGCTTTAATTATCAGTCAGCAGTACAGAGGGCTCAGTGCCTGCTTGTGTCTGTGAAGGGCACAGTCTATAAACAATGAGTTATGTAGCAAAACATCGGGCTTGTCCAAAGGGATAAAACCCTCACCAAAACATAGCCCAAACCCCCAGCACACATAATCTGTAGTGGTTTATGAGAAAGGCAGCTTTGCTGGACTGGCCTTTAAGTGTTGGTTGTATGGACCAGGTGCTGTTGATGCTGTGACGTCACACTGAGAGGCACAGCGCCACTCACAAAACCAGTGATATCCAGAATTTATAAGGGAAGAATTTGATCCCCTTTTACTCCTATTAGTCATTCAGGATGATAATGGGAGACAGGCACTGCGACCACAGTGTGCTGGAGAAAAGGTAGGATTTAACGTGCTGCCAGGCTCCGTGGGTAGTAAAGATTGGCTGGTTATCTCCCCCCCGACGCGAGCAGCTGAATGCGAGCTCTGTTAAAGACAAAAGCAGGACAAAGGAAGAAGAGGATAGACAAATATGATTTGTGTCTGTTTCTGCTCACTTGTAGGTGTGGACTTTCAGATGTAAATACAATAAAGGGAAAATAGCAATGATAAGAGAACAAAGTTGTCTGTCAACATGACTTCTATGACAGATTTTTCTTGCTGTTCAGCAACGATTCTAATTCAATTGCTGGCTGCTGTGAAGGAGATGAGATGCCAGAAGCAGAAGCGCTGCAAACCAGAACAAAAAATAATTACTAGTAGAAATGTGCTGCAAATAATTCCCTTGAAATTACAGTTGCATTGTTCTAGTTTCCTATCCCCCAAATTTTTTTTTTCTAATCATTGAATTGAAACACATTCCAAGGCTATGAAACCTTGCACCTGACTATATATGAAATGTCTGAGCAGTTATGCACGACCTGATACCATTATATTCAGGAGATTTGCAAACCTAATTTTCTTGAAAAATCTTCTTCAGACAGGCTTTTTAGAGAGAGTGGGGGAGGAGGAAAGAAGGGAGAAGTCTGTCTGTTTCAGCGGGGAGAAGTGTTTGTTTTGTTTCAGCTGTTTAGTTTGTGCTGTAAAATGAACTGACATCCAAGTATGTTCTGAAGGTATTTGCTCTTTTTTTATCAGCACCTACCTATTGCAAACTGGTACCTGGATGTAGGTTAGACCAACAAAACCAGATGAACAGAAGTACTCTGGTTGTATCACCGTGCTCAGATGAGAAAGACTGGCTGTGGCTTGGCTAAGGACTCTGACCAGAGCTTGTCATCATGGCAGCTGTAGGGACAGAAATCAGCCAAGTTTGCATCTAGACAAAACTTCTGTTGATCACAAAGAACTGTATGTCTCTCACATCCTGGAGTAGGCACACTGAGAGAAAGATTTATGCTTGAACCTTTGCATAGTTGGAAAATGGAGTCATAATGTGGGGAGAATTGTGTGCCTTCTTCCCATCTTCATGGCCCAGTACAGTTGACTGGATAGTCTGCCAGACATGCACCAAAATGCACCAATATGAGGGGTAGGTTTTATTCTCACCATTTTCCTGATTGGACCAGCAGATGGAAATGGAGATGTGATCATTTATCTTCAAAATTGCCCTAGTAATCTGCAGTGTTAGCACAGATTACGTTATAATTGCTAGAACTGGAATAAAAGAGATTGCAGCATCTGTAAAGCTTGTGGTAAATTTAAAGGATATAAAAATCAGCTCCATGTCAGGGGACATTCTCACTAGTATATTACATTTCATGTACACAAATGTAGCGATGCAACAGCAGAAGCTTATGACAAACATCATTTGAATTTTATTGCTGATTTTTTCTCTGCAGCTGGTCTAGAGAAGTTACTATAAAATACAGCCCTTGCAGCCCACACTACTGCAGCATGGCATTGTGGAGAACGCAGCCCCAAACAACAGGCTCAGTGTCACAGTCCTACCAAAACTGCTATGGGATAGGTTTTTTTTTAGTGTCCCCCCTTATATTAAATTTGGAAATAAAAATTTGTAACTTCAGTCTCTAACTGGTTTAATTTCACAGTAACAGATTTGACTCTCTAACCTACAGGCAGTAAAAGGAAGACAAGCTGAGACTAAATTGAAAATGAATTTATGTACTTAACATTAATTAATGGCAGGATTTTATTCTTATGCCTACTGCAGAACCAGAATAAGTTTTTGTCAGACACTTGCTTGCATGAATAAAATAAATATAAGGATCCTGATAAACTGCATTTAAAGTCAGAGAGAAATTTTAGTCCAGTGTCAACCCCTTTGATAACTCCATGTAAACTGTTTGGCTCTATGTATCATGACCTTGCAAAGTTGTTGGGTGTCTACTTGTATGGGTGAATCACACAGAAACTTCAGAGTATAGACTCAAGTGATGAGAGTTTCCTTTAAAATTCTAATGATAAGTTAGAGCTGTCATGGTTGCTCGGCCTAAGCTACAATATTATAGGTATACAAAGAAACCTTCAATTTTTAAGGTTCACTTTGTTTTGTTTGCTAAGAAATCAATCATCCACAGTGGAAAGTAGTGGAGTACAGTATCTTTTTCTCTTGCCTTCCACCTCTTTGGTGTTTTTTAGGAACTACTAACAATTTTGGAGAGAAACTGGGGCTAAATTTTGTTCTCTGTTCCACCAGAGACTTCTACAGAAGTTTTCTAGTTTCAGTTGGGTTCTGGTGAGGAAAAAAACTTACCCTTATAATAGCAACAAGAATATAAAAGGTCGTAGACTATGTATCTACAAAAGATATAATAGACTGTAATACAGATGAATACAAAATCAGCACTGTTGATTACATTCTCAGCTATTTCACCATGCATTCATCATCATCAGAAAACAACAAGGGGAGCTGTTGAAAATAATACAAGCCAATGTTGTTATTTTGTGTGCTGTTCTCAGAGCCATACAGCTCTGGAATAAATCCAACTAGTAACTGAATTGAAAAACATTCTGCAATTCAAAGAGATTGTGATGGGAAATGGCAGGAGTTAATGAAATATGGTGCAAGTTTAACAAACACCATTTCAAGATGGGATGTTATTGCACAAACAGCAGTAAAAACTCTTCATAGAGATGATGAGCAGACTCTGACTGCAGTAATACTCTATTGCATGAGGATGACATTTTAATTTAGCTGATTTGGCAGTCTGGAGGGTTAGATTTTGCCTGTTGCTGAAATGCATCTCTCTGTGGCAGGAGACCTTGTCTGCTGTTTCATCTGAAGAGAGTGGCTCTGAGCTCTGCCTTCATGAGTGGTGAGTCTGAGCTGGCACATTGGGTGTAATGGCGGTATCCCCTCTAATTTCCTGCTCTTCTTAGGCAGCTGGATTACAAACTGGCTACAGGTCCTTTCCATTATAGCATAACTAGCTGCAGGACTCTGCTGGAGCACATTTCAGCAGAACTCATTGTTAAAATCACAAGATGTTTCTGAGCTGGCTGTTAGAAACCATCTTTGGCAAGCTTTGTTCCTGGCAGATCCCGTCTCCTCCCTGGAAGCTGTATCTCCATGCTTAAGTAGCAGGAGGCTCTTATTTCCCCATATCAACTTGGGCATGGACCCAAAAGTATTCACTCTGTCATCTACACCTGAGTACCCACATTGTCTGGCATACCAGGCTTGCTGCTGCCCAGCATGATTGGCGGGAGTTTTGCAGCTCATCTGGGTCATGGCTGCCTTTAGCTGGACCTTTAGCTCTACGCTTTGTAGAGTGACAAATATAATTTGATGCTTCAGTCTCTGGAGGCTCATGTTGAAACACCTGAAAGGCTCCTAATTTTCAAAGAATGCTATGTGCAACCAGCTGCAGAAAATTGTTTCTTAAAAGTGCATGAAGCTGGCAACCGAGAATAGTGATTTCACTAGTCGGCTGTGAATGCCATCTGAAGAACTTTCATACAACAAAAATAAAATTCTCTTGTAGCTCTTAGCAATCTGCTGATTATTTTGCTTTATATTATGAAAAGCTCACTTGTGATAATTTGAAAATCATGTGTTTAGAAAGGACAAATTTCAACAGTTTGCTTCCTGTGCGTAAATTGGCAGATCCTGCCATCATCATTTTTGGCAAGATTAGATGATATAATATATGGGTGGTCTGTGCTTTGAAGAAAAGGGGAGGACTGTTTTTTTTTTGTTGTTTTGCCTTTAGAAGTGTCACAGGGAGGTTCACGGCCTAGAGAATAAAACTGGGGTTTTTTAATTTTGTTTTTTGGTTGGTTGGGTTTTTTTGGGGTTTTTTTGGGGTTTTTTTTGTTTGTTTGTTTGTTTTTGGTTTTTTTTTTTTTTTTTTTGTTGTTGTTTTTTAGCATTGGAAAATACCTAAAATGTATAGGGTGAAACCAGATTGTGCTGCTTGTTGTTGTCTCTGTTGTGCATATGTCTGGTACTCTGATGCACGCTAGAACATCAAAGTAGTATTTCTCTCATTTTGACACAAAACAAACAGAACCACTTTTACTCTGAATCATCAGACAGATGTTGCTTTGGTGACAACATGCTACACACACGCTAACTACAGCACATGTGGGTCGTCTTCTCTGGCATCGACACAGTGTCCAAGTACATGCTCCAACATTACAGTGAAGGAAGCAGTCAGCAGCAGGGAAGACCAGACGAAGCATGGAGGAATAGTAATGATTTATTCATTATCCTCCCTGTTCACTGTGACCTAAATTGGACACCAATTAAAAGATCGGAAAACTCAGCTTGAAAGAAAAGTGGATTTATCTCTGTTTTAGGTGACTGGTGGATGGATGCCTACAGGTGGAGGACGATGATCAGATCAAGATTAAAGAAAGTAACCGAACTGGAATATATTAGGCACATAAGTTAGAATTGCAAGCCCAAATATTTTCTTTTTGATTTTGACTTTGGAGTAGCATTAAGCAGGTGACCTATCAATCACGAAATCTGTGGCTGCAGGAGGGAGGGCTGAAGCACACTTGAGCCCTCTCTCTATGAAATCAGTGCAAGAGCAGGTCCGAGGGTGGAACTCTGCAATTTCCTTTGTAAGTCTCATGGAGAGGAGCTGACACAGAGCTGTTAACAATTAGGTACATATGAGGGACTAAAGAGAAAGCTCTGAGATTGCTGTAGGCTCAGTTAGCACTGCAACCTCATTTTCAGAAATAAAAAGAAGAAAACGAGTGAGATGCATATATTCTCTGTGAGTTGTCTACTCCTTTGGGCTTAATCTCATTTACATCAGAGCAAAGTTGTCTTTTACATCAGTTTCAGATGATGTTGGCAGTATTTTATTTTTGCTTTGAATTCCTTTGGCGTGGTTATGAAGGCGAAGGGAATTCAAGATTTAGGGTTTCCTCTATACAATTGCTAACCATAAGAATAATGTCTAGCCAGTTTTGTTGGTGTCTATAATTACTTAAAGGAGTATAGCATTGATGCCTTTTTCCTGGTGTTAGGAAAATGAAGCTAGACACGGTTAGAGGGGTTGGGGTCTTTACCTCAGTATTTTAATCAGGATCCTGTTCAGGGCATCCACTTCAACGAGGTGAAGTGTGGCAAAATGCCCTCCCCGCCAATCATACACGCCAGTTATAGACTTTACACATTAGCATATCTAACAAGGGGGCCCAATAATGAGGTTGGGGTGGGCTAAGCCCTAGTTTACAGAATCCTCCTGCTAGGAGACCTTGGGTTCCTGAGATAGTAGGAATGTTTGGTCTCCCTGGCTCTGCAGTTCTGGGGTGTTTAGTCTCAGGACTGCAGAACACTTACAAAACACTAAGAACTAAACTAAGTAAAAGGTTGCAAGTATGCATACTGCTAATACTTGTGGATACAGAGAACTGTGTAAAAGGTATATAAAAGAAAAGACAAAAATCATTCCGGCATCAGCATGAATATGAAGTAGGTGTAAATCTCAAACATTTCACACTCACCATTCACACAGATGATATTTATTTTGCACACAATATAAATGAGTCTAAATAGCTCCCAAAGCCTGTCTCAGAAAACCAGGCTCTCTGCTACAATGGTTGACAATGGCTGCCTTATCCTATGCCTGAGTACCACCAAATTTCTGAACCCTCCTTTGTCCAGTAAATAATGCTTTTCAATTCTGCATCAGTATAACACTCGAATTTATCAATGGGAACCTATTAGCTGATAAGATACGATTATTTCCCAGTAATTCTATTTTAGATAATAAAGTAAAAATATACAGAAGTGGCAAGCCTGTCTGGAATAAATAATGTCATGTCCTAGAACATAGAAACAGAGATGAATTACCAGCCCATATTTGTAATTATGCATCGAACACCCTAAAGTACTCTGAAACACCTTGCTATGTTTAGCATTAAGGAAACCTCAGCCCCATTTTCACTATATCATATTTGCACATAGTTTCTTGTAAGTGTTAGCAAGTGCTAGGACAGCTATCAGCAAGGCTGTAGACTGGAAGTAGTTGGGGCTGCTTAATCAGTGTTGTCAAATCCCACATCATAGGAATATTGTGGTCAAATCTAAACCAATGAGAGAGAAAGGGTTGGGTATAACACAAGGTCTTTGCAGAACAGTGGGCAGAAGTGCAATCTGGAAGTTTGCTGCTTGGTGCTGTTTCGATAACTTGCCAGTGCCTTGTAGATGTGAAATCTACAGATTCTGGGATGAGCTTCTGTTAGCCAGTATTCCAGGAGTATGATAGTTTCCTAATAATTGTATTTTCATATGTGATTTTATGATGGATGAAATATTACAGGAAAACACCGTTGGACTTTCATTTGTTGACCACTGCAGAACTGTGTGTTGGGCTGCTCTGTCCCCTGCGGATACAACAATGGTTGAAACACAAGCATGCTGTATGGGCACTTCCCCCCAAATGCTTAGGCTGTAAAAGAGCATTGAAAAGATCATAAATCTATCCCATGCTACATAAATAAAAATAGAGCTGTCAAAACATTTTGGACATTTATAATCAAAAATCTCCTTAATACTATTTCCCCCCCCCAAATTTTTCTTTCCCCAAACAAACAAAAAACAGTTACTATTCAAGATTTATTTCCTTTCTAAACTTCTTTAGAAGCAAAGAATTTTTGGAGGAGAAGGTTGAATAGAGAAAAAGTGGGGAAAGTTACCACACAAGAAAAGTGAGAATTCTCATTTTAAAAGCTTGGGAAAAAGTCGGCTATACAAACTCTTTAGAAAATAAAGAAAGTAGAAGCTTAATTACTGTTATTCATGGAATTTTTCTATTTTTCTAAATAAACTCAATAAACCTTAGCATAGTTTTTCATTGCATATAATGTGATTGCACATTGCCTGTAACGTGATTACTGATATAATTGTAGTAATATTAAATTGTTCTTATGAAGGGCATTTAGCTAAATATATCAAAGAACTTCTAGCCTTTCCCCAGGTCTTTTCCCCAGCCTGCCCTTTAGGAAAACAACTTGCCCAAAAAGCAAATAGTTTAAGCAAGGAAGGATTGAGATCTGGTGAATGGAGCCCAGAATGGGGCTCAGAGCAGGGCTTTCTCTGCTTTTCTTCTGCCCAGAGGTTTCTCTGCTCCCCAGCCTCAGGATTTCAAACTCCACTGATGAAAGAGTGAAGGTCTGAGGGGCCTTGAGTGCTTAGCTTGGTAAAGTACTCAGCCACCTCCATACATGAGGAAGCACCAGTAAACCACATCACTGAGGATTTACTCTTCAGGTACATGGCTGGGTAGCTGCAATACTTGTAAAAAATCTGTTACATCTCTCTGGAGATACATGGCGCAGTCATTCTGGTTGCTAAATTTTTTTAGCTCAATAATGCATCTCTAACAGTGGTGGACGGTACCTGTCTGAAGGAACATGCAGGCATAATGCTTATAATCCTTATTTTTCCCAACTGTAGGAATAGAAAATTTCACTTTTGGTAATGGAGATGTTGATCAGCTGTTGAATAGGTTACTCATAAACAACAGTGATGAGAAAGAAGGATCCAGGATTGCATTAGCTTTGTCTTGTGGAATGGCATACAGAGTCTTAAAAGGAAGGTGCCAGCAGAGCACTTCAAGACTTATTAAGTAGACTTGTAGAATTAAATAGAGAGAAAAAAATGGCATGAATTTAAGATATCCTCTCTCTGAGGGATAAGGATTTATATATCTCTCTTCTTCCTCTTGGGGAAAGAGAGGGCTACACATTAAATTTGCTTGGACTTTCTTGTGCTCTGGGAAGGTGCAGAGAAGAAGGAATTGCATAGCTCAGGGACCCCAGAAATGCTCAAGACTTTCAAACTTGCAACTTATGAAGCAGCTGCTCCAGGGTATGACTATATTTATGTATGTCTGTTACTAATATGGACAAAATATAGCAGGAATAAAAAGGATAATTTCATCAGTGAGTATTTTTTCTATCTGTTGCTGTCTGAAGCAAGTAAAGCAGCAGTGAAATTCAGAGGTCTGTTATACAGATTAACCATATAAAATTTCTTCTTCCTTTTCCCATATGTGCCTCATATATTCCTCTTGTTGCTGGTAATGTGGCATATAATGTAACGAGAAGGTGTGCTACAGGAGTTTTTTGTTGGCCACCTCCAGTAGAACATAACAAGCACAACAAAAGCAGCAGAACATGACACACAGCTTTCTACACACCATTGTGTTTATCCAGCATCTGTCACTTTCTGAGAAATTAAAGCCAAGCACCAGAATTTGAATTGGGGCTCAGAACTACAGCAAAAGACATGATTTTGGATCTCACTGTGCTCAGCAGGGTCCACACTCCACAGCAGATGAACCAGAGGGAAAAGAAAACAGATGTAGGTGTGGAGAGACTTGAATCTCTGCACAGTGAAGCTGCTCCACATTGCTGGTGTTATATGGTGTTATATATGGTATTAGAACAACATTATGGTGGGGTGTTGTAGTTCAGTTGTTATTAGTAAGTGTCATTGTGTGCTGATTGCAAGCACTCAAGTGTTCAGAAGGGGGAATCAAGGATACCAAATGGGGAAAAACAATACACAGGAGTCTAATATCCTTAAGAGGATAAATTATCTTTTCCTTGAGAAAGCAGAAAATGTTAATGGCTAAGTCTGCCAAGACATTTTCTAATAGAAGTAAATAAAGATGCAAAAGATCATCTCAGCCCTTTTATGTGCAATTATAAAATACCACTTCTTACTTGGCATGACAAACTGTTTGACTCACTGTAGAACATTCCAGTGGGTTTATGGCTGGTGAATCAGGGGAAAGGTTATTTTTGGTTTTAAAAGAGTAGAAATGAAACAGGAATGAGCTGATAAGCATGTGCCTTTTGGGAGTCTGCTTGGGAGTTACTGGGTTGTCAGTGTATGTGAACCCTGATGTACAACCTGTACAGATTTTTACTGAAATGACACTGAGGACCTGTGCTGTGGGGCTGCAGCCACCTCACTGCCAGACATTTGGAGAACTCTGGATGTTATAAACACAACTTCTATCAGGGTGGCCTTTCCCTATACACCATAGTGGCAGGTCTTTCATAGGTCTCTCCACACATCAAGTAAAAGATCAACTTTTGAAAACTTTAGCTTATGCACCTTCCTCTTCAGCTGTTTCAGTCAGGCTATGGCCAGGCTGAGGAGATGCTCCTGTACTGCACTAGTCCCAGGTAGCTGAAATGGCCACTGGGGTTTTGGAACAAATCTGATGTGCACCTCTGCTGACTGTGTAAGCCTCCTCTGGTGGTTGTTCTGAACACACTTTTCCATGAGCATGGAAATTTCACTTGCAGGATAACCACAACCCAGAAGTGTAAAACATTTTCTGGCTGGAGAAGATACACAAAAGATAGTCAGGATTAACACCCTACCAGGCTGAAAATGAGTTTTCTCAATGCTTAAGACATAAGAGAGTCTCTGCTAAGTAGGCAGGGAAAGACTCAGCAGCTGGTCTGAACCAGAGAGGGGAGGCACACAGGCCAGGGCAGCCCAAAGGCAGAGTTTGAAATATGGCTGCAAATTTTAATCCTGTGCCCAGAGTTCAAATCGACTGCACTGTATTCATGAGAACACTGAGGCATGTGCTAAACTCTCCCAGGAGAACCTGCTGGATCTACCACCTGCTGGGTGGTTGATGATTTATTATATGTAAAATAAAGCTCCAGAGTTTCTACTATAAAAAAAATTCTACCTTAAATTAGTGAGTCCTAATTAAGCAAAGTGGTAGAGGTTGTGAGGTGTGCCATGTTCTCTCTCCATCAAGACGAATTCTTATGACTTTGCTGTAAGATGCCAGTAATCTGTTCCTGATCAGGAAAAATTTGCAAAGGTTACTGGTAGCAAGATTTGCTCAGTAGTTTTTTCAGTAGCTTAATAAACCTCTTTCCATCTCACCCCACTAAAGCTATGTCCAACACGTACTAATGATGGGGTGGAGCGAGCAACTCCAAATTACTGATTATGCTATAAGATGTTGATTTTACTGACACGAAGTGGGAATTTGACAGTTGCCATCAGCTCAACTGAATAATATTTAGTATGACTTACCAACACTTCTAAATCTGCTGTCACAACCTCTTAGTCCTGTGTCAGGTAACACAAACCTTGTGGCCATCTTAAAGCTTTTGAACAAGAGAACAAGGACTCACTAAATGGAAAGAGCTTGAGGGAAGGAGCAGAATTGTGTGAAAAGCATTTATGAAGCAGAAACTCTTCTAAGGAGGTTGCTAATGTTAGAAAGCCTCTCTGCAGTCTCAGAGGGATTGTACAAATGTTTGTACTAGTTGCTTGTCTGTTTTGATTCCTAAACGCTATTTAACCACGCAGTCTGGGGACTGCAAGCCTTATGTGTTGCATTTTTCTCTGGGATGCTTTTCCAAAGATACATTTCTTGCGGCAAGGAGGAAAAGCTCTGGAGCTGTTTTACTCCTAGAACAGGGTAAAGTAGAAGAGACCTGGCCGGAACACATCTCGCCTCTTCTGGAAATTTGTGTAATGATCATAATTCAGATAAAAAAAATGCAAATGATCCAGTAGCCCCGTTTTCTGTGGAGAATTCGTTTAAGTGACTTTCTAAAGAGGAAATACAAACTAGATTGCTCCTAAAGTGAAAGGTAAAATAGCCGATGATTTCAAAATTGACCCAATTTTGCAGTATGTGGGGTTTTTTCAGGACTCGGTTTGGCGATCCAGGCTTAATTTAAATTTTATTTTAGTTTACTTAAAACATTCAAATTCTAAGGAAAGAAAAAAAGAAAAGAAGGGTTGTACTGCACTAGCTTTCATGCTGATAAGCAGGATAAATTCCCTTTTCAGCAAAATGGGCACAATATATTCCTGCACCATCAGAATGCAGCTGAGATCTCTGTAAATACGGTTCTGTATATCCTTCATGCATCGAATGAGGAGGTTTTCCCCACAGCCCTTCAGCTGCAGAGCTTTCTGAAGGCAGACTGTCACATCTTGCAATGATAAAGCCAAGGTAAATGGTGTATGAGATTAAGCAGATGTCCAAGAAGGATGCGGGTGACAGCAAGGCAAGGCAAGTCAGAGTAACTTTTGGATAATACAGGAAGTATGGTGTCAGAGCAGCATGAAAAAGACAGGAAAAAGTGCAGTGCTATTTCATGGTCAGGTGGTTTATCCTAAGGGCTGTGTCCAAAAGAGGAATGTGTGGGACAGGTAAGGAAACGTGAGGAAAATACCAGTCCTGCCTTGTGAGCTAACTGGGCTGGCCTGTGGTGAGGCTGACAGGGACCCAAGCTACAATGAGGAGCTCTTCTCTTGTGTGTCACTTATTAAGCAGTCTGATGTTCTATAGCATGTCCAAGGTAACTCCTCACATCATGCCTTTCATTTTAGAAGCATTTCAGAAATGCTGTGTTGGACTGTGCCTAAAATGTTTCATATGTGTTGAATCCAGTATCCCCTATCTGAACCTTCAGCTGGCAGCACAGCTTGAAACCAAGTTTAATGCCTGTCAGAGTTTAATATGACCCAAGTAAATAACCTTCTGGCTTGTGTCGAGTTTTCTGTCTCATGGATGCTGTGAACATTCAGAGGAACAGTAACCCATTTGGAGGTTCCCATGACCAAGGTTCTGACCATGATGAATTTCCCCTGAGAAACGCTAAAAATTGTTTTTTTCAAACTAGGTTCTTACAGTAGGATTTTAAACTCAAATCTGAGTGCCCTGGATCCATATCCTAGGTTCTAACTTGCTTTTGTGGAAGGTTGTAATTCAAGAAAAACAAAAGTTAACCAAATTAGCTGCCTAAATCTGTATTTAGGTGGCAAATTTTAGGCAATGCTGAGTAAATAGCCAGTTTTAAAGCTTAATGCGACCTTGACCTGTTCAAAAAGATCCCTTAAGCATATGTTTGGACTTATCAGCTGAATAATACCCAAGTAGGACCTTTCTAAAGTCTCTTTATGTAACCTTGCAAGAGTACTGCCCCTTGCTTGCCCATAACCTCATTGCTAAAATCACCGTTGTGACATCACTACTTGAGAATGATATAAGTCTTTGGATTAATGGTGATCCCCATAAAGAGCACTGTTACCAGAAGGGTAGATAATTATGTGTTTCGTTGCATTATATCAACACAAACAAATACTTTTTGGCTACTGAAATGCTATCGAGTGCGGATCATTAGTTTATGCAGTGTTTATGATATCACCACAAATACCAATTAGTATGGCTGATGAAGAGGACATTATCTGTGGAACAGTGTTTGCCACCCCTATTCACAATCCATAATGGTCTAATCAGTCAGTCTGAAGTGCTGTGAAAAAGGGAGGAGATCCTGGTTCTGTTTCAATGTGTTTTTATTGTTTTCAGAGTTGCCTAGCACTATCACAGTTAATGGAGCTATACCAATTTACACTGGTTGAAGAACTGGTAAAAGCAATGTAGGAGAAATAGGTGCTTTTAAAGTTCTTCTGCTGTTGTCCTGACACTGGCTTCAAGTTTCTTGGTATGAGAATGTCAGACATGAATACACAAGTTAAGGTCAGACAATGGCCAGAAGAGCAGATGTACAGTTTTTGGCAATTTCACTGTATCTTCTCCAAATAGCTCTTGGAATAATTAAAGCAAGGGGAGTACATCTGGAAATCATATTTGGAGAAGTTTTAAAAATATTTTATTGTCTTAGTTTTTCTGTTTCCACTAGATAAAAACAGTCCATCTTTACGCAGAGTACATTGTAATATCTGACTATGCTGTGGCAAAGTGCTGCGGTTTTATTTTTATTGTATTTTCTAAAATTGGTATAAACCATAGAAACTGAAAAGCCTTCTTGAGAGAGGGAGTGAAAAAGATAAAAGAAAGCAGCATTTAGTTTTCTCTCCAACCAGTTCCAAATGTGCCACTGTGCCTATTACATCCCATAAACACCAGGGCAAAAGCACCAGCTGCTCATTACTCTCAGAGGAAATTCTATTTCCTCTCATTTTGGCACAAACTGCCCCCCAAAAGGAAAACAGTCCTAGTGAACTGCAGCTAAACATGAAGTCTTTGTAATGGTATTATATATAAACAACATGATGTGGTATTTCTCTTCTGACAGCCAATCCCTATAAAAATATAAAATACAAAGGTATGCTAAACCAAAGGGTGTAAAAGATGTTTGCATATGAATCTGTTCCTGAAAGGAATTTCCACAAGCTCAGCCATAACTGTTACTCATTGGGTGGCTGGGATGCAGACAGGCAGGGAACTAAGCATCCTTAATATGTTAATGCCACTCGGAGGTCTCCTGCTAATGCCAGTTAGAGAGCAAAATCTATTAAAAAAAATAGAATCAGCTGAAAAGTGCTATGTGCTGCTTTACGTTAAATAGGAGGCACATTGAAACATCATTAATATTTGAGATGCTCTTTGATTTAAAACACTCATTAGTGCTTCCCAAGTATTGGAAAGCAACCAGAGGGAGAATCAGCATTCTCTTAAGCAAGGACTCCTGAGGATCTTTGGGTTGTTGCTCATCCAAACACCAGCTGAAAGCAGCTAGAATCCATCCCACACCAATATCATCCATTTTTATTAGATAAATTAAAAAGGTGAATGTTCTAAGCTTTTTGTTGTTCAAGGACCACAGCTGTTGCCTGCTGCTTTCATAGTTGAATGCAATTCCCCATGACAGTTTTTGCCATCACCTCTTTTCCCAGCTTGGTCTGCCCAGGAAGATCTGAAATACAGGTCTGGAAAGTAAAAGAGAAAATTCAACAATTTCTCTGGTGCCAGTTGATAAATAGGAGAGATTTGCATCTGCTAATGAAAGGCTCGGGGAATAAAAGTTGTAGAGCAAGAAGGATATATCAGTGAAAAAGGAGGATATATCAGTGAAAGGTCTTTTACAGAATAATGTGCTGTGGGCTGGGGAGAAAAGGCAATAAATGACTAAGGACGTGAACACAGCCTGGGAAGGAAAGGTGTCAACACAGGGTAAGATCAAATACAACTGGAATACAATTATAGAGGTATTACCTCTGTGGCACTTAGATTATATTGTTCTGAGGTATGGGTGGACACTAGAAAGCAAACCTCAAACTAAAATAGCCAAAATGTCAAATCAAATGAACAGGATGGACCGATTTGTAGCAGAGTCTCATACAAAGTCTGCTGCCTTTTCATACTGGGGGAGGGAAAAGTGGAAAAAAAAAGTCAAATCACAGTTGTTACTTGCTAATAATCCAAGTAACCCATCTAAAAGATTGTGAAAACAATAGCAGATGCTAGTAGATAGAAATTAAAGCACATTCAACTCAGAATGCAAATAGTTCTGAGACCGTAAGGTTTCCCTAAAGCTCTGGCAAACATTTGGCTGGATTGATATTTTGGGCACTGATCTGCATAGCATCTGATTGTGAGCTGAATATGAGCAATGCATGAAGGCAGATTTTCACTGAAGAAAAAAGGCTGCCTATTGCTTTCTGTGAGGCTGAGAGACGAGTTATAAAAAGCCTTATGGCACAGTGCCTCGGTTTCTGTCAGCATGTGGAGCCTCCAGCCCCACTTTCCATCCCAGAGCACTTTGCAGCACAGTGCAGTGGGATGAGGGCTGTTCTCCAGCCTGTCAAACCCATCCCTTGGAGGACAGAGCCAAAGGCCCTGGGTCAGGCCAGTAGCTGATGTAAAACAGAATAATCCCAATTCCCGTCAGCCTGAAAGTTTTATTCTGCCAAAACACACACTGGCTTTTGGTTCTGGGGCTGCCAGAAAAATAGTGGAAAATTCTGGTATTGCTAGTTTTGATTTTCTTCTTTCTCTCGATTTACTGTAACATATCAATGAAAGACTGGAATGAGCTCAACACTAAAATTTTGAATAGCAGTAGAAGCAATTCCAATTTTTGGTAGTCATAAATGCCATTGGTTAAAAAGCTGTTAGGTCTGTGTGACTGAACTAATAGACCTACTGTCTAGTGAGTACAGAGAGCATGGGCACATTTTAGTGTCTTGGGTGAAGCTTCTCCCTGTCCTTCAAACAGCACTTTACAGAAACATCTCGATGTCAGACTTGATTCAGATTTCCTTGACCTGATGCTGCTGATGCCAGATTTAGCTTACACTACATGAAAGACCCTTTGAAAAGATTCCTGTCCCTTCTAATTAGAAATATGATAGTATAAATAACAATTTCATATTGTCTTGATGTTTATAGTGTGTTGATATCAAGTACACAATTGAACCCTTATTCACAGAAAATTGCACTGCTGAAGCTTAGTGTTTATTTTTTCCTGCTTATTGACTTTAGAAATGTGCTTAATTTTCATAAAAATGGCTCATACAAGAATATTTATTTTGAAAATGTTTAAATATTTAGCTTTTAGAATCAAAATAACAATTAAAACAGGTGAAACCCCCAAAACATCATAAAAAAATTTCAAGATTTTATCAGCATTGCAGGAGGGGTTACAGTTTTTGCAAAAATGAATATATGATGAAATACTTCAGGTAGTCCAAATATTGCTTTTTGAGACTCATATTAAAAGGCTTGGATTAAAAACAGAGCCTGTGTGTGCTGCTAATTATCCATGTACTCTGTCTGGTGCAATTTGTGTCAAAAGCCAGTCAAACATCCAGCAACATTATGGTCTTACTGCCTAAGTACCTAAGACTGAAGAAGCAGGGAGTTAAATTCTCCTGTCTGATGTAGGAATGTGTTTCCTAGCACTGAAATCCACTGACATGGAAAGACAGAGAGGCTTTCATTGCAGCTAATGGCAGTGTACCTATCCTTCCAGTAATTACCAGGCTCCGCTCTTTGGTGCTGCTCTGCTCATGAGACTAATGTTTATTCAGAACAATAAATATAAGGTCTATGACACTTTTAAAGTAATGTTCAGATGTGTCTGTGTAACCATGGATGAGTGGTGCTAGTAGTTTTATGCTTTAGTAAACATATTTGACTCTCTGAGTGCTCCAGGGACAGTAGTGGAGTGTGGCAGATGCTGGAGAAGCTGTAATGATTTGCAATTTTGGATGAACTTGTGGTAATAGAGAGTGTAATGACAAGGTAGCAGGATCAGCTTTCATTGACTTCTTTTTTTTCTGCTTCATACAGAATATTAATGATTCACTTAGCATTGATCTGTACAGATCCAGAGCACAGATTTGTATCTATAATATGGAGATTGGTTAATTTTTATATCCGCATGTTAAGTAAATCTTACTAGTGCTCACAGCTGCTTCTGCGTAGTTAATGACCCTGAATAAATTCCATTATCATTCCTGGATGATGCAGAAGTTTCTCATAGTGAGGAACTGAAACCCTGCCCACCATCAGCCATCAGCCCAGGTGTAAATGAGCACTCTTGTCCCTAGACTGAGTAACTTCCACAAGGTGTTGAACCTTATCCACTACCAGATACTTGAAATGGGAATTTAATGCATTCATTTTCCCAGAAAGAGGGCTGGTTTTCCCCCACTTCTATGCAACACTCATGAATGTGTGCTTAGCAGGATTTTTAAACATTTGCCAGCATTATAAAATCCCTGTCAAAATCAACATTACTAATCATATATGTAGATCTTAGCTTGATTTTTAAACTTTTGCCAAATCCAGACTTGTGTTTACAGTTTCTCTCAAAAGGAATAGTTTAATTTATTTCTCTCAGTGTGTGATGATTTTGGAAACTTTGTTCTTCTGACTTGATAAAAGTATTTTTACTTGAAGTAATAATCTCATCTGGCCTGAGCAGCAATGTGCCAAACATAGAGGGCTGGAAAAAATGTTCACTTATTTTCTTTACTACAGGTGAGCAGAAACATTTTTGCACTTTCATTAAGGCACTTTCAAGTTACAAGTAAAAGTACTGTTTCTTTATTTGAAATTTTAGATACTTAACAATCAGTAAAGTAAGGAAATTACTATGACTTTTGGAAAACAGTTTTCTAACCAGTAAGCATAAGCGCGATACGGATAGAATGGAAAAAAGATCTGTATTTAATCAATTTGATCAAATTTAACCTTTACAAAATTGAGCTTTGCCTGCATAAGTCATGCATTCACCTGCTGTGCAAAAGGAGGAAATCTTCTGTATCTAGGAGACTACAGCCATCTAATCAA
The DNA here is from genome assembly GCA_025920805.1 of Petroica traversi. Taxonomy (NCBI): domain Eukaryota; kingdom Metazoa; phylum Chordata; class Aves; order Passeriformes; family Petroicidae; genus Petroica; species Petroica traversi. Next base: position 4,797,590 of record JAHLSL010000045.1, on the reverse strand, counting down.
CTTTAACAGTATATTATTTTCATGTTTTAAAAATTTTTTCCTATCTAAATCCTAGGGACTGGCTAACAAGAACACAGAGTACCTGTGGTGCCTTTTGATTTACAAGCTTCTAGGTTTGGTCCATGACTCAAATTTATCTTGTTCATAACTGCATGAGAAATTTGAAATTTAGAGTTGCTATCACAAATGTTTAATAGAAGAAGTAGCTGAGATTTTCCCTTTAGTGATAACATTAAAACAAAATAAATATAAAACTGGTGACTATCAAATAAAAAAGGAACAATAAATGTGTTTTCTTTTGTGTTATAAAAGGATAGTCTTCTTCAGGTGCTGAAACTGTATTTAGGGCCAGGTTTAGATCTCAAATTCATATTTGCTAGCACCTGACTCTACAGCAGGAACTACTGATGTCAGTGGCACCGTCTGTAAAGCAAGAAGTTACTCAGTGTGATCAAAGATGTAGAAACAAGTGCTCCATAATTTCAAAATGTTTTCCCATCTGGAGTCACTATCAGAAGTGCTCTAGTGGAAAACTCTGGTTGTTTGTCCTACCCAAAAGGAGGAGTCTTCAAGTCTTGTGTGAAGACTTCATGCTGAAGACATGCCCAGTGCCTTAAGAAAATGGAATAAATGGCACTCAGAATATATACATTTCGAGAATAACCTAAGTGAGAAACTTAAAAGCAGACAGAGACAATACCCAATTTTTAATTAAATGCTAAATTAAATACAGTGTTCTTTTTTTCCCCACAATAATTTCAGTGAAAATGTATGTCAATCTTTACAGGAAATGGAGAATATGGAAAGAGGGGATCAAATTTTCATTTGGGATGGATTTTTTAAAAATAAAAAACTATCTTGACAGCTCCAAGTCACACAGGTAACTTGGCTAGTATAAATAACCACTGGTGGTTTATTTTATCCTGGATATGTTTATTTTATCCTGGGATTGCCAAGAGAAGGGAGAATAACTCCTGTACTATATCTGGGGTATCTTGCTGGAAAATTCCCTTCTGGTCTTTGGCCTTGATTTCCTGGCTGTGTAGACAGATCTCTTTTTTTGTTTATTTCTCTAAGAACAGCCCCCAAGCAAGCAAATGAAAGCCATTTCATTTACCATTTCATAATTCACCTGAATATCAGTATTTTTCATGTAATGTTTGTCCTGCACTGGCTCATTAATATATCATGTAGTGCTTTATAAAAAAAAAGTGGATGTATTCCTCTATTTGAAACATCTAAGTGGGTAAATGATGCATTGACTAGACAGAAATGGAATTCTGATCTATCACTTCTTTACCTAAATTTACTATTTAATTCTCTGCTGCAGCCATTGCATCACCCCTGCTTAGGAGATTCCAAAACATATATTAAAAAAAAAGAAAAGGACAGAGCAAACCTTTGACTCAGATGGACTCGTTACTCTTTTAGTAAAAGTCGGAATGCAAATACTTTGTGTGAACACATCACAAACTCTTTTCTCCCTTGCTTTTTGTGTTACTAGGACTGGAAAGGACACATCAAATAACAGAGCTCCCCTGATAGTCCAAAAGCACCATCAGCAACTTACACAAAGCCTATTCTTACAGGCTTTCAAATAACCTGATCTAAATACATGTTTAAACCATGAGTGCTTCTTCAGAATGAAACAGCGCTTCCTTGTTCCATCTCATAGAGAGTCTCAGTTTAAACCAGTTTGAGTCATTAGAAGTTAAATATTGAAGCAAAATTGAATTAACTTGGGACAGTTTGCTTTTCTTTTGGGGGACGTTTCTGTCTAAAAACTCTTAAAAATGCTTCAGAAGGCTTTGGAGTTAATGTTCATGTAAATACAGGATTAGTGTATGGATGATTTTGGGGGTTTTGCACAGCAATTGCTTCTCCCCTTAACTTTTTCACCTTGCCTATATAAATGAAAAATAACAGGCGCTTGAGCATTTTCAGGTCTTTTTTTTGTTTGGTTTTTTAAACCATGACAAACCAACAACAAGATTTTTAGTTATTTATTTTGTTTTCTCACAAACAGAACCAGCCTTAAAGCCACCCTTTACCATTAATAAATCAAAGAAAGTAGGAAAACTCCTTGGTGCCCACATCAACCTCCTGTAGCTCATTTCCCTAACACAAATATAGATCTATCATTAATATATTTTCTAACATAAATAGCCTTGGTAGAAGCAACAAGAGCTATGGGTGAGCAATAGAAAGTGAGATGTACTGACAGACTGATCTAATTGCCATCAGAACTAGGGAGTGAAGAAGCAATTCACAGACTGTTTGGAAAGGTAGGGCTGCTGTATCAGAAGGTTCTGTCTTTGAAGGGGGAAAAGGTTTGTCAGTGAAGTCTCACTGAAGTGAAAGATCTATAGAGCTCTTACTTTTACCCCAATTATATCCTATGGCAGAGATGAATCAGGGCTGCCATACTGCCTCTTCCATGATTTTCTTTTAGATTTTTATTCTTTTTTTTTGTATAAAAAGTCACAGTAAAGCAAAATTGTTTCCTAATGATTAAATTTTGATAGTGTTCAGAGTCAGCAGTGTGATCCCTGTGCAACAGTTCGAACATCTCTTGCTGTGCCATCCCCATGACTGTCACAGAACCTGTATGGAGATGTTGGGTGAGGGTGACCTGCCATAAACTGCAGCTTGCTTAACTCCCCAGCAGAATATTTCTCCATTGAAAGTCTGTCTCTCACAAACCTAGCATTTTTAACAGGACAGTTTGAGTTTTGCACTTTGGCTTTGTAGGTGAGTGTGCAGGATGAGGGGAGCTGGGCAAAGGAACATCTAGTCTCCTCCAGCCTCTTCCATGGAACTCCAGCCCAGAGCTCCTACTGTGGTTATAGCTCTGTTCACTTTCAGCTTGGTGACTTGGTGGAAACACCTCTTTGTCCCATGATTCTATATTATTTAGATAAAATAATCAGTATTTCAGAGTTTTCCACAAGGGTCCGATAGTTTCAGAAGTTTGACATTGCATGTTTTATCTATCTTCTAAACAAAAGTCAAAGTTGGAGTGCCCAGTGGAATAGGAATTCTAAGTGTAAGTCAGATCAACTGTAGAGCTGGTATTGCCCTCATAGATTATTAAGAAAAGTGAGATGTTATCCATTCACTGTGCTAATTAAAGCTTTTTCATTCATGCATGTAGATTCAGCATTATTGCTATCCTGGCTTGGCACTGTAGTACAGAGTGTGTTATTGCTGATCAGATGACTGGTTTACAATTCATAAAATAATTTATGAAACATTTCAGATCTCTTGAGCCTGAAGCCTGGCTTTAGAAATAACTTTAACATAACTAGAATAGCTGGGTGCTTTCAAGGCAGAAAAACTAAGAAACCCTCAGGTTTCATTATGAAAAGAAATATTTTTTTTTTCATTTAACTATCTTGATAGAGAATCTATTGTGAAGAGTGATAGCAATCGCATGAAAAAATTCATAAGACTGGTTTGAGTAAATTTTTAGGCCACATATGATATTGCAGAAATATTAGAATGCCAAGCAGGCAAAATAAATTAAAGCATCATCTAATGGCTGACTACATATCTGTATATATTTAAATGTCATTTGGGGTACACAGCAATTTGTGGAACAAGCAGATCAAGGCATTTGCAATAGCATTTTTTAAAAGATAATGCACCAGAGGAATTTGACAGTGTTTTACACTGTCATTTTAAATTATGTTTTAGCAGTGTCAGTTTGCACTTGAATTTTGAATATTATTTATTAATTTAGCATCATTATTGCATACGGTGAGCCAATTTTACTTTGAAATGAAAATCAAAAACTTCTATTTCAAATATGTTCTTAAAAGATTCTTTTTTTCTTAACATAGGTTCTTTCTTGTTGTTTTCACTCTGTCTACACTGATGTGATGAGGTAAAAAGCTCATTTCTTTCCAAATGAATACATAATGATGCTAGTACTAAAACAGCTAACTGTATAACTGATATTTACAAAAATCTTCAAATGTAATGACTTCAAGTTCTTTGTTGAATATTCATTAAATATCCTTTTCTCATAGGGCTTATAAATCCTCTGCAATGCAATACATACACACTTTAAAATTTGACAGAAAATACTCGTATTTCTAAGATAAAGGGCTTTTTCTTCTTTAAGCACTCTCTCAAATCATATATAATCAGGAACATTGGCAACACTGCTGCTCAGAGAAGGACAGAGTGAACATCAAGAAATCCAAATGAATTCAATCCCATTAAATGTAATGGTGTGGTAAATCTCACTATACCATCTGCTGTAGAAGGCTGAGACACTATTGGAATTCCACATCTTATTTACATAGCAGATAAGAATGTGTTGGGAGATTTATATGGTGAATGAATACCCAGAGACAAAACTAAGTTTCTAGTCTGTTCACATCTGGGGAACATATACATCTGTAGAGCATTACACAAAAACTACTGTAAGTTAGCCTTGCTCTGAAGGACCCTGCCACTTCATTCCAACATTACCCATTAAAGAAAAAAAAGCCCAGCACAAAGTAGTGAGAAAGTTCCTGCAAACTCTGGTGGGAGCCGAGCTACTTCATCACAAGAAAACATAACCTTGCCTAATTTAGTACATATTTGCCAAAGAATTAGCATTTAACATAGAAACAAATAGGTTGTATTATATTTAAAACATCTGTGCTGCGAGTTCAAAAATCAACCTGTGGCAAAACATTAAGGAAAATATGCCACAGATTTATTTTTTCCCTCTCTTAAGCACTCATGTTGACAATCTGCATTTTAATGATTCAAAGCTTTCATTTACTTAATACTAAAACAGAGCTGAGCTGCAGCCCAGTTTTAAACCAGATGATTTCACAGGTATAACTTGCACAATATATGAACTATGGAGGAACAAAACACTGCACAGTAGCCTCCACCTGATATGCTCCTCTTTATCATTATATTTAATAAATCTTGAGCTTGCTTGGGAATGGCATGTCCTTTGTGCACATTGATTGTAAAACCCATCACTTGTCAATTCAGTTGCACATTAAAGTTCTAATACATCAAAAGTGCATAGGGGAGCTGACCTGGGCTAAGGAAGCATTTTATGCAGGAATATTAATAGAGTTCTTCTGCAGCTGCCTCATGTACTTCAGATTGGAAACCTCTGAACCAAAGCCAATTGACAGTAACATATTTGGAAAGGAAGATGCTTTTAAATTACCTCCTTTCCATTTAATCAGACAAGCAACCTCTGAATCCCAAGCCGTAGGTGAATGTTTAAGAGAACATTCTTTATATAGTTAGCTGAACCATGCCCAAGAGCACCCACTGACAGCTTTCCTATTACCAGAAGGACAATGAATCATATGAACTTTGCTGACACACATGCTATAATAATTGTTACATTTTCTTTTAGAATATATCCTTGGGCTCGCTCTTGGCCTCACCTTAAAGGTGACAGCTTGTAAGCTACATAACCTAGCCTGCCACTAAATCATCAATAACAGTTCATAAAATATCCTGTGATAATTTAGCAGTGCATTGATTCTGATCCTAATGGAATCAGACATCAGTAGTTATGCTATTTCCTCCTTGGATTCTGAATACTTCTATTGAACATTTGTTAAAACAGTTGTTCATCTACAGTGTACATATTCCTGCCAAGATTCATGGAAATATTTCTATCTGTTATTTTTTAACGTCAGCTCTCAGTGGAAGTTTATCTTTTCTGTTTGGAACTCACTTTGCTGCTATATAGACATCTTTGTTTCATAAAGCAGACATAGTTATAAACAATAAAACAGACACATTTGTATTCCCTTCAGGATAATGGCAAATTTTTCCCAACAGCTTTCCAAGTAGGAATACACAAACAAGAACAAGTTCTGTAATTTTCTATGTCACAGCTCTATTAATTAAGTATTTTTTTTCCAAAAGTATATCTTATGCAACCCACAATCATATCTACTTAATTTTTCTTCACTGAATGCTCTAAAAGGGATTTCTGGGCAGTATTAGCATATTTTGGATGCTAAGGCAGTACTAATATTATGATTTTTATATTTTTGATATATAAATTTTTACAGTGTTAAAAAAAAATATTGAAGCAATAAGTTTTTTACTTTTTCCTTAATCATGGTAAAGACTTGTCAGTAGAGCCAGTGACAAAGCTAGCAGAACAGCTATTTCAACAGATTTTCTGAAGTATTTGGTATGTAGTACCCCTTTTGTTCTGGATTTCCTTGTGGGTTTTTTCCCTTTTAAGCAGAGCCTCGGGGATGCTGGTGGTTGGTGGCACTGCCTGCAGGGACCCTCATGTCCCTGCCAAAGCTGGCCCAGGGGGCTGGGAACTCTCTGCCTCTCCTTGCAGGCTGTGCCCCAGAGCTGGGCAGTCCCTGGCCCTGCCTGGCTCACTCTGGGTGGCCCTGAGGCAGGGCAGGTTCCACACAGGGGAGCTGCAGGGATGTCACCAGCAGCCACCAAACCCAGCACAGGAGGCATGAAAGCTGGCTGAGCTGAGGGCTTGCCAGAGGACTTCCCTATGAGTTTATGCAGCTGATTTAACCAGTGAAGTTCTAACCCTTTTAGCTGGGCTACTGGTGCAGTCAATAAACTCTCTCACTTCAATGATCAGCCCTAGATGTCTAAAAATGGTTAATAATAAATCCCTTCTTCACATTAAGAAATGTCTCATAAAATAATTGTGGTTAAAGATAGTGGTGTTGTCAGATACCAGTCCTATAAAGAGAATTTTGGATTTTTTGCTGTGCAGATTATTCTGTGAATTAATTTCTGCACAATTTTCTGAATTCCTATAATATTTTAATTTTAATTTCTGAAGTAGCTATTTTATTTAGCTATAAAATAGAATATTTTTATAATACAAATACAAATACAAAAACAAATATAAATATAAATATAAATATAAATATAAATATAAATATAAATA